>BLBF01000080.1:6192265-6227173 GCA_015471245.1 Laticauda colubrina | reverse complement strand
AATTCAAATTCAAATTCAAATTCAAATTCAAATTCAAATTCAAATTCCTCTCCTCTATTCTATTCTATTCTAATTCTAATTCTAATTCTAATTCTATTCTATTCTATTCTATTCTATTCTATTCTATTCTATTCTAGTATCACTTCACCTGATCTTGATTTCATCCCACTGTAAATATAGCCTAGGATTGTGTTGACATTTTTGGCAGCTGAAGCACATTGCTGGCTCATATTTAAATGATTGTCTGCTAGGACTCCAATATTCACTTAATTGGAGTGCTGAAATCTGCTTAAGTGGTTTTTCAAGGTCTGCATCCTTTGGGGAAAATGTCTATGATTTTTTTTTCCATCTTAGGATGTTCTAAGATAAGAGCAAGCTGAGTTGGATGATGGAGTTAAACATGTCATCAGTTTGGAATCATTGCATTGCCACAAGAGACTCAGATGAAGCTACTTGTGAATTCTATTGACCCTTATCTATAGTGTTAATTTAGCTTTGATCATTAGCTGACCAGATTCTTGTATAGAGGTAGCAATAATAAATGCTTCTGTGCCTTTAACTCAATGAATTCTCCTAATTATTTGTGCCTGACATATGAGCAGGGAAGATAGCCATGATAGGTGGCCCTCAACTCACAGCAGTTCACTTAGTGTCCATTTTCCTCCCTCTCCCTCCCATCCATCTGCCAAAATTTTACAGAAATGCAGGTAGTCCTTGACTTACAAAAAATCATTTGGTGACCATTCTGTTCTGACTCAGGCTTCATCAAACTTAATGAAACACAAACTGAATTTAAAAGTAAAACCTATTTTAATGTGATGCTGGGAATTATTTGCATTCCCAGCCAAAACTAATTAGACACAGTTCCTCCAGATAAGAGCATACTCCTTGTGTGTGTGTGTGTGTGTGTGTGTGTGTGTGTGTGTGTGTAGGTTGAGGAGAAATATGGGCCAGTCCTGGAGTATGGGAAGGCTCTGACAAGTGCTCTGCATTGGAGACAGAGATGGAGCCAGGGCCATCTGACAGTCATCAGCTGCCTTTGGAGTCAGAGATCAGTGGGGCAGAAGAACAGCTGAAGCCTGTTCCCAATGTGCGTATGCACCGAGCTGCCAGGAGAAGGGAACAGTTAAGGAGCAAAGGTCGACTTGGGTGTAAAGGCTCAGGTAGATGGTGAATAATCCTTCCCATAGGGAATAAAGAAGAGTGAAAGGGGAGTGCTGTTTGCAGGAAACAATTAGTTCATTTAATTAGGGTGAAGATTTGTTCCTGACTTCTTTTCAAGTATTTTCAGCTGCAGTGTTGCACTTGGAAGCTATTGGCCTGGCAACTCTCCAAGCCTGATAAGGTCTGTAGTTGAAAATCACTCTAGAAAGACTGTTTGCCGGGACTTTGCTAGATGTGAATGAGAGGAATTCACATTTGCCTAAATAAAAGGGCTATTGTCGGGATGAGGAGAGTGCTTTGTGATATTGCGAAGCCTAGGTCAGAATAGATAGATAGATAGCAAGATAGATAAGAGGGCTATCCACAAAATAGATTATGTTTTGTGATAGAAAAAAAACAAAGTGTAGGAAAATTTTTTTTATTATATACACTTGAAAGTGACACTTAAATACTACTTTTCAACATGTTCACCGAACAAATTGAGGCACTTATCATAGTGGTGAACAAGCTTTGTAATTCCATTGTCATAAAATTCAGCCACCTGGGATTTGAGCCAGTCAGTCATGCCTGCCCGCAGTTCTGCGTCATCGTCAAAGCGCTGGGTTCCAAGCCAGGTCTTCATCCTCGGAAACAAGTGGTAGTCACTTGGTGCAAGATCGGGACTGTAGGGTGGATGAGGAAAAATCTCCCACTTGAAAGCATTCAGGACTTCTCAAGTGCGATTTGGACTTCTCAGGACTTCTCGAGTGCTGTGTGTGGTCGGGCATTGTTTATTGTTGCACCATGTTCCAGAAAATTGATAAGAAGCACACCTTGCCTATCCCAAAAAACAGTTGCCATAATCTTCCTTGCAGAGAATGTTTGCAAACATTTTCTTGTTTTTTTTGGGGGGGGGATTTGTGTGCCCCCACTCCATAGACTGCAATTTGATCTCGCTGTTCACATGTTTGACCCATGTCTTGTCTCCAGTTACAATTCGATCAAGAAATGAATCTCCATCTTTGTCATAAGAGTACAGAAAGGTCAATGATGTGGCCATACACTGACTCTTGTGGTTCTCTGTCAGGATTTTTGGCACCCATCTTGCACAAAATTTGTGGTAGCCTAGCTTGTGTGCAACAAACTGCATGAAATATGTGGAAAACTAAATGAAAGTTACTGTGAAAAGGCGGTTTTCACGAATCTTGTCATTGACTTTCGCGACCAGTTCATCAGTCATAATGCTCGGACGTCCACTCCTCTGTTCATCATGAATGTTAGTTCATCCATTTTTAAACTTAATGCACCATTGGCGCACTCCACCTTCAATGATAATGTTGTCTCCGTACACTTCACACAGTTTCCGAAAAATTTCAATCGGTTTATGGTTTTTTGCCAACAAAAACCTAATCACTGATCGCACCTCACAACTCATAGGATTTTCAATTGCAGCACACATTTCAAACGTTTGCTGTGAAATAACGGGCAATGATACGAACCTCCCACTAGCACAACTAAATACAGACTAAGCGGTGGATGCACAGACCAAAGATGGCCGTGCTAGCTCCGCCCTTTCTTGCTACAGACGAAAACGTAATCTATTTTGTGGATAGCCCTTGTAGATAGAGATAGATAGATAGATATAGAGATAGAGATAGATAGATAGATAGATAGATAGATAGATAGATAGATAGATAGATAGATAGATAGATGGGTAGATATATTGTAGCAACAATATTATATATGTAAAATCACCTAGACAGATATTAAGTGTCACTTAATGAAGTCTGGGAAATGGAAAGAGAGATGTAGTAATGTATGTCAGATGTTGGTCCTGTCAGTAAAATGCATTGGCAACTTATGAAAAGCACAAAGTTATGAAATGGAATTGAGTCACATTCAATTACCACCAAATCAAACCTCCTCTTGTGTCTCCCAATTACTTATCATTGCACCTGGGCGACTGCTCTTCTTTGGGGATGAAAACTTCGGCCCTCTGACCCTTTTGAAATATGTATTCATTATTTATTTATTAGCGATCTATCAATCCGTGTTTCTCTCCCCTACCTCCAGGCTGTCTATCTGAGGAATTTTGAGAAAAGCCAGAAAGATTTATGAAATGACAATTGTGAGTCCTCTCTGTTAGACTAATGTCGAACATTTATTTCTTCTCCAATTTCTAGTTATTTGAAAGTTATTTTAAAAGAAGGATTGGCCTTAAAAAAGAAAAAAAGAAAAGCACCAGCTGGGCTAATTAAGTCTGATGTTTTATTAATCTGATTTAAAAATATGTTCTGTTTATGTTCTGTTTTTGTACTGTTCTGTATGTGTATGGAGATTCTTAGCCATCCATGTTGTGTATTCTCAAAAGAAGGGCAGGATAAGATGTAGTGGGTGGAAGTGTTTGTTGAGGTCATGGTTGTTCCAAAGTTTCTTTTTCAAGAGACAGTTGGACTTTCTTGTTATGAAGATGCTTCACTTCTCATCCAAGAAGAGAGTTGAGGAATCTTCTTGGATGAGAAATGAAATGTTTTCAAAGAAAAACCAGAAAGTCCAGTTGCCTCTTGAAAAAAAGCACCTTTGGGATAATGGGTAGAAGATCATGAAAGAGAGATCTAACCTAGGTTCCAGTATTTGAGGGGCTCCTACAAAGACAAGGGAGTCAACTATGTTCCAAGGCAACAAAAAGCAGGATAAGAAACAATGAATGGAAACTCATCAAGAAGAGAAGCAACCTGGAATTAAGGAAAAAACTTCCTAATAATGAGAACAATTAACCAGTGGAATGACTTTCCTTCAGAAGTTGTAGGTTCTTCATCACTGGAGGTTTTCACAAAAGTACTGGACAGCCATTTGTCAGGAATGATATAGGGCAGGGGTGTCAAACTCAATGATGTGGTTGGATCTGGCCCACACAGCTATTCTGGAAATGTAAAGGGGCTGCCCATGTCACTTCAGCCCAGTCTACTCACATCGCTTCAGCCTGGTCTATGCAATGTGAAGATAGAACATCGGGACAGATTGGCTTTGGCCCAGTCTACCCAATGTGAAGAGGAAACATGGCAGCAATTTGGGGAGTGGTGTCAAGCTGTCCACACTCACCTAGTTGGGCATGGCTACCCTGTTGGCCACACCCCATGAGTGGCATCAATCTGGCCACATCTGTCCTGCCCCCTGAAGTCAACTACAACCCTGATGTGGCTTCAATGAAATTGAGTTTGGTATAGGGTCTCCAACTCGAGCAGAAGCTTGGTAGACTGTCTTTCAACCCCATTATTCTATGTTCTATAGAATCACTTTGATTTAACAATATAGCTGTCAATTTCTTATTTAGTATGCAAATACTGTATATAGCTTCTTTCATCCTGGGGATGTTAAAGTGGTTGTAAGCAGAAAAAAAGGATATACGTAACTTCTTTTAGCGCCGTTATAAACATGTGTTCCCCTCATCCAATGCAGGAAATGCAGACCACGTTTTGCATGCTTCACTAAGGGTGACATGTGGAGAGACCAGTTCAGATTGTTAGTTATCTACACCCCCAGATATTTAATACTGTTGACAATTTCTAGAGCTGTATCCTTTACACTGAGTGGAGTATGATTATGTCAGTTCTTTCTAAAATCTACAATGATCTCCTTTGTTTTATTAACATTTAGAACCAGGTTAGTAAGACCACACCTAGAATACTGCATCCAGTTTTGGACACTACACTATAAAAAAAGATGTTGATACTCCAGAAAGAGTGCAGAGAAGAGCAACCAGGATGATTAGGGGACTGGAGAGTAAAACATACAATGAACGGTTGCAGGAACTGGGCTTGACTAGTCTTGTGAAGAGAAGGACCAGGGGAGACATGAGAGCAGTCTTCCAACATTTGAGGGGATGCCACAGAGAGGAGGAAGGAGTCAAGCTATTTTCCAGAGCACCTGTAGGCCAAACAAGGAATAATGGATGGAACCTGAACAAGGAGAGATTCAACCTGGAAATAAGGAGAAATGTTCTGACAGGGAGAATCATCAACTCATGGAAGAGAACTTGCCTTCGGAAGTTGTGGGAGCTTCATCACTGGAGGCTTTCAAGAAGAGACTGGACTGCCATTTGTCAGAAATGGTGTAGGGTCTCCTGCTTGGACAGGGGGTTGGACTAGATGACCTAAGGTTCCTTCCAACTCTGATTATCTGTAATCTGTACTTTTAGTGTATCAGTCTGTCAGAGCCTTCATCTCTTCCCTATAAGCTTTTCCATTGTCATCCCAGGTAAGATCCACCACTGCTGTGTTATCAGCATACTTCACAATATGATTTGTAGTATGTTTAGCACAGCAGTTGTGGGTCATCAAGGTGAACAGTAGTGGACTCAAGTCACAGCCCTGTGGGCAGAGGTGGTATTCAGCAGGTTTTGCTGAATACCCAGTTCTGGAAAACCAATAGCAGAAATTTTGAGTAGTTTGGAGAACTGGAAAATACCACCTCTGACTGGCCCTGCCCCCATCTATTCTTTGCCTCCCATTGAGTCCCAGCTGATCAGCTGGGTCTTCTTTGGTTGCCCTGCACAGGAGAATGGAGCTGGAAAGCAGGTTAGTGGGGTAGGGAGGGAATGGGGATTTTGCAGTATCCTACCCCTGCCATTCCCACTATAGAACTGGCAGTAAAAATGTTTTGAATCCTACCACTGCCTTGTGGGGAACCTGTACTCAAAGAGATGGAACACAGGAGATGCTAGGACAAAGTGTCTCATGTCAAGAGGAAGAGTTAAATTTCCAGAGGATCAAAATAAATAAATAAATTGGTGTTTAGTGGAACATTGTCCTTTATATTTCAACCAGGATTGCCTCCACTTTAAAAAACAGTTCAACATCTGCTCCCCTTTTTTTTTTAATAGACCTCTCTGTGAGTCTGGTGACTTCTGTAAAGACTCTGTTGATTAAAATCAACTTCACTCAGCCTGCAAGAGGTTCTTATTTCATTAATGGCAGAGAAACACATTAAATTTTGCACATTTCAACCCAGTTCGAAAAATGGGAGATAAAAAAAAAGGGAGGGAGAGATATTGGACTTAACATTTCCTGGTGTCTGGATGAGGCATGACAAATATCTCCATTCAACTGATTATTTCAAGGCCTCCTTTGATCTGGCTCCTCTCAGAGATGTGTGCAAGCTTGGTCAGAAAAGTCAAGATGGTGGCCACTGGTCATTTAGTAGTGGAATTAAAGTGCTGTCTGTTTGTTAAATGCATCATGAATGCAAAGCACATTAAAAAAAAAATAAGATCCACCTTTTTTTCCTTCTCCTCCTTCTCTTTTCCCTTTCCCCTTCCCCTCTTCCTCCTCCTTCCTCCCTGCCTCCCAACTTCTTCCCCTTTCCCTCTTCCTCCTCCTCCTTCCCTGCCTCCCATCTTTTTCTTCTCTTTTCCCCTCCCTTCTTCCTCCTCCTCCTTCCCTGCCTCCCATCTTCTCCTTCTCTTTTCCACTCCCCTCTTCCTCCTCCTCTCTCCCTGCCACCCATTTACTCCTTCTCTTTTCCCCTTCTCCTCTTCCTCCTCCTCCCTCCCTGCCTCCCATTTTCTGCTTCTCTTTTCCCCTCCTCCACTGCCTCTTCCTCTCTCCCTCCCATCTCTTCCTTCTCCTTCTTCCCCTTCACCTTCTGATATCTTCTTCATCTTCTCCTCCTCCTCCTCTCCCTCCCTCTCCCTCCCATCCATCTGCCAAAAATCTAAAACAACACAGATAGTCCTTGATTTACAGCAGTTCATTTAGTGATCATTCAAAGACACAATAGCATTGAAAAAAGTGGCTTATGACTGTTTTTCACACTTATGACAGTTGCAGTATCTCCAGGGTCACATGATCAAAATTCAGGTCCTTGTCACCTGACTCACATTTATGATGGTGGCAGTGTCAATTGTGGTCGTAAATCAAGAACTACCTATAGTTTCCTGCAGGCAAGGCTGGCTATCCATACCAAATCTCTCTTTGTGTCTCTTCCTTTTTTTACTGTTTGGTGTCAGCCTTGGAAGCCATTTTTTACTTGGAAGCTTCGAGGCTGCCACATTCCGTGCCTAGGAATTTGGGAGGGGGGATTTCATAGTGAGGTGGTGGAAGATTAGACTCAACAACATTATTTCTCAGAGAGTCAAGGACATGTTGTCCTGCACCTGAAAGGGAGTGATTGGGGGGGGGGGGATGTCTCCAGTTGGGAGAAAGATTTGATTGGGCCATGTGATGGATTTATGGATGTAGGGAATGGATCTTTGAATTCTCTTTTGGGAAGGGAAAACCCAGAACTCTCTGATTTGGGTTTTTCCAGATGTGCCAATATGACAACTCTAATAAAATGGAACTTTGAGGAAATGTTTGTCTCGGAATTTGTTGGATTGGAATTAGTTACTTGGAACACTGGCATTTGGGTTTATCCTGCATTTCTCCAGCATTCCCTCAGCCTAGTATTTTTGGATCCTTTTATCAATTTGGCCAGGAAAAAAAATCCTATTTTTTTGGCATGCTTTCCCTAACATGTTTATTATTATTTCCATGTTCCTAATGTATGGACGTTAGTAAGCACACCTACGTGTGACAGGGAAAAACAATTCCCATCTTGTTTTAATCTGCAGGCTTGCCGTCTCTTAAAGATGCCTTTTTCCCAGCATATTTTCTGAGTTCTGAATCTACACTGAGAATTTTTTTTTTTTTTTTAAAGGAGGTTGAAGATGAAATGTATGCCAGCGCTCCTTTTAGGTTTCGGAGGTACGAATGCAGTAAATTCATGGAACAATTCAGACAAAGTTAATTTCTGGTGCTATCTCGTATTGCCAGCTGTGTGACAGCTCTAAACAATTTCCACATTAATATCTGTGTTCTGGAGGTACGGAGAGAGGTGAATCTCGGCGAATGAAGGGTCAAAAGGAATTTCAAAGAAGAAATTGTGTTGCGCTGGGGTTCCTTTGGCCTTGTCTTCCACAGACGTGCCTGCGTGAAAGCAAACAAAATCTAAGGGATTGGCTATTGGCAAAATATAAAAAGTTTTCTCCACAAAGTTAGAACTAGTAGCAAACCAGGCCAAATAACTTGCTTCAAATTTATTGGTGTTTCATTTATATACACAGTATATCCATCTATGTTTTTGCAGAATGAAATGCTTTGCTCATTGAAATGATTGGTTGATATTTCTGTGTAATCTTTCATGAAAAACTTTAAGGCACTCCCCTGATTTTCCTTCTTTCTTTCTCTCTTCCTTCCTTCCTTCCTTCTTTTTCTTCCTTCCTTCCTGCCTTCCTTCCCCTCTCTTTCTCTTTCTCCATTATTGAATTCCATTATCTCATTCTATCTCTGTCTATCTATCTGTCTATCATATCTATCTTTATTTCTCTCTATCCATTTTTCTCTCTGTTGTTCTATATCCATCCATCCATCTCACTCTGTCTCCATCCATCCAACTATTTTTATCTCTATTATATCTATCCATCCATTCATCCTTCCATATACATATATTTGTCCATTCTCTCTCTCTTTCATCTCTCTCTCTCATCTGTCTGTCTGTCTGTCTGTCTGTCTGTGTATCATCTATCTATCCATCTATGCCATCTGAGAACCAGTTTGATCAGTAGTTAAGAAATCAGGTAAGAAACCAGGAGACTCTGGGTTCTAATCCTACCCTGGGCACCACTGATGCTAGCATTTCAAATGTGTCAACATTTTGAATAAGCATTTTAAAAACCTGTTTAAAACACGTTGTTGGTTTACTTCCCTTTGAATTTTATAGTTCTTCCTCCTTCTCAAGGTCTTTTTATTTTATTTTCTAAAAGCATGCTCTGCAGTGTTTAGAGCAGGCTTTGGAATCACAGCTTGGAATGTCCATCCAAATGAAGTCAAGTGGAAAATGGTCCTTACCTTGGAGAAGAAGGCTGTGGCCAGTCACAAGTCAATGTCAAGCTAAGGGCAACAAGAAAGGAAAGGACAGACAGAAGCTCCCTGGGGTGGTTGTGAAGGAAAAAATGAAAAGTTAACATATTATCTATTGTACTGAAAACCACAACAAATGGAAAAGATGACTCCTCCGTAGTCTTGAAAAAAAATATGTCTCTGTTTATCTCTCTCTATATAAAAGTGAAATACCATTCACACATCATCACAAAATCTTCAGAACTGTAAAGCCTACAAACTTGAAATTTGGCACATATGTTTCTCTTGGCTCCTAGGTGCTCACTAATAAAGGATTTTTCAAAATGGCCCTCAGAGAATTTAGAGTATTTCCTATATTATTATTATTAACACACTCTGATGCTAAGGAGTTCTACTCCCCCTCCCCACCTGAAAAGAAATCTGTTCCAAATGCAAAACACAAGCAGAGGAGAGGAGTTTCAGTTTCACTTTCACAACACCAAGCAGCTTTAGGACAGAACAACTGAGCTAAGTCATGCCCAGGCTCCTTGCTGTCTCCTTCTTGCTCACACAGCAAAGACTGTTTCAGTTTCCAAACAGTCCTCAACTCTCTCACATAGTGACAGGACGCTAGTCAGATGAATCCCGATGGATGCTGGTAGGCAGAGGCAGAATTTATATGTATGTATGTATGTATATGTGTGTGTATATTAGATAGATATATTAAATAGATTAGATATATGTGTGCATATTAGATAGATAGATAGAATTATTTTCATATAAATATATTCTATTTTTGCAACATGAGAAGTTCTTTTTCCACCCTGTTCACCTACTTCGTTAGACTTGGTTGTCCTCCTAAATCAACTCCCACTTTATTTTCCACTGACTTCACATAGAATTTGATATAACAGTCTCAAATTATGCAGTGGGAGATCTTCAGGCTGGCTTATCTGACTTCTGATATGGTTGTAATGGTTGTTATCCAAGACCACAGATGCCTATTTTTGTCCCATCTCATAGTTACCCGAGCCAGTTTCTGCTTCTGCGTTGTCACAACTCAGCTGGAAATCATTCCTAGTGACATCTCCTCTGTTGAGATGTTACTCTGAATATTTGAAGGAGTTGTTATTTTACTGTCCTGCACATTTTTTTTCTGCTGCCTTTGCAAAAATTCACAGGATTCTGGGAGGAGGTCATTATATACAAGAAGACATAAAATTCAGGTTTGTGTCTTGGGTGGTGTTTGTCTCCTTTGTTCTGGGAACCATGACAGAAGAAGGTGGCTCTAATGGGCATTGTCTGGAAGTCTTCTGTCTTTGACTAACTGTAGCAGAGAAATGGATACAGAAACATAAGGAGGACATAAGAACTTTGTAAAAGTTTTATTCATCAGAAGAGCCTCAATAAACTTGTGAAATGGCCTTCCTATGTCAGAGAGAACTGGAGTAAAAGCAGAAGAGAGAGAGAAGAGAAAAACAGAGATAAAGAAAGAAGGAAGAAAGGAAGAAAAGGAAAGAAGGAAGAAAGGAAGAAAAAGAGAGAGAGAAGGAGAAAGGAAAAGAGAGAGAAAGAGAAATCTTACTTTCACTAAAAGAGAACAAGGACTATGGGGTCCTTTGTGCTCTGTAGTTTTGCTTGTTTGCTCTCAGACATTTGATTACCTGACTAACATTGTTAGTGCTTCTGCTATGTGTTTATAGATATATTGTCAGCCTACATCTTCACTTTCTTTCAAGCTTGCTACCACCTGCCATGAAAACAGAGATGGTGGTGTGGAAGCAATGAGTATTTGGGAGGGGAAGTATGCAGGAGGTATAAATGGAATTTTTGAGGAGCAATGAGGAAGCCTGGACTCAGAGAGGCCTTTTCAGGTTGTTTAACATTTTCAGGGCCAACCTTCCTGAGATCGGCATGCATGGAGGAGGAGTGAAGCACCTGGACCAGAGACGTTCCCAAAACATCTTCTTGGCCGATGATTGGACTCTGGTTGCCTGGCTATTTAGTGATGGGCTCTGGGGTTAATTTCAATTTGTCTTTGTGTGTTTTTGCTTCAGATCTTGCCTGACTCTTGCTGCGTTCAGTTCTTTCCTAATGCAAGAACCTTTTCTCTGAATCTTTGGAGTCACAGGTTTTTCTTTCCTAGGGATTGAGTGGAGGCAGGGCTGACATATACTGTATATTCACAAATTTGAGAGCAAGCTATGGTCTTTTTTTGCAAATTGACTTCCAGTGGCATTTTATACACACATGACTCACTCTAGCTGTGGTTGCTTTCTATTACTCCATCTTCTCACTTTCAAATGTTCTCTATCATACCAATGAATGTAGCATATTTTTCAGGACAGAATAATTTTCCAGAAAAAGCCACCCCCCTTTTTTAATGAGAATTTTTTCTCTTAAAAAAAAATGAGAATTAATTTCTGTAAAAAGCTACCCACATTAAAAAAAAAAAATGTGAGAAAGCCTCCAAAAACACTGTTTCCACCAAAGAAAATTTGCATTCATATTCATTTGTTGAAATAGAAACAGCTTTTCTTCAGAGGAAAGTTGAATTTTATTAAAATTATCATGTTTTTGTCATGTCAAGGTGACCTAGAGGTGTGAATGATCTTCCTTTCACTGGACCTTCTTCTCTCCAACATTTGAAGCCTTCTTAAAATGCAGTTTTTCCATCCAATCCTGAGAGAAGATGATATGAGGGACAATAATGTTTCCAGAAAAACCACACAGATGACCAAATGGTGATTCATGCATGATCATATCACGATGGGAGTGCTGAATTATGCATTTACTCTTTCATTTATTAGATTTTTTTTATCTCACTCTTACTGCGAAGAAACTCAGGACAGCAAATATACATAATATGGCTTCCTCCTTCTTTTATTTGCCACAAAAACAACCTGTGAGGTGAGTTGGGCTTTGAGAGAATGACTGACCCTAAGTTCCCCACCCAGTTTTCATACCTAAGGAAGAACTAGAATTCACCATCTCCTGGTGATTGGCCCAAACTTATCTAGTTGGCTTTCACATCAAAGGCAGAACTAGAACTCACCATCTCCTGGTGATTGGCATAAAGTTACCCAGCCATTTTTCATGCCTAAGATGGGCCTAGAACTCACACTCTCACGGTTTCTAGGCTCCACCAAAGCAGCCTCCGGAGATATAACACAACCACCACCCGGTTCCCCCCCCCCCAGATCCCACAATGAGGACCATCTTTCCTCCTTCTCAACCAAACTCAAGAACCAAACAGTTTATCTTTTTCCTTGGATTTGCAGTTCTACAAAATGGCTTCATTGACTGTTTAGACCTCCTGAAAGAAGCCAAACAAAAACAGCTGTCAACCCTGAAGCTGGCCTGGCTGAAGCCATCTTGAAGCTTCAGTGTTGCCACACTGGAGCTGAGGGATAGGGAGGGGAGATTAGAGATAGCTGGGGTTGTGTAGTCAAAACAAAATACTTTCTCTTGGGAACCAAGGACATTCTCACACCTGGCTGAAGGAAGGAGGAGTGATGTCACCAGACAATCAGATGCTGGCTTGATTGAGCTATGTGACTGATTGTTTTGGGTTGAGGGAAAAACTTGTACTTTTAATTAGGTGAAAACTGTGGGACCCTTCAGAGTTGGTTTTCACCAGGTATGTGTCATGCCCCCATCAAGTCTGAATCCAAGGAAGAAGACAAACAGTGACCAGGGAGTGGGGGAGTGGCATTGTTGGTAGTGGAGGAAATTGGGGAAGGGCAAAGTCAGGCTGGACAGAGCAGAGAAGAGGTAGAACAAAGGAGAGGGTGTTTAGAGGAAGACCAAGGCCCACACCCTCTTCATCCTAGGGCATGCAGGGAAGAATGGAGAAGAGAGCAACATGGGTTGTGTGGCTTACAAGAGAGGAAAGAGCCCTTATTCCCTTCACAAGGCGCACCTGGGAAGGGAGTTTAAAGGAGAACCAGTTGGGAAGGCATTTGTCAGGAACAAACATTGAATTTGTCTTGTGTTTGGCTGTGGTTATCTGAGTTCCTGGCATCCTCCCAATTGGTTTGATTTATTGCCATGTTACTTCACTTCTGAAACTTCCTATCTTGCCCTGCTGGATTTATTACCTTATCTTATCTTGCTGAATTCATAGTTTAAAGTTTTCTGTTTATACCATTTTGGACTGGAATATCTATAGTCAAAGGCTGTTGCAGGTTCCTGGGAGAGTTTTTCTCTAGACCGGAAAGGAACTGGGACATTGGGGGCAAAGTTGGAGTTAATAAAGGGACCTTTACTTATCTGGCGGGGTTGCCTTTGTGCCATGCTGCAGGTCATCACAATATGTGCCAATATGCACTTTATTTCCAATAAAGCTATTCTTTGAGGAATTCACCTGCCTCGGAGTTCTTGCTTGTAATGGATCTATTACTTGGTACTCGGACAACATCACAAAGTGCCACTGAGATTTCTTTTCTTTTGCTTTGAAAGAAGATTTATTTAAATTTTCAGAAAGAGTTGATTTTTAAAAACAAAAGCAGTACCTGGCTTAATATATGCTATTGTTCTTTCTTTACCTTTGATGTTATACTCAAAAAGAAAGAACAAGACAACAGAACAAGTTTCAGTTGAGAAGACTTCAGAAAATTTGGTGGGGCTGCAGAAGGAGAGAGAACAAGCCACTGTCAGTTATCTCATTTATTTGGATTTCATATTTCATTTAAAATACTATTAAAAATGACATGGTCTTCTTTTTCCTTCCCTGCATAGCATATGTCATTCCCTGTTGTACTTTTACTTATAAAATTATGAAACAGTGTTCTGTCTTTTGAATAAAATAAAAGAATATGACAATTTTCCTCTACTATTATTTGGGAGAAACACTCTTAAATTCTTTATTTTGTATGAATTTAAGCTCTACCAAACAAGCAGATAGAAAAGGAGGACCAATGCTTCTTTTCTTTATCTTTTAAAATACACTGCTCAAAAAATAAAGGGAACACAAAAATAAGACATCCTAGATCTAAATGAATGAAATATTCTTATTAAATACTTTGTTCATTACATAGTTGAATGTGCTGACAACAAAATCACACAAAAATTATCAATGGAAATCAAATTTAGCAACCCATGGAGGTCTGGATTTGGAGTTACGCTCAAAATTAGTGGAAAAAACACTACAGGCTGATCCAACTTTGATGTAATTTCCTTAAAACAAATCAAAATGAGGCTCAGTAGTGTGTGTGGCCTCCACATGCCTATATGACCTCCCTGCAATGCCTGGGCATGCTCCTGATGAGGTGGTGGATAATCTCCTGAGGGATCTCCTCCCACACCTGGACTAAAGTATCCCCCAACTCCTGGACAGTTTGTGGTGCAACATGGCGTTGGTGGATGGAGCGAGACATGATGTCCCAGATGTGATCAATTGGATTCAGGTCTGGGGAACGGGCGGGCCAGCCCATAGCATCAATGCCTTCGTCTTGCAGGAACTGTTGACAAACTCCAGCCACATGAGGTCTAGCATTGTCTTGTATTAGGAGGAACCCAGGGCCAACCGCACCAGCATATGGTCTCACAAGGGGTCTGAGGATCACATCTTGGTACCTAATGGCAGTCAGGCTACCTCTAGCAAGCACATGGAGGGCTGTGTGGCCCCCTATAGAAATGCCACTCCACACCATTATTGACCTACTGCCAAACTGGTCATGCTGGAGGATGTTGTAGGCAGCAGAATGTTCTCCACGGTGTCTCCCGATCCTGTCACGTCTGTCACATGTGCTCAGTGTGAACCTGCTTTCATCTGTGAAGAGCACAGGGCACCAGTAGTGAATTTGCCAATCTTGGTGTTCTCTGGCAAATGCCAAATGTCCTGCACAGTGTTGAGCTGTAAGCCCAACCCCCACCTGTGGACATTGGGCCCTCATATCACCCTGATGCAGTCTGTTTCTGACCATTTGAGCAGCCACATGCACATTTGTGGCCCACTGGAGGTCATTTTGCAGGGCTATGGCAGTGTTCCTCCTGTCCCTCCTTGCACAAAGGCAAAGTTAGTGGTCCTGATGATGGGTTGTTGCCTCCTATGGCCTCCTCCATGTCTCCTGAGGTACTGGCCTGTCTCCTGGTAGTGCTTCCATGCTCTGGACACTATGCTGACAGACACAGCAGACCTTCTTGCCACAGCTTGTATTGATGTGCCATCCTGGATGAGCTGTAGAACCTGAGCCATTTGTGTGGGTTGTAGACTCCGTCTCATGCAACCACTAGAGTGAAACCACCACCAGCATTCAAAAGTGACCAAACCTTCAGCCAGAAAGCATAGGAACTGAGAAGTGGTCTGTGGTCACCACCTGCGGAACCACTCCTTCATTGGGATGTCTTGCTAACTGCCTATGCTTTCCACCTGTTGTCTATTCCATTTGCACAACAGCATGTGAAATTGATTGTCAATCAGTATTGCTACCTAAGTGGACAGTTTGATTTCACAGAAGTATGATTAACTTGGAATTGCATTGTGTTCTTTAAGTGTTCCCTTAATTTTTTTGAGCAGTGTACATTCTCCCTTAAGTTCATTTTCATTCGCAAAGCTGAGATGTCCATATATTGCAATAAATTATTGGTCAAGTCCTTCCCCGTCCCCCATCTTCCTCCTCCTCTTCCTCCCCTTCTCCCCCTCCCTCTCCCACTCCTCCTCTTCCTCCTCCTCTCCACTTCTTCTTCTCCCTCTCTCTCCTCTCCAAAGTACCAGAAGACAGTGGATCGAAATAATCAAGCAGAGATCCAACCTAGAACTAAAGAGAAATTTCTTGACAGTGAGAATATTTAATCAGTGGAACAGTTTTCCTCCAGAAGTCATGAATGTTCCATCTCTGGAACAAGATTTAAGAAAAGATAGCCATTTGTCTGAAATTGTACAGGATCTCCTACCTGAGAAAGGCAGTGGACTAGATCAGGGGTTGCCAACCTTTTGGATCTCAGGGACCACAAAACTTATAATTTTAAATCCCAGGGACCACTAACTGGTTCTGTGAGCATGGCCTAATTTATGGGTGTGGCTTGGTGGGCATAGCTTGTATGTAAATATTATAAATATTTATATAAATATTGATTTTTTATAAAAAAGAGCAACTTTTACCTAAAATCAGGCAAAGCAGGCAGGCAGATTGAGTTGCTCACAGAATCACAGATTCATTCAGAGATCTATCTGTCTACCTTCGGCTAGCTCTGTCTGTCACATAAAATTTGCTTACAAGAAAACTCACAAAATTAACTCACAACATCCCATGTATGTAAATATTGGATTTTTTTTTTTTAAAAAAAGAGCAATTTTTACCCAAAATCAGGCAAAGCAGGCAGGGAGATTGAGTTGCTCACAGAATCATTCAGTGATCTATCTATCTGCCATTGGCTAGCTCAGTTTTTCAAATTTGCTTGCCGTGAGTCTGCACTGAATAATAGAACCTTCAGTTCCAATGGAGGTTCGGCTGTGCTTAAAAGCAGAGCTGAAGATCTAAAGACTAGCTAGAAAGCAAGAAATGCAACCATTTCCAGCTTCCTAGCTAATCTAAATCTGGCACAGCAGAACAGAAGATGGTCAGAAAAAGGAAAAATAGCAATTTAGTAGGCAAGTTTGCCTGGTAAGGAGTGAGTGGGCAGGGAGGGTTCCCATGGGTCATGTGGGCGATGAAGTCTTATGTTTCAGCACAGCCTGGATTAATTATTTTTGGGGGGTGCTCTGAGGGTGAGATTACTCTGTGGCCCATCAAAAATCACTGGTTGGTGACTGCTGAACTTGATGACCTCAAAGATCCCTTTTAACTCTATTATTCTGTTACTCTATTGAATTTCAATAACTAGTGAAATTCTCCTGAGTGAGGACAAAGAAGAGAGACACTTTTCTAATAAAGATGGAAAACAGTATCTCAGTTTAACATCTAACTATATATTTGATAGATAAAGGTTAAGTAAGATGCTCTGGCAGCCATTCCATAAACTTTATTCCTTGTTCTATCTTTGCATCACTCCCGCATTTAGAAAAAGTACCATGTAATGGAACGTAACTAACCCAAATTAAACTGAGACATTGAAGTAGATAATGGGACTTTATATCACACAAGATAAAACCTTTTCCCATACTCACCCCTAGATTCAGCCTGCCTTTGTTGAAGCAAAAAAAAAAAAAAACAAAAAACAGTGATGAAAACTGATCACTGAAGACTCCAGTGATGGAGTCTAAATACAGTGTTTATACATTATCCACAATAGCACATACCCACAAAATGTTGGCATTTCAATTTTTTCTGAAGTATCTCCTTCAGCTGGAAAACCGCATTACTCATTATGGAGAGCAAGATACAATAATGCACCTCAATGCAAGCGAGTGTTTGTTATGCATCTAAGTACAAAAAAAAAAAAAATCTAAATTGTAGCATGCTGAAATTTCACCTCTCTTTGGATAAGGGCAGACCATGCACCAAGAGCCAAAGCTTCAAATCAAGGGTAGATATTTGTGCAAAGTACATTAAATGAATTGGTGGTTTGCACATCCTTGATTCTGGCTTTATCCAGACCAAGAACCACTATTATTTTTGGTCTCTGAGAAGCATTTCCTCTCAAATGTTGATTGATGAATAGATTGGGGCGGGAGAGAAATATATGGAAAAGTACAGAACTGAAGTCCCAAAGGTGCTTTTTCAGGAGGCAACTATATTTTCTTGTTTTTTCTTTGAAGACTTTTTGCTTTTCATCCAAGAACCTTCTTCAGCTCTGACTGGATGGTGGGGAATGGAAGGTTTTATATTCCTTTGAGCTAAAACCTTGGATCTAATCCATCCATTTCCCACCAGAGCTTGGATGAGAAGCAAAATGTCTTCAAAGAAAAAAAGAAAGTCTGGTTGCCTCCTGAAAAAGCACCTTTGGGACAACCATAACCTGATTGACTGAGAATCTCTATAGATCTACAGAACTAAAGATAATGGCTTCCTCTGTCCAGTTGTATCTGATTCTAGGGGCTGGTGTTCTGACCAAGGCTTCCGAGGCTGTAATTACGAACACACTTATTTTAAAAACAAGTCTATTTTTATTGCAATGCTGGGAGTTATTTTCATTCCCAGCTGGTAATGAGTCTCAAACAATCCCTTGAGATAAGCACCCACCTTTCTTTCCTGTGAAGTGGTGCCAATAACAGGAGTGTCAAATGAACTAGAACAAAAATCAACCAAAGTACAAAGAGCTTCAAGAATGAATCTGAACCAAATGAACGACTTTGCTTCCTGCAAAGGTTTTGTCATCTTGGCCTGTCTTTTATACTTTATTGGAGGGGGCAATCACCTCCCAGCCTTCCTCCTGAGTCGCCTTTTTGTTTCAGCTGCTCTCGGCTTCTAACAGCTCTGCACACATGCGCACTGGGAACAGGCTCCCCTTGGTCCTTTGCCTCACTGCTGCCAGACTCCAAAGGCTCCGGAGTCAGCACCCTACTCCCAGATGGTCCTGGCCCCATCTCTGCATTGGATGCAGGACCCTCATCTGAGTCCTCTCTGGACTTACAGACTGATCCCCTTTCTTCCCCATTGTCTGATTCCGCTACCAACTTCACAGGCTGCCGGCGAACCACAACAACTGGTGTTAATTTTCACTTCTTAGCTGAGGAAGTCAGTGCTGTCTGAAGATGCTTCCATAGTCACATCACCAGTAGGACTATATACTGAGGCCCACAGAACACTGTTACCTTCCCACTAAAGTGGTACCTATTTATCTACATGCATTTGTATGCTTCTGAATTGCTAGGTGGGCAGGAGCTGAGACAAGGAACAGGAGCCTTACTCCATTGTGTGGAGCTCAGGTTTTAAACTCAGTCTGTCACCCCACCAGCTGACAAACTCAGCATCTTTAACCACTGAGCCAGAGTTTTTAATTAAGGAGAGCAAGATTTACATCTGTCCTTGGTCAGAGAAGATCCCAGATGATTCCACAGACAACCTGTCTCGCTAAGGTAGGGTTGTGGTGGGAACAACAGCAACAACAGGACTGTCACTTGAGCCTCAGGAGAAAAGGCAAAATGTAAGGACTGAAATATGCACAGCCTTTCATCAATGTACAAAAATGACAAGGTTCAGTTACTCCATGAATCCCGATACTTCTTCATTTGTCGCTTGTAACATCATAGTTCAACAGCAATTTGTGGAAGAAATCTCAGGGATTGACAAGAAATATTAGCTTATTACAAGGAGACCATAATAGCTGAAAAAAAAGATGGTGATAAAATAACAAAGCACAATCTAGCTAACATGATGCACCAGAATATTATAAAACAAGATCTATACCCATGCTTCACTATGAAACTATATGGTCGGGGCTTAGTTTTTGGGGAGGAAAATAACGGGAAAAAATTCTGCTTCTGCCTACCAGTAGCCATCGGTATTCATCTGGCTAGCGCGTACTGTCAGATTGTGAGAGAGTTGAGGACTGTTTGGAAACTGAAACAGTATTTGTTGTGTGAGCAAGAAGGAGACAGCAAGGAGCCTGGGCATGACTTAGCTCAATTGTTCTGTCCTAAAGCTGCTTGGTGTTGTGAAAGTGAAACTCCTCTCCTCTGCTTGTGTTTTGCATTTGGAACAGATTTCTTTTCAGGTGGGGAGGGGGAGTAGAACTCCTTAACATCAGAGTGTGTTAATAATAACATAAAAATATTAATGCTCTGATGGTCATTTCGAAAAATCCTTTCTTAGTGAACACCTAGAAGCCAAGAGGGACATATGTGCCAAATTTCAAGTTTGTAGGCTTTACAGTTCTGGAGATTTTGTGATGATGTATGAGTGGTATTTCACTTTTATGTGTATAATTTGGACATGAGCTAAATAGGATAATCTGGTACATCTGATTTGAAACAGTTGTCCTTTCATAGTCAGAATATCAAATCTGGCCATGCTACCTGTGATCTCCAGCTTCTGATCTTCTAGAAGGAAGTTGAGGTGGTCAGTCTTCATCTTCTGTATCTCATTATAAATGGGGAGATTGAAGGATGTGGAAGGATCAGTATCTGTGCATCTATCTGTCATGGGGGGTACGATGGCTCAGCAGTTAAAAAATCTGAGTTTGTCAGGTGGAAAACTGTTTGAAACCCGAGCTCCACAGGATAGGGAAAGCTCCTATCCTCACTCCAGCTCCTAGCAGTTCTCCACAGTAGGAGAAGCAGTCAAGAGTTTTGGGGCATCTTATGATGTTTTTCACAGAAGAGTCCTTAATCAAACATCTGATAATGAATGGGAAGCCCAGAAGATCAGCTTTCAAGAAGAGACTGGACTGCCATCTGTCAGAAATGGTGTTTGGGCAGGAATTTGGACTAGAGGATCTACAAGCTACCTTGCAACTCTGTTAATCAAGAATTAGACTCCAATGTTCCTCCCATCTTACAATGAGAAAATGTCATTTCTAACACTCAATCAAAATCTGGCTTCATTTCAAGGCTATCAGATTTGGGCTGCAATACCGCAGAAGGTCACTAAGTGGCAGAGTCTAGTGGCACTATTTTTTGGGCTCCTATTGCTGCCATCTATTGCTCATCTTCAGGTTTGCAACCCAGATTAATCCTTGTGGACTCTGGGCTCTTCTATGTAATTATGGCCTGTTTATCTTTATTTCCACAGCTCTTAATAACTTCTGCCCTGGCTGATTTATTCCAGCAGTTAATGTCTTCTCTTTATCATAACTGCCTTTAATTGATATACAGTTCTTAAATGATTGTCTGACTCAAATATGGGAAACTCTTCAAGATCACTTGGTTCTCAAATAAATTCAAAAAGTTGAGGGCCTGATCCACCAGGTCCTTCTCTCACAAAAAGCTTCTTGAAATTAAGAGGGGATTTGCAGGAATTCAGATTCTCAGCTCAGTGTAAACATTTTGCAGAATCAAGTGGTAAATAATTGTCTAGGAGCTGAGGAAATTTATTGTAAAATGTTCCAACACCCAAGAGAAAGAAAATAAGCATTTTGTGGAGTGAGGGAGGAATGGGGATCTTTCTCTCTGCGGCATACTCAAAAGCTTCGTGTGGGTATTATGTTTCTGTGAAGAACTATTCAGAAATATTATCCGCTAGTAGAAGAATTTTGACATTCTTGGAGAAAACAAGTTAACCGAAGGGAATATATCATTTGTGAAAGGAGGAGACTTAAAAAAAAAAAAGGATTCTGCTAAATGTAGGATGTTAGAGCATAGAATTGCTCCAATTTTCTGTGAAAACTCCTTGAAAGGAAAAAAAAGAAGTTGGAACCAAGGGGGAAGTGTTTTAAACTATATTTTATGGATTGTTGAGAACCAATTTGTTGTAGTAATTAAGACAAGAGGCTAGAAACTGGGAGACCAGAAACTGGGAAACTGGGAATCTAATGGTAGGATTAAAAAAAAATAAAAATACTACCGGTTCTGTGGGTATGGCTTGGTGGGCATGGCATGGCTTGGTGGGTGTGGTGTGTCTTAGTGGGCATGGCAGGGGAAGGATACTGCAAAATCTCCATTTCCACCTCACTCCTGGGGGAAGGTTACTGCAAAATCCCCATACCCTCTCCAGCCCACTAACCTGCTTTCCAGCTTCATTCTCCTGTGCATGACAACCAAAGAAGAGCCAGCTGATCAGTTGTGGGCATGGCTTGGTAGGAGTGGTGTTCTGTTGGTGGCTTGGTGGGTGTGGCTTGGTGGGTGTGGCAAGGGAAGGATACTGCAAAACCTATTCTCTCCCCACCCCATTAACCTGCTTTCCAGCTCCATTCTCCTGTGCAGAGAAGCCAAAGAAGACCCAGCCAATCAGCTGGGACTCAGGAGACAGAGAATAGATGGGGTGGGGCCAGTCAGAGGTGGGATTTGCCAGTTTCTGAACTACTCAAAAATTCTGCTACCGGTTATTCAGAACTGGTCAGAACTTACTGAATACCCACCTCTGCCATGAGTTCTAGTCCTGCCTTAGACACAAAGCCAACTGAGTGACTTTGGGTCAGCCATTTCGACTCAGCCCTAGGAAGGAGACAGTGGCAACAGTACAAAAACTTTGAAAAACCTGGCTAAGAAAGCTGCAGGAAAGATTTGGACACGACTGAATGGAAGGAGCAAAAAAAACAAAAAACTTGTAAATATTCCAGAATAATTTTACAAGATAGGCAGCCATATAAGTCATTCAAGTGAAAGAATCCCTCTATGAGGGAGACGGGCAGTTCTAAAAATGTGATCATAAAACAAAATGTAAACTAAAATGATAAAATAAAATAAAGTAATAAAGTAAAATATAATAACACAAAACAAAATGAAATGAAATAAATGAAATAATAAAATAAAATAAAGAAAAAATATAAACTAAAATAATAAAATATATGATAAAGTAAAATATAAACTAAAATAATAAAATGATAGTAAAGTAAAATATAATATAAGCTAAAATAATAAAATAAATAAACTAAAATAATAAACCTTATATGACTAGATTATCTTGCATTATATTATATATTACAATGCATTAGATATTATATTACATTCCTGTAAAAACACAAATAGATACATAAATCAAAGATCCATTGCTTCCTGCAAAGGACTGGGATTATTAAATCTCAGCTATCAACTTTTCCTCATTGGTTTTGTACAATGACAAAATGTTGCCCAGCCTCCAAAAACCAGAGTTATTTAAATCTCTTTAAAGAAGTTGGAAAAAAACTTTATTCAAAAAAGCCTGGTTATAAACTGCGAGCCATATAAATATGAAAAAGGTCAATGTAAGTCTAATACTATTCAATAGGGTGACATGAAGAAAAGAAGCTGTACCATTTTTACAGATATAAAAGTATATATGATTTTCTGGGGTGATTCAATAAATACTCTGCTCATGTATAATATGAAGAGAATCTATATTATTTTTTTAAAAAATGATTATTCTTTCCTTAGTAACCTTTGAGTCCGTATTAGGAAGCTGAGGATAGGAATTTTTAAAAAGCTTATTTATTAAATTAGAGTGATTTTATACTTCATCATGAATATACGCAATATGAGAAATAATATTATTTTGTTTCAGCCAAGATGCCTACAATTTATTTCGTTTTTACTTTGGTTCCCAATAACTTTGCTTCATGATTTCAGTGAACGTTCTGTCAATTCTATAAGGGGAATTTAATTCCAATCTTGCAGCCATAAAACCTTTGCATGATTTTGATGTAGCTTATTTGAATATCTTCTTTAACTATTTTCCACATATTCTTGCTTTATTTTCCCCCCACAAAGCTCAGGCACTGTACAGCCATGAATATATGCCTTAAAAATATGCTAAAGTTTACAGATTGTTTATTTTAAAAAAACCCTTCAAACCTCATTTTGCTTGCTTTATGAAAAGTCAATCTTTTAATAATGAGGTATTTAGTATTGCATGAAAACAATATGATTACTTTCTTCTTACAATAATCTATACCGTACTGGAGAGCAGTCAAATATTACAGTGAAACTATTATTACATGTTTCTATCCAATTGACAAAGATCGAGCTGCTAAAATATAATCAAATTGGAAATGCTTCTAATGTAGAATTGAAACACAGTACATACATACAAAGATGTCTGCGTGTATTATTTGTGTGTGTATAGTTATTCCTCAACAACCAAAACTGGGACAAGCTAATTATTATGGTTGCTAAGCTGAATATCACATGACTGTAATAAACTGTCAGTCTCTAACAATAATCCTTGTCTTAAGCCCATGTCACACTGCACCAACGGATGCAAAGAGGATGTAAAACGGAGAAAAACGCTTGCCATCCATTGGAAAACGCGATGCATCCGTTGTGTACTCACTGTCTTTCATACGCTCTATTAGTCAAACATCCGTCTACTGCTATTTCATCTGCTCAAAAAGTTTTGAGCTGCACAAAACTATTTGAGCGGATGAACTTTCCGCCGCGTACGATCTACATCCGCGACACATATGGGCAACAAACGTTCTACGTCCGTTGTCATCCATTACACGTCTGATATATCCTCTCGGCATTCTCTGGGCATCCGCACAATTCACATCCGCTCCAGCAGAAAGCAGAAAGAGGGAGGAAGCGAAAGGTACGCGGAACATCCACACAGCGTTAGCAGCATGGACATAGAAAGGATGAAAGCGGATGCAGCTCGGATATAAAGCATTAAAAAGGACAAAACGTTTGTATATGGGACGTATCTCAGATATTTAGGATGTCTGGAGGATGTCTAGAATATGTGGAAGGACACCTAGTGGAAAACCGACATTTCCTATAAAAAGGGGGAGGAATCTCACTATCAGTCCAGCAGCCGTGGTGTGCAGACCTCTTCAGCCTTGCTCTTGCTCTTCCACAGCATCCATTCATCTCCACCATGGATCATCGCACCCTCCTTTTGGTAGCCACTATCATTCAACACCAGAACCAAGCCCTCTTCAGACTGTTTCACATTTTCTATGCAAGGAGAAAAAGGAGATGTCCAAGAGCTGTCTGGGTCCGAAGATGGATCGGGAGAAGAATGAAGTTTGGACTCTATGACAAGCTGATGGTGGAGCTGAGGAATGAAGACCCTCATGCATTCCAGCACTTCATGAGGATGCCACCAGCCATGTTTGACGAAGTTGTGGAGCGTCTGAAACCCAGGTTGACCAAGGCAAACACCAACTTCCATCCCAGCCTGGACCCTGGAGTGAAGGTGGCACTTACTCTGTGCCATCTGGCCTCTGTAACCATATACAGAAACTGCAGTATGCCTGGAGGGTGCCACACAACACCATCAGCAAAGTGGTCAGAGAAGTGGTGTAGTCCATCATCGAAGAATACATGGAGGAGCTCCTCCACTGTCCCACCACTGAAGAAGGCTGGAGGAAAATTGCAGAGCAGTGGTATCAGAGGTGGAACTTTCCCCACACCGTTGGAGCCATTGATGGGAAGCACATGGCCTGCAAAGCTCCACCCAACTCAGGATCCTCTTATCACAACTACAAGGGCTTCTTCAGTATCATCCTCTTTGCCATGGTTGATGCTGACTACAAGTTCATGTACATCGATGCTTCAGGCAACGGGTCAGCTTCAGATGCCCAGGTATACAACGCCAGTGACCTCAAGGATGGGCTGGAATGCAACCTCACCATGGGCTTCCCAGATCCAGACCCCCTACCCAACGACACACAAGATGTGCCCTACTTCATTGTAGGTGATGATGCCTTCTCCCTTAGAACCTACCTCATGAATCCCTACATTTCAAGATACCTCACCCATGAAGAGAGGATCTTCAACGACAGGCTGTCCAGGGCAAGACGGGTAGTGGAGAATGCCTTTGGCATCCTGGCCAACAGGTTCCAGGTACTTTTCACCACCATGCAGCATTGCCCACAGACTGTGAGGAGCATCGTGGAAGCTTGCTGCATCCTGCACAAACACATGCGCACTTGCTACCCAGTGTTGCAGAACAGACTTGTGGACCATCAACAAGGCAATGGGGACATGGAGCCTGGTGAATGGAGGCAAGGACAAAACCTGATAGACACTGTGGATGTGCAAGGCCCCAACAGAGCTCCACGTAAAGGGAAGAAGCAGCGCAACCTCCTGAAACACTGGTGCAACTCCCCAGCTGGAGCAGTGAAGTGGCAAGACAGGATGGTAGATGCTTAATGGATGCTTCCTTGAGCCTGTCTCATAACACTGATGAGATTGTGCCATGTATGTTGAATGGCCCTACAATGAATAGGGCATGTTAGGGATAACATTGTTCACCCTAACTGTTTTAGGTGAAATACTAACTATGAATCATAGTTAGTGTATGCAGCTTTAACTGTAAAATAGCAACTGTGGGTGTGGTCATGAAAACCATATAAAAGTAGCAAGGCTACAGCTTGCTCTCTCTCTCTCTGGCTTTGATGATCCCTGATTACTGCTTGGAAGCAAGACTGCATTGCTCGAACGGGAGAGACAACAACGGACTGATTTATGTGAACTGACAATAGGATATTCTACATGGACTTTGCTAACTGAATATCCCTGAATGGACTGACTACATGGTAAATGAATATTGGACTGTTTTTGACTATGCTATAAACTTATATTGGAATAAAATATATTCTTGATAGCACAAGCGTATCTGTTATTTTTACTGTATGTTAATAAACATACAAGCTTAGCTCACTCATTTATCTGTGTGCCTATCTGACTAACGCTGCACATTCTGTTTAGCTTGTCTACCTAACCCTGGTTGGGGAACCCAGGCTTAACACTGGTTATGGGCCCAGAGGCTGCAAAGTCAGTTTAACTAGGTTTAACAGATTTATGTAAAAAGTGAGAGCTTGTGTTGTTATACATTTCAGTAAACAGACAGCTGTGTTTTATTAATTATATTTTTATATCCATATAAGAAAAAACATGGCACTAGTCAATTTACAAAGTTTGTCCCTTATATCCAAGCTGGATGGAACAAACTATGTATCATGGTCTACAAAATGTAGTCTACTTCTACAAAGAGAAGGTCTGTGGAACATAATTGAAAATCCACCAAATGTAGAAGAATGGGATCCAGAGGATGAGGAAGACAGACTAAAGATAGAAGAATTTAAGCATAAAAATCAACAAGCCATTTGCATAATTGCGTTAACCTTAACTGATCAACAGCTTGTTTATATCCATGGAGAGAAAACTGCTTTTGGCTGTTGGCAGAAGCTGAAGAGGATTTATGTCCGAGATAAGGTTGGTTCACACATAAACCTAACACGGAAGCTTTTCAGGACACATCTCCAAACAAATGGTGATATGCAGAGTCATTTAAAAACTATGCAAAGCATTTTTCAAGAATTAAATGAAAAAGAACTTATATTCCCTGAACAACATCAAATTTATATAATTCTATCTTCCCTTGATGAAAGTTATGATAACTACGTAACTTCACTTGAAATTTTGCCAAAGGACAATTTAACTTTAACTGATATAACTGGCAGATTGATTGAAGAGGCTAGAAGAAGGCATGAAAGAGATGAATTAAGGAGGGAGCAACCTCAAAAAGAAGATAATAAACCTCCTACTGCATACGCAATTAAAAAGTGCTTTAATTGTGGAGGAAGAGGACATTTGGCAAGATTTTGTAAAAAGGCAAAGCACCAGAACGCTGGCCAGAATACTACAAATCATCAAAAGATAAATAAACATTTAGAGTTAGCCATGTATTCTAACGGAGCTGTAAAAAATAATTTATGGGTGGTTGACAGTGGGGCATCCCATTGTATAACAAATGATAACAAAAATTTTATAAAAATGTCCCAGAGTAAACAGCAGATATCGTTAGCCAATGGCTGGAAACTGAAAGCTAAAGGTGAAGGTATAGCATATTGTTCTTTTATAAAAGAGAATGTAAAAATGTTATATGTACCACAACTTAAGTTTAATTTAATTTCAGTTAGAATTTTGGTTAAACTAGGATATGTAGTTACATTTAGGGGAGATAACTGCTTAATTACAAAAGATGATAAGAAAATTACTGCATCTTTAAGAGATGGATTATATGTGTTTAATGATGGTTTAAAGGTGGCTAACACAATTTATGAAAACCAGAAACCTCATGATGAATGTATTCACTTGTTACATAGAAGGCTAGGTCATTTAAATTTTAAAATGCTTAAGAAAACTGTTGAACTGTCTAAGGGAATAAGTTTGAAACCTTGTGATAAGTATTTGCAATGTAATGCATGTAATCAAAATAAGAGCAGGGTTATACCAGCTAATAGAGTTGATGGATTTACTACTAAAGAGCCTTTAGAAGTAGTATTTGCTGATTTAATAGGTCCGAAAAAACCAAGTGTAGGAGGAGCTTGCTATATACTAAGTATAATGGATCACTATTCTAGATATGGGTTTTGCTATTTAATGAAGAGCAAAACTGAAACATATCAAAATATATTTAATTGGCTAAAATTTGCTGAGAGAAAAACCAAAAGGAAATTAGTGACTCTCATCACTGATAATGGCACAGAATTCACAAATAATAAATTTAAAAAGAGAATAAGACAATTGGGGATTCAACATAAAATGTCTGCACCATATAGGCCACAACATAATGCCTTTATAGAGAGAAGAGGCCAAACATTACAATCAATGGCACAAACTATGATGTCTGATTCAGGATTACCTGACAATTTATGGGGAGAAGCAATAATGTGTGGTAATCATATATTAAATAATGTTGTTAATTCAACAACAGGTGAATTACCATTCACACTATGGCATGGTACAAAACCTGATTTAAGTTACATGCACACATTTGGAGCACCAGCATGGGTGCATATCCCCACACAACTTAGATACAAAGGACAGCATAGAGCAAAAAGATTGATTTTTGTAGGTTACACCTCTAATCATCGATCTTATAGTTTCTGGGAACCAGGAACATCTAGAGTTTACACCAGAGCTAGTGCAAAATTCCTAGAACATGTAGGATGGAATAGATTAGAGCAAGATTTAAATAATGAAATATTTATTGAACCCTACAAAAGACAGAAAGATGAGATTAACTATAAGAAAAGTCCAATTAAAGAAGAAGTCCACGAAGAGCAAATAGGACCAGAACAAGAGGAAATAGTTGATCAGGAAGAATTACATGATCAAGAACAATTAATAGAGGAAAGTCCACCTGCAAGCCATATAATACCTAGACGTACTACACGTGTAACTAGACCACCTGAAAGGTATCAAGCAAGTATAGTTTGCCAAGTAACTAAAGTTCCAACTAATGTAGAAGAACTTAGGTTGTATCCTGCTAAGGATCAGGAGAATTGGCAAAAGGAAATGGAAAAAGAACTAAATTCATTAAAGGTAATGAAAGTGTATGAAGATGCCAAATTACCTCCAGGAGAAAAATCCATTGGGTGCAAATGGATATTTAAAGTAAAAACTGGAAATGATGGGACTGTTACCCATAAAGCTAGGTTAGTAGCTCAAGGATTTAATCAAACTGCATCTGATTACGATGAAGTTTTTGCGCCAAGCCTTAAAGCTACATCTTTAAGAACAGCATTAGTGTGGGCAGCTAAGAAAAACTATATCGTTAACCATTTGGATGTAGAAACTGCTTATCTACATGCACCATTGCAGCACACTATATATTTAAGAAAACCAATTGGCATAAAAGTAAATAATGTAAATAGTAATGATTGTTGGAAACTCAAAAAGAGTCTTTATGGATTAAAACAATCTGGGTTTGAGTGGAACCAATATATTGTGAAAGAGTTAAACAATATAGGTTTTAAATCTGGTTTAGCAGATCCGTGTGTATTTAAAAGAGAAAATAATGGAACGGTGTCATTATTATTGTTATTCACTGATGATATTGCTTTAATAACTAAAACTAATAATGAGGCTAATGAGATAATATCATTATTAGCCAAGAAGATAAAAATAAAGCATCTAGGTGAAATTAAAAGATATCTAGGATTGACAATAAATAAAACAAATCATGGTTTTAAAATATCTCAAGAAGATAAAATTTGCCAACTAATTAAAAATTATAAGATGGAACTTTGTAAACCGGCAAAGACTCCAATGAGTCAAGAAGTTTGCCAAATTAATGATCAAAGTCCCAAATTTGATAAGTCCATATATCAATCTTTGATTGGTAGCTTATCATATATAAGCAATTGGTCAAGGCCAGATATAGCTTATAGTGTAAATCAGCTGGCACGTTTTCATTCAGATCCAAAAGAATATCATTGGAAATCTTTAAAACGAATATTGAGATATCTGAAGGGAACTATAAACCATGCATTATATATAGAGCCAAAGGGTGATTTGAGTCTTAGTGCTTATGCAGATGCAAGTTTTGCAACTGATATAAACACTAGAAAATCAACATCTGGTATGGCTATATTATTTGGTAAGACAATGATAGGATGGAGGTCAATCAGACAACAGCATATTAGCTTATCTACAATGGAAGCTGAATTTTCATGTCTGTCATTATTATGCACTGATTTGATTTTCTACAAACAGTTGTTGTTGGACATGGGAATAACTATACAAGATCCCATTATGGTATATGAGGATAACCAATCAGCTATAAAGTTAGCTACTAGTATTGCTGTAAAAACTAGATCAAAACATACTGACCTAAGATATTTGAATGTAAGAGAAGCAGTGAAGAATGAACTGATAAAACTGGTATACTGCATGTCAGAGGAAAACATAGCAGACCAATTTACAAAAGCTCAAGGAGCAACTAAGTTTAAAGAAAGTTGCGAAAAATATAATTTAAAGTTGTAAATGTTTCATAGTTATTATTGTAACCTAAAATGGGGAGAATGTTAGGGATAACATTGTTCACCCTAACTGTTTTAGGTGAAATACTAACTATGAATCATAGTTAGTGTATGCAGCTTTAACTGTAAAATAGCAACTGTGGGAGTGGTTATGAAAACCATATAAAAGTAGCAAGGCTACAGCTTGCTCTCTCTCTCTCTGGATTTGATGATCCCTGATTACTGCTTGGAAGCAAGACTGCATTGCTCGAACGGGAGAGACAACAACGGACTGATTTATGTGAACTGACAATAGGATATTCTACATGGACTTTGCTAACTGAATATCCCTGAATGGACTGACTACATGGTAAATGAATGTTGGACTGTTTTTGACTATGCTATAAACTTATATTGGAATAAAATATATTCTTGATAGCACAAGCGTATCTGTTATTTTTACTGTATGTTAATAAACATACAAGCTTAGCTCACTCATTTATCTGTGTGCCTATCTGACTAACGCTGCACATTCTGTTTAGCTTGTCTACCTAACCCTGGTTGGGGAACCCAGGCTTAACAGGGCATTCATAAAGAGTTTTGTTTATTTTGAAATGTGTTGATCAATGAATAAATTGTTATTGATAATAAAGGGCCATATGTGTGGCAGCTGGGAGGGTGGACCATACAGTCCCACTATGCTTGCACTGGAGGTTTATCTATCCCACAACTATCCTTACCCATCCCACAGTATCCTTATCCATCCCACAGCTATCCTTACCAATCCCACAAGCATGCAAAGGCTTAATCCTTTTTTCAAAGTTTTTCCCAACATTTTATTAAGTAAAAAAAATGAACCAAGTGTGTGAAGCAAAGATAACCTTTGTTAATAACAAACTGTATGACTTTATTAAAAAGCAAAATGACCCAAGTAAAGTGTCTTAAGCAAACATAAAGTGAACAGGTAACAACTCAGTCTCTGGAACTCTTCTCAGTCACTCTGAGGCGTGCTTATGGTCTCAGATGTAAAGGGGCCAGGGACTGTGGACGTTGCTATTGCTGGAATGCTGGTCTGAGGTGCCATTGGGGTGCCTGACCCCGAGAGTACAACAGGAGATGGTGTGTGCAGGAAGCTCTCAGAGAGCTGACTCAGTCCTGTGAGGTTGAAAGGCACTTCCTCAAGGACCTGGGATGTGAGGCCCAAGGCTGACGACAGATGTTTTGACGAAGGGCTTGGCTGTGGGGTGGAGGAAGGAGGAGTGTAGTGGGGCTGTCTGGTCAGCAGCTGGGTCAGGTGAGGCGTCTGTGGTGTCTGTGGTGTGCAATGAACATGGGCCTGGACTGGGAAGGGCTGCCTCTGCTGTGGGAAGTCTTGGTAGTGGTAGGCTTGGTAGTGGTAGGCTTGGTAGGTGAGGAGCTGTTGAAATCTGTGGAAGTGCTGTGACATCACCTGGGGTGGAGGAGCAGACCTGGAGTGGGTAGGAGCAGGTTCACCTGGGCCTGGAGGGTGGTGCAGAAGAGCTGTGATCCTCTCCTTCATCGCCTGGTACTGGGCCTCGGGCATGTCCATGAGGGTCTGGCTCACGTACATGATGGAGGGCTTCCGGTTCGAGGATGGTATGTCGAAATGGACCAGCTTGGAGAGGAGATCTGTGCTGGCTTTTATTGTGTCCCTGATCTCCAAGAGGACAGTGTGGCTCTGTCCCTCCGGTCTGCCTCTCTGCCTGTTTTCTGTGGAGGTGGAGCTGCTGGTGGGTGTGGCTTGGTTTCTGGTGGCCTTCTTGCTCCATCTGAGACAGGGGATCCTCCATGTCCTCTGGCACGGGTAGTGCAGCTGTCGAGGGGGGTCTCTGTTGTGGGTCCCTCCAAAGACACCTGCCTGGACATGGTAGCTTGACCGCGGCCTGCCCAGATTTCTTCAGGTGCAGCTTGCCATACCAGGTGTGCATGTCCTTCCACCACCCCAGGAGGACATCTGAAGTGTAGCCCAGGCTCTCCGCCTTCTCTCTCCAAGCTGCCTGCTTTCTCTTGGTGTCGCGATAGAGCCTGTGGCCCTTCCTCCACAGGTACTCGTTCTCCCTCAGCCATTCCAGCACCTCCTCCTCATGGTCTTCGGAAATGGAGTACTGCTTCCTCTCTCCCTTCTCCTTGCCTTGCCTCTTCCTCCCTCTGGCAGGGGCTTCAGGGCCTTCAGCAGCAGGGCTTTGAGGGTCCTGGGACTGGTCTATCACAGCACCAGCACCACCACCAGCAGCAGCAGCAGCAGGAGAAGCACCAGCAGCAGAAGGAGAAGCAGCAGCAGAAGGATTAGCATCCTTTTATATCCACGGAGCTGACGCAATTCATCCTCCCCGCATGCGCAGTGAACACTTTGCATCTGCTTTGCATCCACTAGGCATCCACTATGCATCCTATAGGTGTCCGTGATGCCTCTGTGTAATCCGCTACACATCAGCTTCTTCTGCTACGTGTCCGCTTCGCTATTCTCCCCCAGAAGCCCTGCAGATGTGTCATCCGCTTCCATCCGCTTTCATCCACTAGGCTTCCTACGAACATCCGCTTTACATCCCCGCTACTTCCTCCCCACGTCCATTTCTTTCCATTGTTTTCCATTCTGTTTATGCAAATTTGGGGCACTTTTGAGAGCGGATAACAATGGATGGAGCCACCCCTGAAATTTTGCTCAAACGCTGTGTCCTTTTTGCATCCGTTTTGCATCCGTCAGCCAGTGTGACCTAGCCTTTACAATTCATTCATTTAATACCCATTCAAAATTACAACAGCACTGAAAAAATGTGTAGGAGATGACCAGGTGGAGATTACACCTCATGGTGTAACCAGAACAATCTTGAACTGAACACACTCAAAACCGTGGAAATGGTGATCGACTTTAGGAGAAACCCTCCTATACTACCACCTCTTACAATACTAGACAACACAATATCAACAGTAGAGACCTTCAAATTTCTAGGTTCTATCATATCACAAGACCTAAAATGGAAAACTAACATCAAAAATGTCATCAAAAAAGCACAACAAAGAATGTTCTTTCTGAGCCAGCTCAAACTGCCCAAGGAGCTGCTGATGCAGTTCCACAGAGGAATGATGGAGTCTGTCATCTCACCTCTATAATTGTCTGGTTTGGTTCTGCAACCCAACAGGACAGACACAGACTCCAGAGGACTGCGGAAAAAACAATGGCTACCAACCTGCCTTCCATCGAGGATCTGTATACTGCATGAGTCAAAAAGAGGGCTGTGAAAATATCTACAGAACTCTCACAACCCAGACATAAACTGTTTCAACTCCTACCCTCAAAACGATGCTATAGAGCCCTGCACACCAGAACAACTAGACACAAGGACAGTTTGTTCCCAAATGCCATCACTCTGCTAAACAAATAATTCCCTCAACACTGTCCAACTATTTACAAATCTGCATTATTATTGCTATTAATCTCATCACTCCTTATCACCCATCCCCTCCCACTTGTGACTGTATGACGATAACTTTGCCACTTGTATCCTTATGATTTATATTGACTGTTTCCTAGTATGATTTGATTGCTTACTGTACCCTATGACTGATTATTAAGGGTCATACCTTATGATTCTCAACTCCTGACGAATGTATCTTTTCTTTTATGTATACTGAGAGTATTTACACCAAGACAAATTCCTTATGTGTCCAATCACACTTGGCCAATAAAAAATTCTATTCCATTATTTTATTTTATTTTATTTTATTTTATTTTATTTTATTTTATTATTTTATTTTATTTTATTTTATTTTATTTTATTTTATTTTATTTTATTTATTTTATTTTATTTTATTTTATTTTATTTTATTTTATTTTATTTTATTTTCTACTCTATTCTATTGAGGGAGGGTTCAAATGTATTTAACCTGGAAATGTGGAGAAACTTTCTGACAGTGAGAACAACCAACCAATGGAACAGCTTGTCCTAGGAAGTTTTGGGAGCGCTATCACTTGAGTCTTTCAAGAAGAGATTGGACTGCCATTTGTCAGAAATGGTGTAAGGTCTCCCACTTGGGCAAGTAGGTTGGACTAGGTGACCTACAAGGTCCCTTCCAACTCTGATTATCTGTTATCTGTATCTGTTATCTGTGTCATAAATCAGGAGTGTTCCTGCATGCCCACAAGAGATGTAAGTCCAGACCATCTTGAATGCCTTTCTTATCTCCCACTTATTTGCCTCATCCATTAGTTGGCCAGATTCTTGTAGAGAGCTTAAGCTTGCAATATATCTTCATTTGAAGTGCCTGACTCTTCTGATTTTCCCAGTGCTGGACATGATGGCCATTTTTCACACTTATGTCCTTTGCAGCACCTCTGTTATTGCACGATCAAAATTCAGGCACTTGGCAACTGGTGTGTATTTGTGATCCCCTTCTGCAATCTTCTGACAAGCCATGTCAATGGGGAAGCCAGATTTGCTTGTTAACTTAACAACTGGAGTTACTGAACATCCCCAATGAGAAAGATCAAAAAATGGGACAAAACTTATTTAACAACCGTCTTGCTTAGCAACAGAAATTTGGGGCTCAATTGTGGTCAGAAGTCATATCACTGCAATGGTCAAGCAAAGCCTCATGTGACCATATTGTATAATTTTACTTCCACGTAACTTCTGTTTGTCATAAATCAATTGGAAAA
>BLBF01000080.1:6170631-6190494 GCA_015471245.1 Laticauda colubrina | reverse complement strand
TCTCTCTCTCTCTCTCTCTCTGTCTCTCTCTGTCTCTCTCTCTCTGTATGTGTCTGTCCGTTTGTGTATAATCTATCTGTCTATCTATCTATCTATCTATCTATCTATCTATCTATCTATCTATCTATCCATCCATCCATCCATCCATCCATCCATCCATCCATCTATCATTCACACTAACATTGACAGGTCAAGTCACTTGTATATAATCAGAAAACAAATCCCATTCTCTTCTGGCACTGATGATGTTACCAAGTTTGGTAATGAAACATCTGCAAGGAAACAACTAAGCTAAGAGAGCACCAAGGACCCCTCAGTTGCAAATATTCTCTTCCATTAGTTTCACATCTTTCTTAGGAAAAAAGCTTCCTCTCCCATGGGGAAAAAGGAGAATGAAAACAATTGCTTTTCCCAACAAATAGGAAGACAATTTGCTTATTTTTAATACAGTAAAAAGTTTGGATATGGTATATTTTGTGGTGGCCACTGATACTATTCATTGAATTGAGAAAGTTTCTTTATTTTTGGAAGCAGTTGATCTTGAAGAAAGCTCAAGCAGCTTTTAAAACTTTTAAGATGTTGGGTTTGTGAATGAATTTGATACATGTATCAAAATTGGTGCAGTTTTTCAAACTGGACACAGATGACCAGTGGGGTACAACTACTAATAATATATCTGCATTCCATTCAAGAAGCAAAAGAGTTTTCAGCTCATAATTTAATGCTGAGTATATTAGGTACACAAAGCTCTTCTGATTCATAGCCTTCTAATCGGCTATTTAGAGTTTACACCAAGCAGAAAATCAATGTGTTCAAAATGTAGTAGCTCTCTTGTTAACTCCAGTCATTTGCTTAAACAGTAATGTAGAGATGATAATTGAAATATGGTCTAAACCATGCATTTTAATTTGCAATAAAAATGCTTGAAATATGAGTGATTTGATTTTTTTTCCAAAGGGCATGTTTATTGCAATCCATTCTTTGGGATCTTAATTCCATGGTTGAATGAAATTTTAGAATAATAGAGTCTTGTATCTTCCAGAAGGAATACCAATGTGATTCAGAATGACTTTAATCTTGCAGAAATTTATGTGTGTTTAAGTTAGTTGGCTGCAAGATGACTTCAGCATGAGCTGCTAATATGACAGATAGCTCCCCAAAATTTGGATGTAGACAAAGTTCTGCATGGATGGTCTTGGAACAATGCCCAGTCTGACATCAAACCAATAATGGGGGCAACGAGACTGATATGAAAAATCCAGAAATACTTTGATTGAAATGGAATGAAAGATTTGATAGGCCTCCAGAGACCTATTAACACTACTTGAATGACAATTACATCTACTGTCCCATAAAACAAAGTAGAAACTGTCTAGTACACTACAGAGAGTTTTTGAAAAACTTGATGGACCCTATCTGGGCACCATATGTGATGGTCTGATTTTCTAATGAAGTATCTAGCGTCTAAGCCATCTCAGTTATCATTGTTATTTTCTAGAATGGAAACTGTTCTTCATTTCAACTAGAGTGGTTTTACTGAGTCACAAAAATATTCCATGTCTTTTGAGAAGCTGTTCACACTAGGAAAACTGGAAGGAAAAAGAAGAAGAGGGTAACTAACAGTAAGTTGGATGGACTTAGAAACAGAGAACACTTACAGTAGAAAAAAAAAAAACCTTGTGGTCTTTCAGAAGTTATACATGCTCCATCACTCAAGGCTTTCAAAAAGAGACTAGACAGCCGTTTGTCTGAAATTGTATAGGTTCTCCTTCTTGAGCAGGGGGTTGGACTAGAAGACCTCCAAAGTCCCTCCCAACTTTATTATTCTATGTTTTATGTTCTATTTAGTCTGCTCTTTGAGGGTTTGTATGTTGTTATTATTATTGTTATTATTATTGTGATGATGATGATGATGATGATGTCCTTGGTGCTCTCTGAGCTTGGTTCTTTTCTTGCAGATGTTTCATTTCCCAACCTCATCAGTGCTAGAAAAGAGTGGAGCTTGCTCTCAGTTTATATTCTAATGATTTGCCCTGTCAGTATTGGTGGGAGTGTTCTTGGAGGTTCTTTGGTTGGGCTGTTTACTATTAGCTTATTTGGAAGTTCCTTGTTTGGGGTATTGTTTACTTCTTGATTATCAGTCTGATGTTACTCTTAAAGTTAATCTATGCTCATCTGAGTGTTGATTGCTGGTGGGGATGTTGTCAACCTTGAAGCTGGCTTGACAGAAGCCATTTTGAAACTTCAGCACTGACATATGGTAGTCGAGGGACAAGGAGAGGGGAATAGATAGTTGAGGTACTTTAGTAAAAAAAAATATTTTCTCTTGGGAACCAAGGACATTCCTGCAGGTGTTTGGAAGTAGGTGACTAAAGTCACTTAGCAACTGGACAGTATCCTGATTGAGCACGTGACTGGTTGTTTTGGGAAAGTGACAAACTTTTGCTTTTAACTAGGTGAAAACCACGGGAATATTCAGAGTCAGTTTTCACCAGCCTGTTCCAATATGACATATCCAATAAACTTATTCTTTGAGGAATCTATCTGTCTTGGAGTTTTGTTTGCTATGGGTATGTTACTTGAAACCCTGACAGAGGTATTTTGATCTTTTAGTTCTCTTTTTGGCTTTTTGATTATCTCTTTTGCACATTATATAGATATTGTTAATATCTATTTGTCTATTGATGGCTAATTGGCCAGAGTGCCAAGCTTCTAGAAATTATCTAGCATTTTTCAACTTGGCTTAGTCTCAGATAGTCACAGTTTCTCATTTGAAATTATATTTAATTATGTCATATGTTGTGAAATTAAAGAGTTTTCATCATGACTTCTGACTGCTAGCTGGTGTTCATGTTTCCATTCTAGCAGCCTTTGATTTGTTTGTTTTTTTATTTATGTGTTTGTTTGTTTGTTTAAAATTGTCAGGTGATGGGTATGTGTTTATCCCAAGCATGTTTGATCTCAATTATTGATGACTGACCCAGTACCTGCACTGCAAGTTGGTTCCAAGTGGTGATGGGATTCAAATAATTTAACAACTGGTTCTCTGCACAAATGATATCTTCCAACAACCAGTTCACTAAACTGCTCAGAAAGTTAACAACTGGTTCTCTTGAACTGGTGCAAACTGGCTGAATCCCACGACTGGTTCCAAGCTTCCACTCCTCTTTAGGTGAAGGAATGGTGATGATGTTCTCTGTTTAGTCATCTCCAACTTTGGTGAGTCTACTGGACAGGTCTCTCCATGTCTTCCAATCTTGCACTACTCCTTTGAGTTATTCTATGCTCTGGCTGGTGTCAGCTTTGATGTTGTCCATCCACAATATTCTTTGATGGCCTGGTTTCCTTTTACCATGATCTCTTCCCAAAATAATGGCTTTCTTCAGGAATACTTTATAACATTACTCTTGGGGAAAAAAAGAAGACACAACACAAAAACCTGAACATCCAATAGCTACAAACCAACAACTGCAACCTAATCCACAAAACACCATAAATCAAACAAATAATGATATCCCAATCATCGTCAGAGAAGCTGTCAAGCATGAATGAAAGCATCCTAATGCCATCTTATTTGGTCGAGAGGACATCAATAACAATGATGATATCACAATTGTCAGCAACATCATCAGTGACTATCAAGCACCAACCATCTCCCCTGATGAAATACTTGACATTTCTTGCATTGGCTGAGGGCTCAAACACAGAGATGGCTCTGTGGCCCCACGCTTCTGCAGAGTCATTTGCAAAAATGAATTAAACAAACGTAAACTCATGTATACTATAAATTCACTCACCAAAAACAACACCAATCATAAAAACCTCTGATCTTGTCCTGATCGAAGCTAACAGCAATGTGCCCGCTCCCGTATACTATGCACAGAACTCAAAAATCATCTAGACAATGGAGAGAAGGACCTGTACATTGATTACCATGCAGACTGTATTAAAAGAAAGTCACACAACCCACAACTCAGCATCCAAACCTTCAACCAATCCCTCATTACCCAACACTAGGCACACACGCCCCCAACTACCTCAATTCAAACTACAACTGGCCTTAAATGCAAGCTACTCAATGCAAGAAGACTTGTAAGTAAAATACCTGAATTTCTCCTCTTACTAAATACAGCAAAATTTGACATCATATTTGTCTGTGAAACATGGCTCAACAGAACACTCCCTGACTCCATTTCCCCAGTAAGAGTCTATCATGTTTTCCGATTCAATCATGAAATCTGTAGAGGAGGTGGTGTTGATATCTTCTATAAAAAGTCCTTACATCTAAAAAACATCCAAGTTACCCAGGAGCTTGCTCTTCCTGAAACCATTATCTGTGAACTATCCTCAAATATCACATTTTGATTCTTACTATGTAACAGAGCCCCTGATTATGACATCGAACATGTAAACAAGCTAAATACACCACTAACATGGGCAGCATCCTGCCCACATGCTTTTATCTTTCTTGGTGACTTCAATCTACCTCATATTAACTGGACCCTAAACAAATGTACAACTGAACCCATACATGCAACCTTCTACAATGCTGTAACAAATCTGGGACTCTAACAGTTGTTGTCACCAACAATACTAGGCCTCGATCTCATCTTCTGCAATAGTTTGAATTCAATTTATGGAATACAAATTAAAGAACCCTTTTCCAACAGTGACCACAACATGATTGACTTTTGTCTCAACATACATCCACACAAAAATCATCACAACAGCAAAATCCCCAATTATAACTTCAAAAAAGGCAGCTATGATCTTATAATCAACTATCTTCCCTTGATCGGCAATTTCTATTCACTGGATGCAATACTGTTGAAGACCATTACAACATATTCTTACTAGAAATCAAAAGAACCATCAAACTACATGTACCAAAAACAACTCCCACTACCAGGAAAAACAGATTACCCATAACAATAAGGAAGCTTCAATCCAAAAAGAGATCACTTTAGCAAAAAAACAAATCTGGTCACATTGCTAACTTCAAAAGCCAATACAAAAATCTATGCCACCAGGTAAAAACTGAATGTACTAATTATCATATGAAACAAGAGGAAAACCTTCTATGCACAAATTCCACCCTTGCTTTCTACAATTTTGTAAACAACAAACTAAGAGACTCAAGGTCCATCCCACCCCTGAGAGCACCTCATGGCAAAGACTGCAACGATGACACCATCAAAGCCAACCTCTGTAACACATTCTTTGGATCAGTATTTGAGAACAGCAATAAATCAAGTACTTCCTAGTCGAACTACAAGCCAAGTACTTCCTAGTCGAACCACAGACAATTACAATGATCTAATACATATCAATTTTACAGAAGGCATTGTTGAAAGAGCACTGCACAATCTAAAATCATTCCTATTTATTGGACCAGACAAAATATGTGCCTACTTTTTTAAAAAGCTACCCAATGCCACAGCTGAACCTCTAAGAATAATCTTTGAAAATTTTTTAAGGACCAACTCCTTGCCTAACCTATGGCCACTAGCCACGGTCATCTCCATCTTGAAAAAAGGGAGACACCAGCGTAGTTGAAAATTACAGACTAATCTCCTTATGCTGTGTCACCTGTAAAGGAATCAATTATTAACCAATGGGAATCAATTATTAACCAATCCATTATGCTCCACTTAGAGACAAACAACCTACTCTCCAATAAAACAATTTGGTTTCAGAAAAAAAACTATCTTGTAATCTGCAACTCTTACACTGCAAAAACATATAGACTATACAACTCGATCAGGGCAAAGAAATAGACACAATCTACATAGACTTCTGTAAAGCCTTTGATTCAGTGGTACACGACAAACTACTCCTAAAACTAAAATCTTATGGTATCTCTGGACACCTGCATAATTAGATAGAAACATTCCTGTCAAATAGACAACAGATGGTCAAAATTGGGAGCGTCCTATCAAATTCTGTACCTGTCAACAGTGGTGTCCTCCAAGGCAGTGTTCTAGGACCAACTCTCTTCATACTCTGCATAAAAGACCTCTGTGATTATATTAAAAGCAACTGCGATCTCTTCGCTGATGATGTAAAGCCCATGTCACACTGCACCAATGGATGGAAAGAAGATGTAAAACGGAGAGAAACACTTGCCATCCGTTGGTTAACGCGATGCATCCGTTTTGTACTCACTGCATCCATTTTTCTTCCTCTCTATCCGTCCAGCATCCGTCGACTGAGGTTCCATCTGCTCAAAAAGTTTTGAGCTGCTCAAAACTTTTTGAGCGGAAAATGTGTCTAACGCATCTGTTCTGCATTCGCTACACATATGGGGAACATCCGTTCTGCATCCGTCGTCATCCGTTACGCATCCGCAACATCTGCTAGGCATCCGCTGCGCATCCGTGCAACTCAAATATGCTCCAGCAGAAAGCGGACACACGGAGGAAGCGGAACAGACGTGGAACGGACGCGCAGCGTTAGTAGCATGGATGGAGAAAGGATGAAAGTGGATGCAGCTCGCATACAAAGCATTTAAAATGGAAAAAACGTTCACAGAGGGGATCTATCTCGGATATTAAGGATGTCTAGAGGATGCCTAGAGGATGCAAAAGGACACCTAGTGGAAAACCTATATTGCCAATAAAAAGGGGGAGCAACTCACCTGGATCTCACTTTCATACCAGCAGCCCTGCTGTGCAGACCTCTGCAGCCTTCATCTGGCTCTTCCTCTTCCACAGCATCCAGTCATGTCCACCATGGATCGTAACACACTCCTTTTGGTACCCACCATGGTTCTGCAACAGTGCGAAGCCATCTACAGGTTCTTTCAACTGTTCTACGGGAAGAAAAGGAGGCGGCCAAGAGGCATCTCGGTTCAAAGATGGATCGGGAGAAGAGCAGAGTACGGACTGTACAACAAGCTGATGGTAGAGCTCAGGAATGAAGACCCTCGTGCATTCCAGAACTTCATGAGGATGCCTCCAGCCATATTTGATGAAGTTGTGGAGCAGTTGACACCCAGTCTGACCAAGCAAAGCACCAACTTCCAGCCCAGCCTGGACCCTGGGCTCAAGGTGGCACTGACTCTGCGCCACCTGGCCTCAGGGACCACGTACAGGAGCATGCAGTATGGCTGGAGGGTGCCACACAACACCATCAGCATTGTGGTCAAAGAAGTGGTGCAGGCCATCATTGAAGAATACCTGGAGGAGCTCCTCCAGTGCCCCTCCACTGAAGAAGGATGGAAGAAAGTTGCAGAGCAGTGGTATCAGAAGTGGAACTTCCCTCACACTGTTGGAGCCATAGATGGCAAGCACATGGCCTGCAACGCTCCAGCCAAGTCGGGGTCCACTTATTTCAACTACAATGGCTTTTTCAGCATCGTCCTCTTTGCCATGGTCGGTGCTGACTACAAGTTCATGTACATCGATGCTTCAGGCAATGGCTCATCTTCAGATGCCCAGGTATACACTGCCAGTCACCTCAAGGAGGGGCTGGAACGCAACCTCATCATGGGCTTCCCAGATCCAGACCCCCTGCCCAACGACACACAAGATGTGCCCTACTTCATCACGGGGGATGACACCTTCTCCCACAGAACCTACCTCATGAAGCCCTACACTTCCAGATGCCTCACCCGTGAAGAGAGGATCTTCAACTTCAGGCTGTCCAGGGCAAGGCGGGTGGTGGAGAACGCCTTTGGCATCCTGGCCAACAGGTTCCAGGTACTTCTCACCACCATGCAGCATCGCCCCGAGACCGTGAGGAACATTGTGGAAGCTTGCTGCATCCTGCACAATCTCATGTGCACCCACTACCCAGTCTTGCAGAACAGGCTCGTGTACCTCCAACAAGGCAATGGGGACATGGAGCCTGGAGAATGGAGGCAAGGGCGAAGCCTGATAGACACTGAGGATGTGCAAGGCCCCAACAGAGCCTCATGTGAAGGGAAGAAGCAGCGAAACCTCCTGAAACGCTGGTGCAACTCCCCAGCTGGAGCAGTGGAGTGGCAAGACAGGATGACAGATGATTAATGGATGCTTCCTTCAGCCTGTCTCATCACATGGATGAGATTGTGCCATGTATGTTCAGTGGCCCTACAATGAACAAGGCATTTAATAAAGAGTTGTGTTTATGTCAAAATGTGTGGATCAATGATTACATTATTCTTGATAATAAAGGGCCATAGGTGTGGCACCTGGGAGGGTGGACCATACAGTCCCACGATGCTTGCACTGGAGGTTTATCTATCCCACACCTATTACCCATCCCAAAGGTATACCTGCCCATCCCACAGCTATCTTAACCCATCCCAAAGGGATCCCTGCCCATCCCACTGCTATCTTAACCCATCCCACAGCTATTACCCATTCCAAAGGTACCCCTGCCCATCCCACTGCTATACTTACACAAGCATGCAACGGCTTAAACCATTTCTAAAAGTTTCGACCAAGACTTTATTTACAAAAATAAATGAAGCAAGTGTGTGAAGCAATGATAATATTTATTAATAACAAGGTGTAAAAGAAAAATGACCCAAGTCAAGTGTCCAAATAAAGTCAACAGTTAGCCACCCAGTCTCTGGCACTCTTCTCTGTCACTCAGAGGTGTGCCCAGTCTCACGGGTGAAGGGTCCAGGTGCTGTGTAGGTGGCTTCTGCTGGAGTGCTGATCTGAAGCGCCACTGGGGTGCCTGGCCCCGAGAGGACAACAGGGGATGGTGTGTTGAGGAAGCTCTCAGACAGGTGGCTCAGCCCTGTGATGTTGAGAGCTCCTTCCTCCATGCCATGGGGTGTCAGCCCCAGTACCGACGACAGATGTACTGAGGCCGGGCTTTGCTGTGGGGTGGAGGAAGGAGCAGTGTAGTGGGGCTGTCTGGTCTGCAGCTGGGTGAGGACTGGCGTGGGTGGCATCGGTGGCATCGGTGGCAGCAGTGGCATGGGTGGCATTGGTGGCATCAGTGGAACCGGTGGCAATGGTGTCGTCCGGTGAACCTGTGCCTGGACTGGGAAGGCCTGCTGCCTGTGCTGCTGGACCTCCTGGTACCTGTAGCCCTGTAGGTGAGGGCCTGTGGAAAGCCTTGGAATGGGAGGGACATCACCTGGGGTGGAGGAGCAGACCTGGACTGGGTGGGAGCAGGTTCATCTGGATCTGGAGGGTTGTGAAGCAGATCGGTGATCCAGTCCTTCACCACCTGGTACTGGGGTTCCGCCATGTCCAAGAGGGTCTGGTTCACATAGGTGAGGAAGGGCTTGCGGTTGGAGGATGAGGAGTCAGTGTGTACCAGCTGAGAGAGGATATCTATGCTGCTCCTGATGGAGCAGGACCAGGAGCATCAGCAGGACCAGCAGGACCAGGAGCACAAGCAGGACCAGGACCATGAGCAGGACCAGGAGCACCAGCAGGACCAGCAGGATGAGGAGCATCTTCAGCAGAGTAAGCACCAGCAGAAGCACCACCACCAGAAGCAGCATCAGCAGAGTAAGCACCAGCAGAAGCACCACTGCCAGAAGCTGCTTCAGCAGAGTAAGCACCAGCAGAAGCACCACCGCCAGAAGCAGCATCAGCAGAGTAAGCACCAGCAGAAGCACCACTGCCAGAAGCAGTATCAGCAGAGTAAGCACCAGCAGAAGCACCACCGCCATAAGCAGTATCATCAGCTCCTCCAGAAGCAGAAGCAGCAGAAGCCCCAGCCTCAGAAGAGCGAGCCCATGCTGCAGAAGCCCCAGCAGAAGCCGAACGAGGGCCAGGAGGTGGGAGGGTGGACCTGTTCCTCTTGTCAGGGCTGGCAGCAGATGGCTGAGGCTTTCTCTTCTTCCCCATGGTTGTGGGGTTGCTGGCTGGCAGGCAGGCTGGCAGGCAGGCTGGCAGGCAGGCGGGCAGGAAGGCAGGCAGCAAGGCTGGCAGGCAGGCTGGCAGGCAGGCAGGTAGAGAGCAAGGCTGGCAGGCAGGCTGGCAGGCAGGCAGGCAGGCTGGCAGACAGTCGATGTGTCTGGAAGCAGGTCTTTCCTCTGAATGTTGACCTGCTTGAGAGCTGCTTCCCTTTATATCCACGGGGCTGACGCAATGCATCCTCCCCGCATGCGCAGTGAATGCTAGGCATCCGCTAGGCATCCGCTAGGTTTCCGCTGTGCATCCTCTTCATCCGCTCGGCTTCCACTGTGCATCCGCTCTTTTCGCTGTGTGTCCACTTTGCTACGGTCCCCCGGAAGCCTTGCGGATATGCCATCCGCTCCCATCCACTTCCATCCGCTAGGCTTCCGTGGAGCATCCGCTTTCCATCTGCCCTGCGTCCTCCCCCTGTCCGTTCCTTTCCGTGTTGTCTGCTCTGATTATGCAAATTTTTGCCCCTTTTGAGAGCGGACAACAACGGATGGAACATTTTTCTCGTCTGCTGTGTCCTTTTTTCAAACATTTTGCATCCGTCGGCCAGTGTGACAGGACCTTAAAGCTGTTCAATACCACAGATAATATTGCTACTCATCAAAAAGATCTTGACTATGTATCAGAATGGTCAAACAAAGGGCAACTTCAAATCTCAACAAATAAATGCTCTGTCTTACTTATTGGCAAAAAAAATATATCAGAAAATAAAATACAAGATAAATAGTCAAGACCTTGTTGAGGATCCAACCTTTGTCAAGGACCTTGGAGTACTCATCTCTAATGATCTAAGCGCTAGAGCCCACTGTAACTACATAGCCAAAAAGGCATTAAGAGTTGTTAATGTAATCCTACATAGCTTCTTTTCTGGTAATATCACATTCCTAACTAGAGCATACAAAACATTTGCTGGACCAATACTTGACTACAGCTCATCAGTCTGGTACCCATATCATGTATCTGATATTAACACAATTGAAAAATATTTCACAAGAAGAGTTCTCCGCTCCTCTACTCATTGCAGAATACTTTATGCCACCAGACTTGAAAGTCTAGACGTAGAAAAATTAGAACTATGCCACCTCCAGTCTGATCTAAATATAGTATATAAAATCATACATTGCAATGTCCTACCTGCAAATGAATACTTCAGCTTTAATCATAACAATACAAGAGCACACAATAGATACAAAATCAAGGTTAACCTCACCAAACTTGACTGCAGAAAATACGACTTCAGCAACAGTGTGCTCAACGTCTGGAATACTCTTTCTGACTCTGTGGTTTCTTCCCCAAACCCCAAAAACTTTAACCTTAAGACTGTCTACTATTAACCTTACCCCTTTCCTAAGAGGGGACATGCATAAGCACATCAATCATTCCTACCATCCCTGTCCTATTGTTTTTTTAAAAAAATTCTTATAAGTATCTATCTCATATATGCAAAACTATATTTATTCTTATACCTGTATCTTGTAATTTTCCCTCCCTTTCTTTCCCTCCTTTCTTCCTTTCTTTTTTCTTTCTTTCTCTTCCTTCCTCACTCCCTTCCTTCCCTCTTCCGCTCTCCCTCCCACTCTTTTCCTTCCTTCCTTCTTTCTCTTCTTTCTTTCTTTCCCCTCCTTCTTTTTTCCTTCCCCCTTTCTTCCTTTATTTTTTTCTTTCTTTTGTTCCTTTCTTCTTTTCTCACTCCCTTCCTTCCTTCCCTCCCCTCCCTCTCTTTTCCTTCTTTCCTCCCTCCCTCCCTCCTTCTGTCTCTCCTTTCCTCATAAAATCATAGGGCTGGAAGGTCCTTAAAGGTTTTCTAGTCTAACCCCATGACCATGGCAGGAGTCCTTATCCCATCCTGGACAAATGGTTTTCTTGAAAACCTCCAGTAATGGAGCAGCCACAATTTCTCAAGGCAAGCTGTTGCACTTGTTGATTTTTCTCCCTGTCATGAAATTCCTTCTTATTTCAGGTTGAATTTCCCTCTGACCAGCTTCCATCCACTGCTTCTTGTCCTATCCTTGGGTACTACGGAGAATAAATTAACACTTTCTTCTCTGTGACAGCTCTTCCCTTCCTCCTGTAAGAAAAAACCTTTGATTCCCTACCTGTGTTTATGCTTCATGGCTCTGAAAGTGGCTCATACTGCTTCTTATATGATAGTATATTAAAGCATTAGTTTAATAAAAGACTCATACTAAGGAAAAATGTAATATGCAATTGTTTAAAACTAATAGTTGCAATTTAATCAGTTTTGGGGCTATTTTTGATATAACTGTCTGGAACATTACGGAACTACGGAACCAAAAAATGCAGACGACAAGAGTTTTTCAAATAAGTGCCAAGTGACTAGATGGCATAGTCAATGAGGAAGATACCCCAGTATTCTTCCAGAGAAACAGAAGAGATTTATATGAAAGACTATATAAGAAGGGGTCTTGTTTCAGATCAGGGCTACAGATGGTAGCTGCTCCTTGCTGGATCTAGCTATCATTCGATGGACCTCATTGCAGTGAGTTGTTGATTTAAGTATTATATTACTGAATTGTTGTTTGTACTTTAATGATTTTCATGTTCCAAATTGCTCACGAAATAAACTTAAACTTTTGATTCAAAGCAAAATGAGGTTGCATGCTTGTATTTCCTGTGCTACTTGTCTTATTTTAAGACATTCCCTTCCTCTTCCTCTCTCCCTCCCTCCCTCCGTCAAATTATGCATTCCTTAAAAACAGATTCAAACTAAACATGTACCCCCCCCCCAAAAAAAGAACAACTCCAATAGCCTCCTTTCCAACTGGCAAATTTTATTAAAAGACATCAGGAGCTGCAGTTCATTTCAGCAATTACCCCTCACAAAAGCACATCTGTTTTAATAACATTGGTTAATTGGGAAAGATGCTTTCGGACTGTTGTGTGTGTGCACAGTACTATATGCTAACACACAGCTTTGCTCATGCAAAATCTACACCTGTATTCCAAAACCACCAGTAAATTAAACAGCTGAAGACCAAGGAATCAACTGTCTCCACACCACATTCATAGAATAGATTTTAAAGTGTTTGTTTCCAGAAGCAAAGCAAATCTGGTTTGTTACAGGTACACACACCATTCTCCTTTTGCAAACACAATCTCCTTCACACAAGTCATATCTTGTTTCTCCTTCCATCCTTGCTGGAACTGAATGACAAGTTCCTTCTTTCTCCTTGTGTTTGTGTGTTTGTGTTTCCTTCTCCTGCTCACTCCCAAATCCTGAAATACAATTTCTTCTTTCTGCTATTAGCAGCTTAGGATCTGACTACCTATGTCCTAGGAGTGATACTTAAGAGGGGAAGGTGTGTGTGTATAGCAGAAATAGACAGACAATATGTTATGATACGGAGTCAAGATTCTTTTATGTCTCCCTTGACTTCCCTGTTTTTCTGCCCCCTGCCTCTCCCACTCCCCCCCCCAAAATAAAAGATAAATAGTCTTTGAAAGGACAAGCAGTTTTGATTAGCATTTAAAATGTTGTCAATTTTTAATGAAACTATAACCTCCAACCATAGGCTCCATGCAAACTGGAAGCGAGGTTGTGGAGTGCATGCTAATGGGCTTGGCATGTTTTCCTCTCCCTGCCCTTCAGTGAACTTCCTTGTCATTAATTTGTGATGTCAGTCCACATTAGGAGGTCTCGGATGCCAAAACTAGGGGAATAAAGAATCAACACGAACCATCCACAGCTAGAAAGATAACTGTTTTCCAGCTGCTTTATTGTAATTTGCTCTGTTTGGAAGGCATAAAGGGTTAGTATGTCCTTTATAATTCTTTGGTAAGACCACATTTGTAATATTGCATCCAGTTTTGGTCATAATAATGCAATAAATAGGGTTGAGACTTTATAAAGAGTGCAGAGAACAACAACAAAGATGATTAGGGGACTAGAACAAGGGTCTTCAAACTTGACAGCTTTAAGACTTGTGGACTTCAACTCCCAGAATTCCTCCTCCAGTTATGTTAGCTCAGGAATTCTGGGAGTTGAAGTCCACAAGTCTTAAACTTGCCAAGTTTGAAGACCCTTGGACTACAGGCTAAAAGAAATGAAGAATGGTTGCAGGAATTGGGTATATCTAGTTCAGTGAAAAGAAGGATTAGGGGTGGTTTGATAGCAGTGTTCCAGTATTTGAGGGGCTACCACAAAGAAGAGGGGGTCAGCCTGTTCTCCAAAGCACCAGAAGGCAAAACAATAAGCAAGAGATGGAAACCAACCAAGGAGAGAACCAGCCTACAATTGAGGAGACATTTCCTCAGAGTGAGAACAATTAGTTAGTGGAGCAACTTGACTACAGAAGCTATGGGTGCTCCATCACTGGAAGTTTTCAAGAAATGCTAGGACAACCATTGGGCAAGAGGTTGGAGAAGGAGGAGGAGGAGGTGGAGGAGGAGGAGGAGGAGGAGGAGGAGGAGGAAGGAGAAGAGCAACAACCACCACCTTTCAATTCCAACAAGAAAGGAAGATAAAAGTATTGTGATTTCTGTGTTTGCACATGAGAATTATTTGTTCCTGTAGCAAGTCATGTTATTTTATAAAGCAAACACCTTAATATCCATGCCATGAATGCGGTTTGAGGACAGTTGCTTCTTTGGCTGCTTAATTTATTTGTGGTTTTGTTCTTTCTACATAGAGGTATGGACAGGACAGAAAACAAACTTTGCATGGTGGATCTGGACTTTTTTTCCACCACAACTTCCATGCATTCATCTGACAGGTCAAAGAAGAAGAGACCAGGTGCTTAACAGGATAGCATAATAATAGAGTTGGAAGGAACCTTGGAGGTCTTCTAGTCTAATCCCTGCTTAAGCAGAAACCCTAGACCAGTGGTGATTAACCTTTTTTGCACTGAGTGCTGAAACAGGAGCACACGTGTGCTGAAAAGGCATCAAGTGCTGAAATGCACGTGCCAGAAACTGGAAGAGCAGCTCCCAGCAAGCACATGTGCACTGGGCATCTTGTCTTCTGACTCCTAACACACATGTGTGTGTGAAGACCAGCAGTTTCTAATGCACATGTGTGCACCAGTTAGCTGGTCCTCATGTGCGCATGTGTGTTAGAAACTGGAAGACTAGGTGGCCAGCATGCATGCATGCGCCAGGAGCTTCTCTTCCTATTTCCAGTACTCCCATGTGCACAAAAAATACCTGGCTGGCATGGATGTGCATGAGCCAAAAGATCAATGGGTGACAGTTAGTGTGCCCTTTACAAATGGTTCTGCGTGCCACTTCTAGCACATGTGACATAGGTTCTGTCAGAGTATTTTGCAGCACATCTGACCAGCACCCAAGTAAATAATTCTGCAGGATTCATTTATATAAGAAATTTCTTTATATACAATACCATTCAGTAGGAGCCAGCATACAAAATCAGGAACACAGAAGCAATATTCTCAGAAGCAAACTGTCACTTATGGCCTCTGTCATGCCTCTGGTGGAAATTGACTCCAAGGGAGAAGAGGAACAGCCAACAGGGAGTGGAAGTGTGGCTCTGGAGGTTGGGGAGGAGGCTGGGGAAGGGCAGGGGCTGGCTGGGCGGTTGGAGGAGGACCCAGGTCCATCCCCTCTCCATCCTTGGGCACGCAAGGAGGAGAGGACCAGGGAGAGACGTGGTTTACTCAGGAGGAGAGGGCCTTGATCCTCTTCATGGGATGCAGGTATGAGAACTGCATAAAAGTTTAGACCTGCAATCTGGCAAACGCTAGAGAAAAAGCGTGTTTTATTTTTGTTAGAAGTTATCTTGGTTGGCGTCCTTCTAACAGACTGTGCCTTATTATCTCCTTGAATTTGGTAAATAATTCTCCTGTTCTGTTGTGGAAATTTCATCATTGTAGTTTGTTTGGTTTTTATTTTCACCTCTATCTGCTCATTAAATCTGGACTGTATTGTTTTCTTTTGAAGACTATTTTTGAGTATGTTTTATCTCCAACTGAGAATTATTGAACAGTGGGGCCAAGTTGGAGGTATTAAAGGACTTTTATTTATGTTCTGGATTTTGTTACGTTTGTGTTATACTCTGAGTCATCACAGCCTCATTCAACAAATACTATATTTCAGTTATCAAACAGTCCTCATTCGCTGACCTGTTACCATGTCTAATCCAAACAGTCCCCATTGGCTGACCTGTTACCACGTCTATTCCAGATCATAATTACTTATATACTTACAGGTTCATCATCATGACCCTATACTATTTCATACAAATGGTTTTCCAATCGCTTCTTAAAAACCTCCAGTGTTCAGGCATCCACCAAGGACCCCACAGTTCAAACTTCAGCTCAGAATATTCTCTTCTGCCAGTATCACATATTCATGCTAGTCATCTAATTTTCATTTTGCAAACCAAGCACATTCCTCTTCTGAAATCCGCATGTTCTAAATTTTGTGATGTAGTTCTCTGATTAAAAGAAGAAGAGAAAAGCAGGCTACGGAGAAAGTTCACATATGCAATTATCTGTGAAAATAATGTACCAAAACTTGATCTCTTAGAGAAAATGGTTTGCAGTCATCTCTATGGTCTCTCATTATTTGTGAAATTAAAGTCCAAAATGTCTCATTAGAGAAAATTGTTGGTAAAAAATATGAATAGAACTTTTATCTAGTATGAACAAAAATGTGTTTATCAGTGGGTACATTAAAAGGAAATATGCATACTAATATCAGCTTGTCTAAACAAAAAACACAAAAATTGTGAATACAATGAAATAAACATGTGATCACATAAAGAATAAAATATAAATGTCTCCATCATTATTCTGCACCAGAACAGAGAATTTCTGATCACTATTCCCTCAAATTTTGTACTAACCCAAATTAGGCAGCTGTTATGGGTATGAAATGCAATCATTCCCCTTAAAATATGTACATCACAATTAGAGTTATGCCAAAGATCACAACTTTTCCTAGAATAAAAAAACAACAACATGAATATCTGTGAAGAAAGAGAGAAAGAAAGCTGAGGAGAAAGAAGGAAGGAAGGATAGAAGGAAGGAAAGAAGGAAGGCAGGAGATAAAGAAAGAAAGAAAGAAAGAAAGAAAGAAAGAAAGAAAGAAAGAAAGAAAGAAAGAAAGAAAGACGGAAGGAAAAGAGAAAAAAAGGCAGGAAGGCAAGAGATGAAAAAAAGAAAAAAGGAACGAGAGGAGGGAAGGAAGAGGGAAGGAAGGAAGGAGAGGAAAGAAAGTTAGAAGGAAGGAAGGAAAAAAGGAATGAAGGATAGAAGATAAGAAAGAGAGTCAGAAAAGAAAGAAAGGAAAATAGGAAGGAAAAAAGCAAGAAGAGGAGAGGAGAAAGGAAGGAAGGCAGATAGGAGAGGAAAGAAAGAAAGATAAGGGAAGGAAAGGAAAGGAGGAAGGAAAGGAGAGGAAAGAAAGAGGAAGGAAGGAAGGAAGGTTTCTGTTCCATCCGGAAAAACGCGAGGTACACCGGGTTCCAACAACACCCCTCCCCTCTTAGTTCAGTCCTATGTAGTGACGTAGTCGCTTCTTTTGATTCGACTGGACTTGCGCGGTTCATTTCTGTCGGAGACTTCGACCGGTTCGGATGGGGTTGCTGTTTCTCCAGTCTTTCTCCATGGAACCGTCTGGAAGGGTGAGTCAGCCATTTTACTGCCGCCTGAGTTTCTTAGGCCGGCTGTTTTGCCGCTCCCTCCTCTAATCTTTGAGGGTTAGTTTTTGTCTCTGGAGTTCCTTAATTTTGATTTCTAGAATTAGTTTTTTGAGGGTGTCCCATGACACCATGGATAGGAACGATCCAGAATCAACTTCCATCTCGCAGGGGCTGTCTTCGATTTTTACAACTATTTTTACTTTCTTCCCGCTTTCCGTCTGAGTGCTTCCGAAAGTGAAATTTGGTATGCTTTCTCCCAGTTAGTGGCTTGCCTGTTTCGCTGCCACTTTCTCTCGGAGAGTTTTGGCTCATGTTTTGCTGGGGAGTCATTTCGTCTCTTTGGGCTGTAATTCTTTTTGTTTCTGCAGACTTTCTCGATATGCCCCCTTTTCTTGCATGCTCTGCAAATGGCATCTAGGAATCTGCAATCGGCTCGGGGATGGTTTCCCCCACAGCCAGCACATTCCCACCGATTTCTATTTTCGCACCCTTTCTTGTTAGCGTATAGGCGGTGGATTTTGTCGTCTTCCTCCCCGGATTCTGACGTCTCTTCGAGTTCTTCGTAATGAGTGGTTGTGGGAGGTTGTTTTTTTCCTCTGGCCGGGCTTTTTTCATCATTACTTGCATTCATTTGTTTCATCTTATCTGCCGATTTTTTGGCGGCTTCAGCAGCCGAGGCTTCTGCAATAGCTTCGTCTACTGATATGTTGGGTTTGTTCAGTAGCTTGCTCTGTATGGTTGAGTCTCTTAACCCCAATATCACTCGATCCCGCATTGCTTCATCTAAGTTAAGAAACTCACATGCTCCCCCTATTTGGCCTAGTGCGGCTACAAAATCAGCGATGGTTTCACCTTCTTTCTGGTCTCTCTGATAAAACTCGTGCAGCTTTATCAAGTTTGACACCACTGGTGCATAGTGGGCCTTTAATGTTCTTTGGAGCACGGTCCACATCAGTTGTTTGACATCTCGGGGCTTTGCCAAAGCCTTGGCCATTTTAAAAATCGCGGACCCACAGTGTGCCAAGAAGACGGCTCTTTTTCGTTGGTCTGAGATTTCCTCCATCTCATTTTTCTCTAGATACATCTGGAAACAGTCTACATAAGATTCGCAATCTTCTTCATTGGGGTTGAAGGGTGCGGGCTGCGCATTGTTTCTGGCCATTTCTCTTGTCTGGCTTGTCTGTCACTGCATGCTCCATCTCCCGTTTAGGACGATCCCATCCTCGTCGCCAGTATTCCGTCCGGAAAAACACGAGGTAGACCGGGTTCCAACAACAAGTCTTTATTTCAATTATAGTTGCAAAACGAAACATTGGCTCAAGCCGCGACAACCCTTTTATATGTTTCTGTCTGCCGGCTTGTAGCCAATGACAAGCATTTGGTTTTGCCGCCCTTGGGCGGCTTCGTGGATTGGTCCCTATTGAACCAATCCCCTTTTAGGTTTTGTTAACCAATCGGAATGAAGTATTTGGAGTCTACTATTATTTATACAGAACAGTTTCTGTCGAGTAAAAAGTTTGGTGACATTATTGTTTCCAAGTTCCTTCCAACTTTTAAACTTCAGAAGAAAGTGGATTTTGCATTTGCACTAAACCCTAACAGCAGTCACTATAATGTGTATCAAGCCCATCCCATTCTAGACACCTGACTTGAATTTGGAATTGTGCTACCAGAATCAGGCAAAAAACCAAAAAAGAGTCCTGGATGGCCAAGTTTCAAAGCTGAATTTACTTTAATTGTAATAAACATTAATCAAAGCCAAATCTTGCTAACAAGGTTCTTTTCCAGGCATGTATTTAATCATTTGTCCCTTTTGTTGTTGTGTAAAAAATTACAATTAAGCAATAATTTCTGGAGGTCTCTAGAAGCTGCCCCAAAGTCTCTGGGGAGTTGGAGGCGGTGCCAAGCATTTGGTGGAATAACTCTGCATGACACTTGAAGACTTTGAGGGAGAAAGTTACACAAGAACAAATACAGCAAATTCAAATGTGGGAACTCCATTTTTTTTTAAATTACCAGGAAGTCAGAACACTTAAAACAGATCAGTGTTTTATGCTGTTTTTTTGGCTATGCTGGAAGAATACATTTGAATTATACATTTGAATCTGCATTTGTAATTGAGTTAAAGGCATACATTTATTCCTTTTTTAAAACAATAACATCATCTTTGTTGGTTTGTTGAAAATATTCATTCTATTCCTTCCCAACCAAGATGATTTCCATTTAAATATAAATTAAAATATAAATTAAATAGGAAGAGAGAGAGAGATACCTAGAGAGAGAAAGAGGGAGAGAGAGAGAAAGAGAGAGAAAGAGAGAGAAAGAAAGTAAGAAAGAAAGAAAGAAAGAAAGAAAGAAAGAAAGAAAGAAAGAAAGAAAGAAAGA
>BLBF01000080.1:6124884-6155330 GCA_015471245.1 Laticauda colubrina | reverse complement strand
GATAGATAGATAGATAGATAGATAGATAGATAGATAGATAGATAGATAGATGTAGGTAGGTAGGTAGAGATAGGGAAGAAATAATTATGAGAAAGAGAACGAATGGAGGTAAGGAAGGAAGGGAGAAAGAAAGAAAGAAAGAAAGAAAGAAAGAAAGAAAGAAAGAAAGAAAGAAGGAAGGAAGGAAGGAAGGAAGGAAGGAAGGAAGGAAGGAAGGAAGGAAGGAAAGAAGGAACTATAATGTAAGGAAGGATGGATAACAGACAGAAGGAAGGAGGAAATATAATAGAAGGAAGGATAGATAAAGGATGGAAGGAGAGATCTGTGCTTATATTTTCTTGCAATTCGCCTGCAGTACATCAACTATTCAATGTCAGTTTTTCAAAAGAAAACTTAAAAAGCATTATGTTGATTTTTCCAGCACAAACCAGAATGTGATTCTATTTTATGTTTTTCCAAATGTTTTGTTCATGTAAGGCAGAGAGAGAGAGAAAGAGAGAGAATGTGGAGAGAGAGGGAGGGAGGGAGACCTCTATTTATCTAGCTATTTCCCAACAGAACTGCTTGTGACTCTGTTTCAGTGCTTGCCTCTTTGTTTCTCCATCCATTTTTCTTCTTGCCATCTCAATATCTTTTGTTATGTATGTGCCATCTCCTTCCCAAATCCCTGATGCTTATTCTTCCAGACACATTTATTTATGTTCACTTACTAATTGAAAACTCTCATATTTGCAGTTATCATCCTGATGGATGTCTGTCATTGTGATCAAACAGTTGCTCACAGATGCTTCCTTAGAACAATTCTGCACTCTCATTTATCACTGTCCATCTCACTCCTGACCTTCCTGGAGTTGTTGCATAGATTCCTCTGAAGCTGTTCCCGTCCCAATGAAAAGCTACAAACCCTTGAGAGACAACTGACATTCAGCATTGACACAAAAAACTGTGAAACTCTTTCAGTTCAAGTTGTTTTCCATCACTCTATGCCATCACCAAGAACCAGAAGCAAAAATTGGGATATGCAAAAGAAATGGGAGAACTATGCAAATTGGGAAGGCATGATGGAGCTAAGGAATGTTTGACTGCAAAAATCCCAAAGGAAGGAAGGAACGGAGGGAGGGAGGGAGGGAAGGAAGGAAGGAAGGAAGGAAGGATGGATAGTGAAATGAAGGATAATGGAAGGAAGGATAATAGAAGGAAGGGTGGATTACAGAAGGAAGGAAAGAAGGAAGGAATAATGAAAGGAAAGGTGGATGGATTACAGAAGGAAGGAAGGAAGGAATGATGAAAGGAAAGGTGGATAATGAAAGGAAAGAAGGAAAAATAACAGAAGAAAGGAAGGATAATGGAAGGAAAGAAGGAAGAGTTCTGGCATGCATATGCACACCAGCCAGCTGGTCTTCACACACATGGGAGCACCAGAAACCAGAAGAGCAGCTCCCTGGAGCGCATGCGTGTGCTGGCCAGCAGGTCTTCACACGCACATGTGCATTAGAAACCAGAAGCCCAGGTGACTAATGCACATGTGCATTCTAAGAAGCTGAGCTTCCTATTTCTAGCACTCCCGTGAACCCCGCCAGGGAGCTGCTGTTCCGGTTTCTGATGTGTGCACTTCCATTTTTGGTGCCAGAAAGGTTCATCATCACTGATGTAAGGTCTCCTGCTTGGACTAGATGAACTACAAGGTTCTTTCCAACTCTGTTATTCTATTACGACTAAAACTCTCCTTTCTGTCTGTTTGTAACCTTCAAATGGTCAAAGCAGTACATCATAGGGCAATGATTTTTGAATGAAGTTATTCCACATGTGCTTAGAGATTGCACATAAAATTGAGGATCCATTATTTCCATGGAATTTTTGATGAAGTTACATTTAACAATATGGTAAGCATGTCTAAACTAGGTTAACTGGGTCACTCCAGCATGGCCATGGAGGATCTGAGATCCAAAAATCATTCTGCCATTCAACCTGGCCCTTTCATTATTACACTGCAAAAGTTAAAATGAAGGAGGGTTGCATAAGAGAAGGAAAGGAAGAAGAAGAAAAAAGAGAGAAAACATGAATATTTATCATTCCAGCTTTCAAATATGGAATTGATTTCATTTCATTCAAGGGAGTCAACCTATTGTCCAAAGCAACAAAAGGCAAGAGAAGAAACCGTGGATGGAAACCAATCAAGGAGAAACTTCCTGACGGTGAGAATAATTAATCAGTGGAACAGTTTACCACCAGAAGTTGTAGAGGCTTAACTACTGGAAGTTTTTAAGAAGAGATTGGACAACCATTTATCTGAAATGGTATAGGATCTCTCTTGCTTGAACAGGGGGTTGGATTAGAAGACCTCCAAGGACCCTTCCAACTTCTGTTATTCATATTTTTTTAAACATACGATTGAGGTACAAGTCATTTACTACACCGTATGTCTGTGTATCTGCACATTCCTCTGATTTAGCACACAGTTCATTTTAAATATACTTCTGACATATTTTGGGGACAAAAGAAGGTTCAAAAGGGCAGCCTCTTACTTGTCAGGCAAATTGCAGATCAGTAACCAATTTTGCACATTTGAGCTCTTTTCCATGAATCATATTCACTAGAGACTGACTTTCAAATTTGGGTTCAAACTGTCAGAAGCTTTTTGTTTTTGTAAGTAACTTTTTTTTTCTTAATGAATTCCTGAGGTTATTGCTTCTGTGCAGCATTACTAGCTTTGGAGCAAATGCACCTTGTCTTAAGAGAAACATATGAAGAAGTTTGAGGGAAGCTGTTGAAGCTCAGATTCAGATAAAACCAGACCAGGTTCCTGACAGACATCCCACAGTCTAAATTAGCATTCTGTTTTCTATAAGTATGAAACAAATTGCAAGGGAATATATACAGGTATTGCAGCTTAGGGTGGTGTGATACAGGTCCAATTGAATGGAACTATTTGTTGTTTCTTTTTGATTTGTTTGGTTTTAGACTTCTAAAATATTTTTGGCCTTGGACTATAGAACTTAAATTTGTAGAAACGCTAACCAGCATGCCTATTAGAAAGAGTATCTGTGGGGCTACCTCATCCTGTGGGCACCTGCTGTCCCATCAAGAAAGATAGTGACACCTTTCCTTCCCTTTCCTTCCCTTTCCCTCCCTTCTGCTCTCTTATCTTTCTTTCCTTCCATCCCTTTCCCTTCCTTCCATCCCCTTCCCTTATCTTCCTTCCCTTCTCTTCTCTTCCCTTCTCTTCTCTTCTCTTCTCTTCTCTTCTCTGCTCTTCCCTTCCCTCCCCTCCCCTTCCTTTCCTTTCCTTTCCTTTCCTTTTCTTTCCTTTCCTTTCCTTTCCTTTCCTTATCTTCCTTCCCTTCCCTTAACCTCCTTACCTTTCCTGCTCTTCCCTCCATTATCTTTCTTCCTTTCCCTTCCCTTCCCTTCCTCCTTTTCCCTCTCCCCCCCCCCTCTACACACACACACACACACACACACACTCAAAACCTGATCCACTTTGGAATGGATTGCATTTAAAATTTAATAACAAACAAACAAATTCCCAAGGTATTTCTCAAATTCATCATTGATCTTGCCAGAATTTATTTCAGAGTAGAATTTATTTCCATGCTTACTCTAAAATAGCTTTACAAAATGGAATGCAAATCTCCCAGAATCTATATACCTAATGTCCCATAGAGTCAAGTAGGGAACAGAATCATCAATCAAACTCCGGCATTCCTTCATAAGATAGTTTGCCTTTCCATGAAATTTAATGGGAAATCATGTCTAAGGTTTATGTTACATCTAAATATTCATTGGCTTCTATGGCATTCGTCAACCACAGCACTGAAGGAAGCAACACCTCACCTCATCATAAGTAATCTTTTTTAAAAAGTCAAGTACATAAATAACAGTATTTAAGAATGTATTTTTTTTTAAAAAAATGTAATATGTGTGAGTAAAGGTGTGTACATTTACGTATTTAGCATATGGCATATCATACATGGACTAGTGATATTATTAACATTTCACCTAGATTAATAAAATACAATAAAACATAAATGTTAAGAAGATCTGTGTTCAAATATCAATCTCTAGACCATGTAATTATTGCAGTGCAGCATCATTTAGATTTTTTAAAAAATCAGATATTGGATGGCTATATGCCCTCAGATTATAACTAGCCATGATGTGATTTATAGTTTGACATGTGATCCTGTAAGCACACTGAGGGGAGGATAGTATGACCCATTTATACAGAAAATGTACAAAGTATGTGTCTACATATCTGCAATGAACCCATATATTGTCTGCTTCCTCATAATCAACACCTAGAATGTTCACAACTTGGTTTTACTCTTAATCACAGGATGTATTATTTCAGCTAAGCTATTACAGACATGAGGTCATAATAACCATTGTAGCTGCTGGCCATAGTCCAGGTAATTGCACTACAATATTGTGACTAGTGGTTGTTCTCACCTAGGTTCCCTAAAAGCATGAAGCCGACTCCTTGTCCTGATAAAACTCCTTTTATTTAGTTTTAAAGTGAATTCTTCTCCAACGAAGTCCCGGCAAATAGTTTTTCATGAAATTTCATAACTACAGACCTTTATCAGGTTTGGAGAGTTGCCAGGGCAATATCTTCCAATATCTGTAGCAGACAATAGTTGGTAAGGAGTCAGGAACAGATCCTCAACCTAATTAATTGAACTAATTGTCTCTGGCAAATACCACTCCCTTTTCGATCATCTTTTTTCCTATGGGAGGAGCCATTCACCATCCACCTGTGGCTTTATTCCTGAGTTGAACCTTGTTCCTTAGCTGTTCCCTTCTCCAGACAGCTCTGCGCATGAGCACACTGGAAATAGGCTCCAGCTGTTCTTCAGCCCCAATGATCTCCAACTCCGAAGGCAGCTGAAGACGGTTCTGGCCCCATCTCTGCCTTCAACAAAGAGCACTCGTCACAACCTTTCTCAGACTCCAGGACTGGCCCAGGTTCCTCCACAATCTCCTCACTGTCCTAATCTGCTGTCAGCTCCTCTGGCTGCTGGTGGGCCACAACAGTGGTTCTGGGTCTATTGCTTCCAAAAGGTGCAGAAGACCATTTGAATTTGTACTTGCCATATAAATTATTGCATGACATAGATTGTACCTGGTCATCAATTTCATCAGGAGCTTCATCACAGCTGATGTTAGAATCGGCAGCGGGGGCAGGTTCCTCATGGTCCACTGCAAAAAATTCATTGCAATCTGATTCCACTTCACTCAGATCACTCTCTGCTTCTTCATACCATGTTAAAACAGTTTCTTCAAAGTTTGGATCACCAAATCACACTCTTTTTGGTGGAAAATGTGGCCCTGCATACATTCTTATTGGCGGGAAAACAAAAGCTATTCACAACCGGAATGGTCCATTTCTAAAAATAGGGGTGTTCTGAACACTTTGGAAAACTGTTGTGGTCACGATGACCGCAAGTCTGTGTTTATGTGCTTATCATGGCAGTCTTTAGAACATTCCTTTATAACAGATCAAATTAGGATTGTCAGATCAATCCTGGTATTTCTCCAAAGCTGTACTGGATTACGACTTCATTTTGCTTCAGACCTGGATGCAACAATGGTCCTCTACTGTTCTTCCAGAAGATCATAACATGCCTTGCTTTACAGGTGAACCCAAAGAATTCAATCTACCCCATTATTCCTGGTCAATTCTCATTAGGATTAGGACTCAATGCGGCAGGTGTGCTAGACTCTTCCTTAAAAGGGGAGAACTCACCTATGAACCCTGAAGCTGACCTGACTGAGGCTCTCTTAAGGCTTCAGAGGCTTCCACAATTGGAGGTGAGGAATAGGGAGGTGGAAAAAGAGATAGCTGGGGTTTTGAGCCAAAACAAATGCTTTCTTTTGGGAACCAAGGGCATTCCAGTAGGTGCTCAGAAGGAGGGGACTGAGATCACTTAGCAACTGGATTGTATCCTGATTGGACCGTGTGACTGATTGTTTTGGAAAAAGTGGGAAAACTTTTACTTTTAATTAGCTGAAAGCCACGGGAATGCTTAGAGTTGGTTTTCACCAGCCTGTGCCAATATGGCATATCCAATAAAACTATTCCTTGAGGAATCTACCTGCCTTTGAGTTTTGTTTGCTGTGGGTATGTTACTTGGAACTCTGACAACCTCTTCCAAATACAGTTGTGATGCTCCCCATATCCACATGCCTCTTAAAGGTTCCCCTCGCACATACATGCTAGTTGTTTCCAGCTCTAAGGGGTGGTGCTCATCTCCATTTCAAAGCCAAAGAGCCAGCGCTGTCCAAAGACATCTCCATGGTCATGTGGCCATGTTACCTTCCCACCGAGGTGGTTTTTTCTACTTGCATTTTTTACATGCTTTTGGACTGCGAGGTTGGCAGAAGCTGGGACAAGTAACGGGAGCTCACCCCATTATGCGGTGCTAGGGATTCGAGCCACCGAACTGCCAACCTTTCTGATCAACAAGTTTAGTGTCTTAGCCATTGAGCCACCACGTCCCTCTCTCATGCCTTTTACATACCCTTAAATATCCTTTCTGGGTTTGACACATGCCATTGTTTGAGTTTCAGAAACATTGTGTTGGATGGATCATGAGGACATAACCTCTGAAGGAGAATTTTTAATGAAAACAAAGGTGTTCATTTCAATTTTTGTGAAGACAGAGATGATTTATCTCTCATGCCACATCATGTGTTTCTGTTCCTTTATCCTGTAGCTACCTCTGACCTGCTCCATAAAAAAAATAGCCCAAGATATCTTGATACACCCACTGAACAAGGGAGAGTTGCGTGCTCAGGAAAAAAGAACACAAGAACACCCTCAACTCCTTTATATTGTTGATCAGGATTCTGATAATTTTGAAAAATAGTTGAAGGATTCTTCTGTTGAAATGACAGAATTAAAATTTAGGCCTAAACCAGCTTTTAGTGTTGTGGAAAGTTCCATAAAAAAACCCACAAGCCTGCAAGTTGAGCAAGGGATCAAAAACACACTATGCATATATTAGTATTTTTGTGTGGAAAGTTAGTAACCACCTCTTTCCTAGAAGAATGAAATATTTCAGGAAATATCAAAAAGGCAGAATATTATATTTCCCTAAAGGGAGAAATGTGCTCATGGAGACAGAAAGCAGCCTCCACCTTTCTTTCTTTTTTTAAATAAAGTTTTTATTTTTATTTTTAAATACAAATATACACATACAAAAAACATAAAATCCTCTTCCATTTTATGTACATACAGTGTGTCAGTTGGTTATGTATCTTTTGTGCTATACTTTTGTAGTCATTTACTCACAATTTATATCAGTCTTCACATTGTCAAACTAACATATGTTTATATATTTATCAGTTATTAATCATTCATGACTAAACTATTTATTCCATTGTTTTATATGAGATGTTCCAAGTTTTATCTTAAAATTTTATCTTAAAATTTATGTTATACTTTCAACCAGTGGTTATATATGTTCTGTTCGGAAATAAGGTGCGCGAGTCCAGGTTCCTACAAACAGCTCTTTTATTAACAAGTAAAGTGACTAGTAATGGAACAATAGCCCAAGCCGCAGCAGCCCTTCTTATAGCGGCTTGCTCATGGCTTGTGGCCAATGATAGTAGTTTAAGTCTTCCCGCTGTCCGGGAAGATGGTTCCTCAGTAACCTTCTTGGCCAATCAGATTAAGGTATTTGGAGTCTACCAAGTTCTATACACAACACCCCTCCCCCCTTGGTTTCGTCCAACATGCGTCACGCAGTCACGCAGGTAGGTGGGGCTTTTTCGGGTCCTAGTTGACCTGCACAGCTCAGTCTCAGCGTGGTCCTCAAATGGTTCAGATGGGATTGCTTTCTCTCTGCGTCTTCTCCATGGAAACTCCTGGAAGGGTGAGTCAGCCTTGCTGCTCCCGCCTGAGTTTCTCGGGCTGGTTGCCTTCACCACTCCCTCCTGGTTGATCCAGGTTGGTTGAGCTGGCCTGGCTGTCTCCTTCCAGGAAGGCCTCGCCTCGTTCTCCTGCTCCCGGACTTCTTCTTTGGAGGTCGTCTAATGGTGAGTGCTCTTTTTGTTTTATTTGGGTGTCTTTGTGAAGTGTTTGTTGTCGTGTTATTGGAGATTCGTCTTCCCTTTTTTTGTTATTTTGTGTTCCCCCCCCCCCCGGTTGTTTTTGGTTCGTTTATTTGTGGTGATGGTGTGGTGTTGCATTCTAGTGTGCGAGAGTGAAGCTGGTCGATGTGCCACTTCCATGCTCTCCCGTCGTCCAGCACAAGTCAGTAAGACCAGGGGCCTGTGATTTGGGTGATTGTGGCTGGAAGCCATAACAGGTCCCAGTAAAGTTTTTAGCATATACCAGATCGCCTATTTCAAATGAGGGATACTTGCTGGAGGAGTCAGGGGATTTGTCCCAGGTATATGTGGGGTGCGGTCTATTTCAATAGGAGCTCAATTTCCTACCCATGAGGAGTTCTGCTGGGCTCTAGTTGGTGGTTGTGCTAGGGGCAATGTGTTGCATAGTGAACAATCTATTAAGCTTTCCTTGCACATCCACCATGTCCATTTTTTCTAGGCTCTCCTTAGTATAACAAACCATGTGTTCAGCCTGTCCATTAGCAGTTGAATGGACTGGCGCTGTCAGGGCATGTCGGATGCCCTGTGCAGCCAAGTACTGCTCAAATGCCAAAGCAGTAAACTGGGGCTCATTGTCCGATATGATAACATCAGGTAGCCCATGCATGGTTAAAAGTTTGTTTAACTGTTTCATGACTGCCTCGGTGGTAGTGGATGCCATAAGTATGACTTCCAACAAGTTCGAGTAGGCATCCACAATGACCAAATAGGTGTTCCCTTTAATTGGTCCAGCAAAGTCAATATGCAGTCTCGACCATGGGCCTCTGGGAGTTTCCCATTTCATGACTGGTGCCAGTGGAGGGGGAAGCCTCGATTTTTGGCAGTCATGGCATGTAGTCACCCAGCGTTCAATGTCTTTGTCCAGCCCTGGCCACCAGACGTAACTCCTGGCCAAGGCTTTCATCTTAACTATGCCCTGGTGCCCCTCGTGCAACATGCACAGCACTTCTTCCTGTAATTTTTCTGGGATTACCACCCTGTCACCCCACAAAATACAGCCTTTTTCAATAGACAGTTCAGTCTGTCGGGTGCAAAACGGTTTAAAAGTCTCAGTTTTGTTTTCGTCCAGCCAGCCCTTACCTACCCAATGTAGAATGCAAGCTGTCAGCGGGTCTTTCGTGGTGGCTTTAGCGACATCTGCTGCGGTTAGTGGCAGGTTCGGCCAGGACTCGATTTGGAGGGTGGAGATGGTGGGAGCTGGGTCATCTTCAGTGATGGGTAGTAGGGAATGGCTCAAGGTGTCTGCATGGGTGATGGTCTTCCCTGGGCGATGGGTGAGCGTGTAGTTGTATGCAGCGAGGAATTCAGACCATCTCGTCATTCTTGGTGATAGAATGTTCGGGGTCAGTTTGTTTCCTGCCAGAATTCCTAGCAGGGGTTTGTGGTCAGTGATGATTGAAAAAGTCCTACCATAAAGGTACTTGTGGAATATTTTGACACTGGCTATGATTGCGAGGGCTTCTTGGTTGAGTTGGCTGTAATTTCTCTCTGATTTAGACAGTGTTTTTGAATCGAAGGCGATCGGTGCCTCTCTGCCGTCTGGTAGCTTGTGGCTCAGGATGGCACTGATTCCAAAAGGCAATACATTACAGGTGACCGTCAAAGGCAGGGTATTGCTATACTGGATCAAAATGGTGTTAGACGTTAATAAATCCTTGACATTTTGAAATGCTGCTTGTTTCCGGTGGCTCCATTTCCAGATAGTTTTTTTGTCTAACAACCGATGTAAGAGTTCTGCTATGGTTGCTTTTGGGGGCAGGAACACATTGTAGAAATTTATGAGACCTAGGAATGCTTGCAAGTCAGTTTTATTCCTAGGTCTAGGTGCGTCTTTGATTGCCTTTATCTTTTTTTTTGGTGGGGTATATCCCTTGCTCATCTATGATATAGCCTAGAAATTTGACCTGGTTGGTAGCTAGGTTACAGTTTTCTCGCTTTACTTTAAGGCCGGAGTCTCTGAACCTTCGTAATACTTCTTTTAATCTACTTTCTAGTTGGTTTGTGTTTTTTGCTAACACTAGTACATCATCAAAATAAGGGACAACTCCCTTGATTCCATTTAGAAGGTGCTCCATGAGGCTTTGGAAAACACAAGGGGCAACGCTAATGCCGAACTGAAGTCAGTTGCACTTGAATGCCCCTCTGTGTGTTACTATAGTCTGTGCCTTTGCGGTTGTGGGGTCAACGGGTAGCTGTTGGTATGCTTGTGTGAGATCAAGCTTTGCAAAAAATTGTCCTTCCCCGAGGGAGTGCAATAAGTGTTGCACTACCGGTACTGGGTACGCGCTTTGTTGGAGCGCATGATTTAGGGTTGCCTTATAGTCTCCACAGATGCGCACTGACCCATCTGGTTTGACAGGAGTCATGATGGATGTTTCCCACCTAGCATGGTTGATTGGCTCTAACACCCCTTGTGCTATTAGCTTGTTTAGTTGTTTGTCAGTTTTTGGTTTTAAGGCAAAAGGGAGGTGTCTGGCTTTGAGCCAGATGGGTGCTATTTTTGGGTCTAGGCTAAACAATATTGGGGTCCCCTTGTACTTGCCTAGGGTCCCGTCAAATACATCCTGGAATTCTTGCAACAGGCTTTCTTCCCAGTTGGCCGCAACAATGCTGTTGATCCTGGTCAGCCCGATTCCCAGGGGTGCAAACCATTCGATTCCCAGGAGGCTAGGGTGATCACGGTTGACAATGGTCAGAGGCAAAATTTTGGCATGATTTTTAAATTCGACAAGTAAATGTCGAAGGCCCACTACCGGAATTCGATTTCCCTGGTAGTCCTGTAAAATCAGCTTTTGTTTTTCAAGTTTTTGTTTGATGTTCGGTATCAGGCGTCGGATGGTGTTCCAAGATACCATGGACAAAAAGGATCCGGAGTCAACTTCCATCTCACAGGGCTTCCCTTCGATGTTCACCTTTATCTGGACCTTTTTTATGTTTTCTGCCCTGGCATTTCCGATTGTTACCGTCTGGTGCATTTCCTCTCTGTCGCTCATTCTTTTATTTCTACTATCTCAGTTCCATCTGCTTCCGGCTTGTCTCTCTTCATTTCTGCTGCATCTTTTAGGACTATAGCTCTTTTTGTTTTGGCAGACCCTTTTGATGTGCCCCCGTTTGTTACAAGCTCTGCAGATTGCATCTCGGAACCTGCATTCAGATCGTGGGTGGTTGCCACCGCATCCAGCACACTGGAATTCTTGCCTGTTTCTTCTTTTTTCCCGCCATTTTTTGTCTGATTGGAGTCTTTGGACATCTTCATTGTCGTCATCAGTGTCGCTCGGGGAGTCGAGATCTTCATAGTGGGTGGTCGCTGTGGGTTGTTTCTTGCTTCCCTCCACCTTTTCTCTGGGTTGATTTGGCGGGTCTGGAATTGAGTTCATCTGGCACATAGTGGCTGCAGATTTTTTTGCTGCTTTGGCAGTGGTGGCTTCTGCAATAGCCTCGGCCACAGTGATGTTTGGTCTATTTAGCAGCTTACTCTGGAGTGTAGCATCCCTCAATCTGAGGACCACGCAGTCCTTCATGGCCTCATCCATGTTCTGGAACTCACAGGCTCCTCCCATGTGTCTCAGGGCTGCTACAAAATCTCTGACAGTCTCGTCTTCTTTTTGGTCTCTTTTGTAGAACTCGTGCCTTTTTATCAAGTTGGAGACCACAGGTGCATAATGTGCTCAGAGCATTCTGTTCAGCTCGGGCCAAGTCATCTCTTTAACATCTTTTGGTTTGGCTAGTGCCTTTGCCATTTTAAAAATGGCTGGTCTGCAGTGTGTGAGGAAGACAGCCCTCTTCCTCTAGTCAGACATCTCCTGCAGTTCATTGCTTTCTAAAAACATTACAAAGTGATCGATATACAACTCCCAATCCTCCTCATCAGGATTGAATGGTGCGGGCAGCACATTGTTACCAGCCATCTCTCTCGCTCAGTTCTGATTGCTGCGTGCTTCGGTCTTGCTCTTCTACGATGATCCCACCTTCGTCACCAGTGTTCTGTTCAGAAATAAAGTGTGTGAGACCGGGTTCCCACAAACAGCTCTTTTATTAACAAGTAAAGCGACTAGTAACAGAACAACAGCCCAAGCTGCGGCAGGCCTTCTTATAGCGGCTTTCTCACGGCTTGCGGCCAATTACAGTAGTTTAAGTCTTCCTGCCATCCGGCGGGCCAATCAGGATGGCTTCTAAGTAACCAAGCCGAGAACGGCCTTCTCGGCCAATCAGTTTAAGGTATTTGAAGTCTACCAAGTTCTATACACAACAATATATATCTATATTATGTTTTATATCAATCTATTAGATTTCTATCACAAAATTATCTAGTGTATTTGATGATCATGCCTTTTTATCCAACCATTGATAAAACAAATCCCATATAACATAAAATTGCTTATCTTCTTGTTTTCTAATTTCAAATGTCAGTTTACTCATTTCAGCACAGTCCATAATTTTTTTGGTAACATCCTTCTGCATAGGTATTTTGTCATTTTTCCAGTTCTTCACAAATACAATTCTAGCCCCTGTTGAAACTTTTACAATCAAATATTTCAGCTCTTTATTGTATATGTCTGGTATGACTCCCAATAAAAAGATCTCTCGTTTAAAGTCTATGTGTTGTTTTATCATTTTTTCCAACCATGTGTAGATTTTAGTCCAATATTTCTTTGTGTCTGAACATGTCCACCACATATGGTAATATGAACCAGGTATCTGATGACATTTCCAACATTTACCCGATTTATTCTTAAAAATTCTCACAAGTCTCGTTGGGGGTAGGTGCCACCTGTAAAACATCTTACACAAATTTTCTTTATATGCAGCTGACATTGTCATTTTATAGTTTTGAAACCACAATTTTTGCCATTTTTCTAAATCAATCCCATATCCCAAAAAATTTTTTATACCTAGTTCTTGCAATGTTTGCAAAGATTTAAGTTCACCCTTTTCATTCAATAATTCCCTATATCTAACCATTTGTTCCTTTTTATTTATTATTGGATAAGAAAAAGCTTCAATAGTTGATATCCATGTTGGAATTTTTAAGTAATATTGTCTTTTAATCTTCTCCCAACTCAAAAATAGTGCCTCATGAATATAATGTTTTCTAAAATACCCCTGTGTTTTAGTTCTTTTATACCAGAGAAAGGCACGCCATCCCAGCAGCAAGTCATGACCTTCTAAAATAAATAATCTACTGTTCCTTAGTGTTATCCATTCCTTTACCCACATCAAACTTGTTGCCTGGTAATACAGCTCCCAATTAGGCAAGGCAAATCCTCCTCTTATTCTTGCATCTTGTAACAGCTTTAATTTTATTCTTGCTTTTTTACCCTGCCAAATATATTTCAACACAATTCTATTTAAATCTTCAAAAAAACTCTTTCCCTAATTGAATAGGAATTGTCTGGAATAAATATAAAACTCTAGGCAATATATTCATCTTAATTGTGGATATTCTCCCAATCAATGATAGTTGCAATTTTTCCCATTTCATCAAGTCTGTCGCAATCTGCTGTTTGAATTTAAAGACCCTGTCACACTGCCAAATGGATGCAAAATGTATGTAAAAAGGACACAACGGACGAGCAAAATGTTCCATCCGTTGTTATCCGCTCTCAAAAGGGGCAAAAATTTGCATAACCGGAGCGGATAACACGGAAAGGAACGGACGCGGAGAGGACGCAGAGCGGAGGGAAAGCGGATGCGGAACGGAAGCCCAGCGGATGGAAGCGGATGGGAGCGGATGGCACATCCGCAAGGCTTCCGGGGGACCTCAGCAAAGTGGACGCGAAACGGATACAGCAAATGCACAGCAGATGGACAGCGGATGAAGCGGATGCAGAGTGGAAGCCTAGCGGATGCGCAGCGGAAGCCGAACGGATGCCAAGCGTTAATTGCGCATGCAGGGGGGATGCATTGTGTAAGCCACGTGGATATAAAGGGAAGCAGCATTTGGCACGTGGCCAGCATTCGGAGGAAAGACCTGCTGCTGGATACATCGAGTCCTTGCCTGCCCTGCCTGCATGCCTGCCTGCAAGACTTGCTGCCAGCCTTCCTGCCAGCCTTCTGTCCAGCCTCCCTGCCAGCCTTGCTCTCTGCCTGCCTGCCAGCCATGCTGCCAGCCTGCCTTCCAGCCTCCCTGCCAGCCAGTCTGCCTGCCAGCCTTGGTGCCTGTCTGCCTGCCTTCCTGCCAGGCTTCTTGCCAGGCTTGATGCCTGCCAGCCTCCCTGCCAGCCAGCAACCCCACAACCATGGGGAAGAAGCAAAAGCCTCAGCAACCTGCCGCCATCCCTGGCAAGAGGGACAGGGCCACCCTCACATCCCCTGTCCCTGACTCTGCTTCTGCTGGGGCTTCTGCTGCTTGGGCTCGCTCTTCTGTTGCTGGAGCTTGTGCTGTAGCTGCTCCTGGCAGTGGTGCTTCTGCTGGTGCTGACTCTGCTGAAGCTGATCCTGGTCTTGCTGGTCCCACTGGTCCTGCTCGTGCTCCTGGTCCTGCTCGTGCTGCTGCTGTTGGTGCTGGTGGTGGTGGTGGTGGTGGTGGTGCTGCTGCTACTGCTGCTGCTGATCCTGCTGGTGTTGCTGCTGCTGTTGCTGATGATGATGTTGATGATCCTGCTGCTGCTTCTGCTGCTGATTATTATTATTATTATGATCCTGCTGGTGATGATGATGATGATGATGATGATGATGATGATGATGATTCTGCTGCTGCTGCTGCTGGTGGTGGTATGGAGGAGCAGCCCCTACTACTCTGATGAGGGCCCATCTGGTCCTGCCAAAGGGAGGAAGAGGTGTATGCAACAATGGGAGAGGAGGCAATACTATATTGAGGTGGAACACGAGGATGAGGTGCTGGAGTGGCTGAGAGAGAATGACTATCTGTGGCGGAAGGGACACCGGCTGTACAGGGACACCAAAAGGAAGCATGCTGCTTGGAGAGAGAGGGCGGAGAGTATGGGTTACACTTCGGAGGTGCTCCTCGGCTGGTGGAAGCACATGCACACCTAGTACGGGAAGCTGCACATGAAGAAATCTGTCCAGGCCACGGTTAAGCTGACGGACAGAGAGACCTACGTCATGGCCAGGAACAGCTTCCTGGAGGGGGAGATCCGTCACCGAGGAGCACCAGCAGCCCCTCTCACGACCCTCTCTCTATGGCAGCCTGCTGAGACCCAGTCCTCTTCCAGCCGAGAGTCAGTCCCTGTCTCCAGGCAGGTTTCTGTGGGGCGTGCCACGGCGGAGAACCCACGGACAGGTGTTGTAACCATGGTGGAGCGCGTGGAGGACTCCCTGTTGCGGTGGAAGAAAGGAGATGTTGCATCCACCACAGTCGTAGCCGCATCTACCCCCCCCAAGCTCCACCTCCACAGAAAGGCAGAGAGCCAGACAGCAGGAGGAGCAGACCCAAACTGTCCTGCTGCAGATCAGGGACACCATCCGCACCAGCATAGATCTCCTTTCTCAGCTGGTCAACACCAACTCCTCATCCTCCAACTGCAAGCCTTTCCTCACCTATGTCAACCAGACCCTCAGGAACATGGGGGAACCCCAGTACCAGGTGGTGAAGGACAGGATCACCGAGCTGCTTCACAACCCTCCATATCCAGAGGAACCTGCTCCAACCCAGTCCAGGTCTGCTCCTCCATCCCAGGTGATGTCCCTCCCATTCCAAGGCTTTCCACAGGGCTTTCCCTACCAGGGCTACAGATACCAGGAGATCCAGAAGCACAGGCAGCAGCCCTTCCCAGTCCAGGCACAGAGTAATCAGGTGACATGGTTGCCACCAGTTCCACTGATGCCACCGATGCTACCCATGCCAATGATGCCACTGACGACAGCGATGCCACCCATGCCTGTCCTCACCCAGCTGCAGACCAGACAGCCCCACTACACTACTCCTTCCTCCACCCCACAGACAAGCCCGACATCTATCATCAGTACTGGGGCTGACATCCCATGGCATGGAGGAAGGACCTCTCAACATCACGGGTCTGAGCCAGCTTTCTCAACACACCGTCACTTGTTGTCCTCTTGGGGCCAAGCACCCCAGTGGTGATTCAGACCAGCACTGCAGCAGCAACCACCTCCACAACACCTGGACCCTTCACCCCGAGACTGGGCACACCTCCGAGTGACCATGAAGACTGCCAGAGACTGGGTGTGGACTTTATTTGGACACTTGACTTGGGTCATTTTTCTTTGACAGCTTGTTGTTCAATAAAGTTTATCTTTGATTCACACACTTGCTTCATTTCTTTTTTTTTATAAAGTCTTGGTGGAAACTTTTACAATTGGTTTAAGCCTTTGCATGCTTGTGGGATGGGTTAAGACAGCAGTGGGGTGGGGAGGGATACCTTTGGAATGGGTAATAGCTGTGGGGATAGATAAACCTCCAGTGTAAGCATAGTGGGACTGTATGGTCCACCCTCCCAGGTGCCACACCTATGGCCCTTTATTATCAATAACAATGTAATCATTGATCCACACATGTCAACACAAACACAACTCTTTATTAAACGCCCTGTTCATTGTAGGCCCACCCAACATACATGGCCCAATCTCATCAGTGTGATAAGACAGGCTGAAGGAAGCACCCATTAGTCATCTATCAACCTGTCTTGCCACTCCACTGCTCCAGCTGGGGAGTTGCACCAGTGTTTCAGGAGGTTGTGCTGCTTCTTCCCTTCACGTGAGGCTCTGTTGGGGCCTTGCACATCCTCAGTGTCTATCAGGTTTTGCCCTTGCCTCCATTCCCCAGGCTCCATGTCCCCTTTGCCTTGCTGGAGGTCCACGAGCTTGTTCTGCAACACTGGGTAGCGGGTGCGCATGAGATTGTGCAGGATGCAGCAAGCTTCCACGATCCTCCTCACGGTCTCTGGGCGATGCTGCATGGTGGTGAGAAGTACCTGGAACCTTTTGGCCAGGATGCCAAAGGCGTTCTCCACCACCCGCCTTGCCCTGGACAGCCTGTAGTTGAAGATCCTCTCTTCACGGGTGAGGAGTCTGGAGGTGTAGGGCTTCATGAGGTCGGTCCTGAGGGAGAAGGCGTCATCCCCCACGATGAAGTAGGGCACATCTTACATGTCGTTGGGCAGGGGGTCTGGATCTGGGAAGCCCATGATGAGGTTGCCTTCCAGCCCCTCCTTGAGGTCACTAACGTTGTATACCTAGGCATCTGAACATGAGCCGTTGCCTAAAACATCGATGTACATGAACTTGTAGTCAGCATCGACCATGGCAAAGAGGACCATGCTGAAGAAGCCCTTGTAGTTGAAATAAGTGGACCCCGACTTGGGTGGTGCTTTGCAGGCCACGTGCTTGCCATCTATGGCTCCAACGGTGTGTGGGAAGTTCCAGCTCTGATACCACTGCTCTGTAACTTTCTTCCAGCCTTCTTCAGTGGAGGGGGACTGGAGGAGCTCCTCCAGGTATTCTTCGATGATGGCCTGCACCACTTCTCTGACCACAATGCTGATGTTGTTGTGTGGCACCCTCCAGCAATACTGCATGCTCCTGTAGGTGGTCCCTGAGGCCAGGTGGCACAGAGTGAGTGCCACCTTGAACCCTGGTTCCAGGCTGGGCCGGAAGTTGGTGTTTGCCTTGGTCAACCTGGGTGTCAGCCGCTGCACAACTTCGTCAAACATGGCTGGAGGCATCCTCATGAAGTTCTGGAATGCCCGGGTGTCTTCGTTCCTGAGCTCCACCATCAGCTTGTTGTACAGTCCGGACTCTGCTCTTCTCCCGATCCATCTTCGGACCCAGACGCTTCTTGGCCGCCTCTTTTTCTTCCCGTAGTAGAATTCACAGAGTCTGTAGATGGTTTTGCACTGTTGCAGAAGGATGGTGGCTGCCAAAAGGACTGTGTTACGATCCACGGTGGACATGACTGGATGCTGTGGAAGAGGAAGAGTCAGATGAAGGCTGCAGAAGTCTGCACAGCTGGTCTGCTGGTCTGAAAGTGAGATGCAGGTGAGTTGCTCCCCCTTTTTATAGGCAGTATAGGTGTCCCTTTGCATCCTCTAGGCATCCTCTAGACATCCTTAATATCTGAGATAGGTCTCCTCTGCGAACGTTTTTTCCGTTTTAAATGCTTTGTTTCCATGCTGCATTCGCTAGGCATCCGTTCCGCGTCCTTCCGCTTCCTCCCTGCATCCGAACAGATGCGAGTTGCGCAGATGCGGAACAGATGCCTAGCGGATATAGTGAATGCGTAACGGATGCAGAACGGATGCCTCGCGGATGTGTTGCGGATGCAGAACGGACGAATTGGATACATTTTCCGTGCAACAGTTTTGAGCAGCTCAAAACTTTCTGAGCGGATGAAATGTCCATAAAAGGATGCTGGACGGATAGAGAGGAAACAAAACAGAGGCAGTGAATACAGAACGGATACATCGCGTTAACCAACGGATGGCAAGCTTTTTTGTCCATTTTACATCCTCTTTGCATCCGTTGGTGCAGTGTGACCGGGGCTTAACATTGTTATCTTCCTTCAGAGTACTGCATCTTGGTATAATATAAATCCCTAAGTATTTAACCTTGTTCATGACCTGTATTTTTAAAGTTTCTTTCAACCCTTTCTTTTGTCTTGTTAACATATCCTTTGTTAATATCTTTGATTTGTCTTTATTTATTCTCAAACCTGCTACTTTTCCATATTCTTCTATTTTTTCTTTTAATTTGTGTGTTGTTTCCATTGGGTCTTCTAATATAAATACCAGGTCATCTGCAAAAGCTTGCAATTAATACACTTCAAATATTAACACAAACAGCAGAGGCGATAATGGACAGCCTTGCCTTGTCCTTTTTCTTATATCTATGAATTTTGTTAATTCTCCATTCACCATCACCTTTGCAGTTTGTTCATGATATATTGTTTCAATGGCTTGGATAAATTTCTTACCAAAGCCCATTTGCATCAGTTGAAGTAAAATAAATCGCCAACTTACATTGTCAAAGGCTTTTTGAGCATCTAGAAACAAAAAGGCCATTTACTTCTCAGGGTGTGCTTCATAATATTCCAGAGGATCCAAAATGATTCTCACATTATCTTTTATTTGTCTCTTTGGCCGAAATCCATTTTGATCAGTATGAATTAAATTATTTAAGTATCTTTTTAATCTTTCTGCCAAAATCGAAGCAAAGATTTTTAGTCTGAATTCAATAAAGATATTGGTGTACAATTTTTAACTTGCTACAGATCTGTAGCTTCCTTCAGTATAAGTGCAATGTACGCTTCTGACCATGTTTTTGGTATTCTTTTCTTTAACATAACTTTATTCATAACTTCTAGAAGATGAAACTGCAATATTTCCTGAAAAGTCTTATAGAATTCCACTGGCAACCCATCTGGACCTGGAGCTTTCCCAACATCCCAACTGTTTTTTTAAGGCTTCTGTTAGTTCTATCATTGTTATACTTCCTTCTGACATTGTTTCAATATTTTTAGGTATCTGAGGTAAGTTCGCTTTCTGAAGATATTGCTTGATTTTTTCTTCTTGAATATTCTCTTGAAAGTATAGTTTTCCATAGTAATATTGTATAATTTTTTCTTCTCCTCATTTCCATAACAAACCTGTCCTTTATTTATCAATTGGCTAATTCTTCTTGTTTCTCTTTCCTTTCTCAATTTATAAGCTAGCCATCTGCCTGGTTTATTTGTATCTTCAAAGTAATTATGTTTCACACTTTTAATTTTTTGTGCTAATTCCTCTTTTTTCCATTAATCCCACTTTATGTTTAATTATATCCATTTTATTTTTAATGTCTTTATTTGTGGGGACATTTGTAAGTCTTTTTCCAGTCTTTTATAGTCATCCTCTAATGTCTTAAACGTCTTTTTCTGTTTTCTGTTTCTTCTCCTAGTATAATCTATTATCAAGCCTCTTGTGTAGGCCTTCATCATGTCCCAGAAAAGGGACATTCTGTAAAGATGTATCCTCTTTCTATTTTCTTTGAAGAAGAAAACAAGTTATTTCTCTATTTTCTGTTTAAAGTCTTTTTCTTTCAGAATCTTATAGATCTCCTTTTGTATCCTTTCTAAATAACTGATACTGGATTGTGTTCTGCCCATGTGCTTATTTCTATTTCAATCTGTCATACATTAGTCAATAATTCTGCTGACATTCATATCATACCTATTCTAGACCAGGTTGTGCGTCTATTTGAATAGAAAGTATATTGCTTACTCCATGCATCTTTTAAATTAAATTCTTCTGTTATTTGAAAGAAGGATTTTGGTAGTATCTTTCTAACTTTCTTTGTTGTTTTCTGTGTTTTATAGTCTAACCAGTCATAAATTATTCCATTAAAATCATCCATCACAAAGATATTAACATAGTCCAAATCAATTATTTTTGTATATAATTTCCTGTACAATTCTTCTTGTTTAACATTCAGGGCATAAATTGCAATTAAAATGTTTTAACGCTTTTATCCATTATCTCCACCATCAAAATCCTTCCATCATCATCTCTATAAATTAGTTCTGCCAAAATTGTTTCTTTAATATATAATGCCACACCTCTTTTTTTCTATTCTGCCAGCGATGTAAATAATTCCCCTAATTTTCCTTGTTTTAGTATATATTTATGTTGCTTTTTAATATGTACCTCTTGTAAGCAGATTATATCAAATTTTAATTTATCTAATTTGTGAAATACTTTCCTTCTTTTAATAGCTGAATTAAGTCCATTTATGTTAATCGTAATCAGTTTTCTTTCATCCATATTAAGCTTTATAAGAGGATTTTATTGCTCTAGTAGATCTCAATTCACATTGTTCTCTGGGTTCACCACCTACTGCACCTTCTTCTTTTTCTTTTTCAATTACTGCTATACATTCCTCTTAGAATTCAATTCGTGACTCTTTCTTTCTTTCTTCTTCCTCCTTTTCTCTAAAGTATTCTAAGTAGAATAGCTCAGCTTTTCTAACTGTGTAAGTTCTGTGTCTTTGTTCCTGCCAAGTGAACAAAAGGCCTTCTGGCATCAACCATCTGTAGTTTACTCCTCGTTTAAGTAGCTCTTTAGTCAAGAATAAATATTGTCTTCTCATTTCTCTTATTCTTCTTGGTATTTGTTTCAGAACCACAATTTCTTTATTTTTATATTTTAGTGTTTTCTCTCTCAACACCTGGGGTATCTCTGTCTTAATAATCATCTTAGTAAATCTGATATGAACTTCTCTTTGTAGTCTATTCTTCATTGCATATCTTGTGTCGACACAAAACACTTCATCCATCCCATCTATCATCTTTTCTTTCGTTATTTCCAGTGCTTCTGCCAATATTTCTGCCATTATTTCAGCAAGGTTTTCATCTTTCCCTTCTTCTATATTTTGAAATCTTAAGTAAAATTTAGATTTGTCTATTTCCCATCCTATTTCCCACCCCTGCCCTTTTCGATATCACTCAAACAAGGATCAATATCTCCAATTTTCTTAACTCTTTGTACATCTTCTTCAATTTTTTTGAATCTGTCTTCATATTTCATCATCATCTATTGGAATATGGAATATTTGGAATATGGAATATTTTCCACTTTTTCATCTGTCTTTTCAATTTTTTGCTCAATTTTCTGAATTCCTTGCATGATAATCTGTAACGTCACTTCCTTCTCTTTTTCTTTCTCTTTTTCCTGTTGTAATATTGTCTGTACAGATCATTGTCCTCCAGATGGTGAGGGAGTTGGTATCGAAGAAGCTGGAGCTGTTGTCTTTCTACTCATCTTGTAATGCTTATCTGTAAAGAAAGAGAGAGAAAAAAGAAAAAAGGAAAAAAGAGGGAAAAGGAAAAGGAAAAAAAAATGAAGGCAAACAGTTTCCACTCCAAAGGAAAAAAGGAACTCTTCAGGCACTTGTATACCTTAATCCAATTATTTGCAATGGTAGATGTAAAAAATAAAAAGGCAAAAAGAAAAAAGAAAAAATATTCTATATGTTCCTCTTAATAAACAAAAGAAAACCAAAAAAAAAAAATGTAATTCATGGTTTAAAAGGTCAAAATCCAGAGGGGGAGTTGCTGGCGTCCCCGTGGTTGGATGGGAGATCTTGAATCTCCAAGATCACCACCGATATCTCAGCTGTTGGTCAGTCCCCATGGACCTAAACCATCCCGTAGAGACGGTGATTGACAAGGGAACGTCCTGTTGATCCCAGGGAAAGCCCTTTTTGCAGGCGGTGGAGAGGAAGCCTTCCAAGCTGCTGAAGCTGGGACATCTCCGGAATGGAAGAGATTGGAAGAAAGTGTGTCAGCTTGGTGAGATGAACTTTTACTTTTTATTTCTTGGAGAGAACACCCTGAAAAAATGAAAGTGGACTAAAAGTGAAGCGGAAAGAGTTTAAGCGTCGTGATTAATTGTCAAAGTGAAAGTTTTGTCCTCCCCCCCCCCCTTTTTATTGGAATTTTGAACTTGCCAAAGCTGTTTTACTTCAAGCTGGAGTGGTACTTTTTAATCTTTTTATTTCTGTTTGTATTTATTTCTCTTTTTTTTAACAATCCTTTTGAAAATTATTTTTTGATAAAGACTCTTCTGCTTGACATAAGATTTATTTTTCTCCCTTTAAAAAAAAAAGGGGGGGGGGAGATTTTATTTTTTTTTCTTTTAGTTCCTGGTTGTAGATTGAGGAGGGGGAAGTGAAAGTGCTGCCCAGAGGCTTGGATATATTGTTTCTTTTTCCTTTCACTAGTTTGTAATATAATCAAGGACTCTGAGCTATGTATTGGAAAAGATAGAGATGAGAAAGGCAGTTTGTTTATTCAGGTGCTCATTTCTGAACAGATAGCTGGAGTTTGGAGTTGAAGTTGAAAGAAAGAAGATTGAAGTGACCTTGAAAAACTCTGAGCTGACTTATCAAAGAACCTTGGATATTTGGCTGCAGAGGCTTGTTTTATTTTAGAATTGCTTTTTACCTTTTGCCTCCCTTTCTAGGCCCTACCCCACTAGTGGGGCTCTTTTTTCGCCTCCACCTTTCTTAATAGCCCTCAGCAGATGTCAGAACTTAAGAGATAAAAAGATAGATAGCTCTATTTGTAAGCAAATGCCCTCACCCAAAATCCAACCAAAGTAGGATTAGTCCTTAGGCACAATAGGAATTGCAGAGTGTTTGCAGCATGATTATTATTATGAGACAACCCAGGAGCAAAACATAATAGACAGAGATTGAGACATTTAACAGTGGTTTATGTACAAGACATATACAGAAATATACGTAGTAGGCAAGGGTGGGATTCAAATATCTTAACAACTGGTTCTGTAGGCATGGCCTAATTTGTGGGTATAGCTACGTGGTCATGTGACTGGGGTGGGCGTGGCTACGTGGTCATGTGACTGGGGTGGGCGTGGCTACGTGGTCATGTGACTGGGGTGGGTATGGCCATGCGGCTGGCAACCCAAATTTAAGTGGTCGTCACTTAATGACCAGGTGCTCACTTCGTGGCCACTTGCTTAGCAAGTGCTTTTTGCCAGTTTCCAAGGCCTGGGGAGGCCCTGGCAAGGCCCAAGCCAGTGGCCATGTGGTTGGCAACCCAAATTTAAGTGGTCCTCACTTAATGACCAGGTCTCGCTTTGTGGCCAATTGCTTAGCATAATATAAGGATTAATGCAAATTAGAAAGGAAAGACTGAGATTGTGCACAAGTGATTTGTACCAACCAACACACTTTGTAACTGAAGATTGTTTGTGTTTTATGTTTTTGTTTGTGTTTAAAAAAATAAACACTTTTATTTAAACAATTTCATTTATGTATGCATGCAACTTCTTGTTACATTGATGTTGCTATATATTGATTTAAGCAGAAACAGATAATGTATAAAATCGCTGTAACAAGAAGTTGCCTGTCTCCATTTTGGTAAGTTTAGCAAAGAAGAAACATCAAGATGAACAGTAAAATAATTTTTATTTATGTGTTTATTTATTTAGTATCTGTTTTGTTTTTATGATTAAAAACAAAAACAGATAGTAAAAAATAAATAAATATATAAATATAAAAAAGCAACTTACCAAAAAAGAGAGAGGCAAGTTGGCTAGCCAACTACGCCGGGGTCCTCCTCAGTCTTCTAGCTTGCTGAAGCGAGGCCGGCCAATCTAGGAGTTGGCTCTCAACCAGGTTTGCAGAGGCAGCGACAGGAGGAGGTAGGGGACCAGCCCAGCAGAAGCTGCTGCTTTGCCTGCTCACTCCAATCAGTGGTGGAAAGGCAAGACAGCAACCCTTGTGCCGCGGCAGAAAAGGCAGTGGTGCTGGGCCTGGGAGTTGGCTGGTAGCAGCGGCGGCAGTAGGAGGTAGGGGACCGGGCCAGTAGGAGCTGCTGCTTTGCCTCCTCATTACCAATCAGTGGTGGGAAGGCAAAGCAGCAACAATAGAGGACCGCAGGTGAGGGAAGATGGGGGCAGGCGACCAGGACTGGCGGCAGTAGGTAGACAACCAGGTTGGAAGATCATACTTACCGATCCATGTCTTCGGAGGGCTGCAGTGGGGTAGGCAGTCCTGGTGGGCAAGGATGGCTAGCAGCAGCGGTGAGAGGCAGGCAGAATAAGGCATGCTGGCCAGGCAAGGAGGGTTAGTGGCAGTGGTGACCAGAGCTTGTGCTTGCCCTCACTCAGCAGAACAGCAGAGGGCAGGCAGGGACAGACAGCTGGTTGGCTGGCTCGGCTGCTGGTGGTGGTGGTGGTGGTGGTGTGAGCGATGGTGCTGTGTGGGTAATTTTTTGTAATTAGCGCACATGTGCTATAAGTAGGAGCAGGGCAGGGAGGGCAGAGGAAAATGAGAAAGGGATTTTTGCTGTTAAGAATGTAAGTAATGTAACAGCGATTTGGGATGGAAATATATAAACCAGGATAGACATTTTAATACTGTCTCTTTAAGAGCATGCTAAAAACTGCAATTGGATGTGGTTACTCAAATGGCCAAAAGATGGAGCCAGAAACCTGGGTTGTTTAGTTTTTAGTCTTAGTCTCAAAAGAAGTGAGTGAGTCTCTGTTTCCTTCTGTTGGAGAGTTTTGCCGTTCTTTCTAATTGACTACTATTCTTGGATTTGATGTAAGTCTGATACTGGACCGTTTTTTGACACTGGACTTTGTTACTGTATTATCCCTGGACTGAAAACTGACTGACTTACTTGTGAATGACTTTGGACTGCTTGTTTTTGAATTTTGCCTAAAACCTTTATTGAAAGTAAAAATCCTACATTTACTGTACAGTGTATCTGTGTGCTGTGTGTGTATTATTCCAACACTTCTCTCAAATACGTCTCCCTGTATGCGCTCATTCTCCTAACGGGGAATTACCTCAACATGTCTGCAGTAAAAAAAAACCAGTTTTTTTTTTTTAAAAAACTGATTTTTTAAAATTTGGAGTAGCTGATAGAGGCAGGGGCCAGGGCAGTGAAGGGAGGAGCGGGCGGGGGAGAATAAGGAAGGGATTTTCATGCATGCACAGTAATAAAAAATGGTTTTTGGCCTGTAGGAATGGCAGAGAGGGGTGGGGCCAGCAGGGGTCAGTTTTATCATTTCTTAGAACTACCAGTGACGTTAACAACCAGTTCTATAGAAACGGTGCAAACCGGAAGAAACCCACGCCTGGTAGTAGGCAAAATATCTTACAAGCAATCTTTCTTCTTCTTAACTCTACATGGAGAACTCTGCAATGCAGACTAGATACAAGGAGAAAGAACACGCCCTTTAATGGCTGCCTTATATAATCTTTTGGGGACTCATTCTTCATCTTAAAAGAGCAATGCTTATGTTATGCTGATTCATCCTCAGCCTTATATTGCATGAGACTTAAAGCAGCTGGCAGCTATTAAATCTTATATCTCAACAGGAATTGCCCAGCACCCCTTCACTGCATCACCCTCAGAAATCTGGGAGCTCAGAAAATCTTCAGAGCCAACCTATGAACCCTACATGACCCCTTCATGGCTCTACGTGAGTCTGACAAACAGCCAATAGAATACATGTTCTTTCACAGGAACATGAAGTCCAAATGCAAATCCCAAGAGAAGGTATAAAAGTCACCCGCTCTCAATTCCATGTGGTCAGTTGCACCAGAACCATGTATTTGGTGGCTCTGCTTCATCATTAATCTATCTTTCCAATCAACCTCCAGCCTCCATTTTGTTTCCAGTGGCCTTTCTCCTAGCTTGGAACTGAACCACGTGGATATTTCTTCCAACAATTGTAATTGCTTTAATTTATTTACTGTGTGCAGATTTCCCTTCCTGTAAGTAAGCAAATGCAAGAAATATATGTATACTCACTGAACCGCATTCAGGGTTCTCCCAATCTTATGGGAGGACACACTTTTGTTCAGTTGAATAAATGTATTGTCCCCAATTTGGGTCTGAGCCTGGTGCCAAAGCCAATGAAGAACGTTTAGCAAGTCTTCTGTTGGCTCTGTCTTAGCCCTATTCCTTATCTTAACCATATGTCATGTGACCGGTGGTACAACTCAACCAATGTAATAACTGGTTCGGTAAGCATGTGCTTTGCACACATGCTTCACATTTAAAAAAAACCCATTTTCAGCTTTAATACTTACCTTCTATTGCAGTTGTGCTTTAAAACAGGGGTCTCCAACCGTGGCAATGTTATGCCTGACAGACTTCAACTCCCAGAATTCCCCAGCTGTGGGAGTTGAAGTCTGCCAAGCTTTAAGTTACCAAAGTTGGAGACCCCTGCTGTAAAACAACAAAATAAATCACAGGAAGGAGCAGTGGGTTGAGCCAAATGCTTACCAGAACTACCAGTTCACCTGAACTGTTCCAGACTGGTAGAATCCCACCCTTGCATGTGACTGGCAGTCAACTCTTGTTTTCTACATTGAAAGGAGGCCCACCTGTCCACACTCCCTCTTCCTTTATCTTTGCAGGCCTTATAAATACATATCTCCTCCCTTCCTTCTTCATGCCATAACCATGTGTTTTTACAGCAAATAGCCCTACATCAAATGGCCCATCAAATGTGCCATTGAAGAGAGAGAATCTGGACTCCATGTCTTTATTTGTGCCAAGCCACAATGATCCCTGCTCACCAATGTCTCTCCCTGGGTAAAATTTGGTTAGCTACTTGATTTAATTCTGGCCAGATGTCATAAGCACTTGCAAATTTTACTTCCCAGCCACTGGAGACAATTCCTCTGTTTAATGATAATTGTCTCATCACTCTAGAAGTTGGTTTCTCCTTCAACAGCTCCTAAGTTTAAAAGCCTTCCCACTATCAAGTTTCTTTTAAGAGAGCTTTTAATGTCAGTCTAAAGTTGCAGCCACTCTTTAGCCTGTTTTCCACAATTGCACCTCTTCTGAATTCCTTCGTGTGAATCCTGCAGCTTCTGTCTTTCTGCCTATTTCTTTCTGCTTCTAAATCCTTTCTGTCTGGGGTGACAGAAGACAAGGTTTGGAGAGGGGGGAGAATACTAAGGCATTGGCAGAATGTCAACATGTCACTTTGGCGTGCTTTGCCTAGGGTACCTTGTGCTCTAACAGTTTGATAATGACCCAGACTGCAGATATGTAAGCAGCTTTTTCCTTCTGAAAAGATACGAACACTCTGGTCTCTTGGGAGAAGCACATTTCAGGCATATAAACAGTTCTCTTTGCTTTCCTTTGTTTCTTGTTTAATGATATTTTTTCAGAAATGGAAAGAGAGGGAGAATTAATACATTTTCTTTTGGCTTTGCAGGAGTATTGTTTCTAGAAATTCTCAGCTAAAGGGTGCAGCCGCACACTATCTTACAGAATGTCAGGTCCAAAGAACCAAGAACAACATAAAGAGTTACTTCTGAGTAGTTTCTTTCTTGTTGTTCACCTAAAGACAGAATCTTGCCAGACTAAACAACTATTTGCATGATTGTAGATATAACTTGTGAATTTCTAGGGTGATTTGACCTTACTTTCCTTCTACCCACCAGGCCTTCCAAGCTTGGCTGTCTTGTTGTCCTTTGAAAAGAAACTTCTACTTCTTGGGACTACAGATTATATTCCAGCCCACAGAATGCTGAACACCATTTGGAGAAAACTAAGAACTGGAACTAGAACTCATGGTCTCCGGATAATTGGCTCAAAGTCACCCAACTGGCTTTCATGACTAAAATGAAACTATAACTTACCATCTCCTGATTTCTAGGCCAGCACCTTAACCACTAGATCAAACTGGCTCTAAAATGTGATTCTAGACTTCTGGAAATCAAAAAATATGTGCATAAAACAAGAAAGGACATGGAAATACAATGGAAGACAGAATATTCTGACATTAAGACCTTATCCATTCATGATGAAATCCTGCAAGAGCACAAGGTTCCACCCATAAAAATCTTCTGCTTTGATGAAAAAGATAAAAATCTTCTGCTCTGTATTTCATCCAATTAGACAAGAGACATTAAGGGGGAAAATGGAACAAAACACCCCCAATTTAGGTCTAATTTTGTCTTTTACATGTCTAGTTGTGGAAACCTTTTTCATCCCTTCCAATAGTGGAAGAAAAACTGCATTTACTGTAAAATTGAGTTACACAGTTCTGTTTTCATAGACCTGTGACTTTTTTTTTAAACAGAACAAAAATATATTACATTCAAAGCTGACAATATTACTTTAGGATGAGAATTTGTTATCTCTACAAAACTTGGAAATACACAGAAGTAAGCCAAGATGTTGAACTGCTCAGATGTTTAAAGCTAAGTCTGAATTAGTTCTGAATTTTATTATGTATTCCAACAGTCCAATTCCTTTTGGTTTCTTATCCATCTTGGCTGGTTTTCAATACCGAGAAAAAAAAAACACTGTTCATTATTTCTTTATAAAGATGAGTAGCAATGCTTTGAATTTATTTATGAAAACCTTTTATGCAATGAGGCCTCTTATGAGTCATTTTCATCCAAAGACTGCACTCCAATTCACTACCTTTGCTTCTTTTCATATTTGCTCATGTTTGTTCCTTTTAGTGGAATGAGAAGGTTAGCTGGGTATGTTTTTTCTACAATGAGAAGAGAATATAGTCTGCATGTTTGCAACACTAATAGAACAGAATATCTGTAGCTCAGGGTTGAACTGTGGGGTCCTTGTTGCTCTCTGATTGTTTTCTTGCAGATGTTTCATTACCTAACTAGGTAGCATCATCAGTAGTACAAGAAAGCGGGGTTTGTGGAAAGGAAGAGGAGGAAGAGGGTAGGGTCAATGTTGCTCTTTGAGCTTGGTTGTTTTCTTGCAGCGATTTCATTACCCAAGTAGGTGACATCATCAGTGCTAGTAAGGAATAGGGTTTGCTTTACATTTATATTCTAGTGGCTTGCTCTGTCTGTGTTGGTGGGAGTAGTCTTGAAGGTACTTTAGTTGGGCTGATTAATGTTAGCTTGTTTGGCAGTTCCTTCATTGGGGTATTGCTTATTTCTTGATTGTTGGCCTGAATGTTAATCTTGGTGTTGATCTCTGCTCCTCTGGGTTTTGATTGCTGTTAGGGAGGTGTTTTTGGTCATTTTGTTCCCTTTTTGGCTTGTTGATAGTCTCTTTTGCACGATCTGTAGGTGTTACGTCAACATGTCTATCGATGGCCAATTTGTCAGAGTGCCAGGCTTCCAGGAATTCTCTAGCAGTTTTGAACTTGGCTTGGTCTAAGATGGTGACAGTTTCCAGTTGAAACTATGGTTACGTCTGTCTATATGATGTGAAAAGTGGTAGACACAGTCTAATTTAATTTTTATTTATTTCATTTACTTGGTCTATACCTGTGCTTCACTACGAAACTGTGTGATCGGGCTTAGTTCTTTGGGAGGAAAATAAGGAAAAAAATGTGCTTGCCTACCAGCAGTCATTGATATTCATCTGGCTAGCGTCCTGTCAGTGAGTGAGAGGGTTGAGGGCTGTTTGGAAACTGAAACAGGATTTGCTGTGTGAGCAAGAAGGAGACAACAAGGAGCCTGGGCATGGCTTAGCTCAACTGTTCTGTACTAAAGCTGCTTGGTGCTGTGAAACTAAAACTGAAATTGAAACTCCTCTCTTCTGCATGTGTTTTGCATTTGGAAGAGATTTCTTTTCAGGTGGGGTGGGGGAGTAGAACTCCTTAGCATCAGAGCATGTTAATAATAATATAGGAAAAACTAATGCTCTGATGGTCATTTCAAAGAATCTTTTCTTAGTGAGCACCTAGAAGCCAAGAGAAACATACATGCTAGGTTTGTAGACTTTTCAGTTCTGGAGATTTTGTGATGATGCATGAATGGTATTTTGCATATTTATATATAGGTATATGTACATGTATATGCATATGCATATGCATATATGTATATGTATATGTATATGTATATGTATATGTATATGTATATGTATATGTATATGTATATGTATATGTATATGTATA
>BLBF01000080.1:6105570-6116274 GCA_015471245.1 Laticauda colubrina | reverse complement strand
CATTCATTCATTCATTCATTCATTCATTCATTCATTCATTCATTCATTCATTCATGTGACTTCCATACTGGCCCATCACTGCCAAAGTGACTTGAGGCAGCTTACAATTCTAAAACTATAAAATCATTGGAATCATTATAAAAAAGATGTTGAGACTCTAGAAAAAGTACAGAGAAGAGCAACCAGGATGATGAGGGGACTGGAGACTAAAACATATGAAGAACGGTTGCAGGAATTGAACATGGCTAGTCTAGTGAAGAGAAAGACCGGAGGAGATATGATAACAGTCTTCCAATATTTGAGGGGCTGCCACAGAGAGGAAAAGGTCAAGCTATTTTCCAAGGGCACTGAAGGCCAGACAAGGAAAAATGGTGGGAAACTGATCAAGGAGAGATTGAACTTGGAAATAAGGAGAAAGTTCTGACAATGAGAACAATCAACCCATGGAACAGAAGCTGCCTTCGGAAGTTATGGGACCTTCATCACTTGAGACTTTCAAGAAGAGATTGGACTGCAATTTGTCAGAAATGGTGTAGGGTCTCCTGTTTGGGCAGGGGTTTGGATGAGATGACCAACAAGGTCTTTTCCAACTCTGATTATCTGTTAAACCATTAAAAACATCCAAAGAATAAATAAATATAGGGTGTCCTCAATTTTACAACTCTTCCTTTAGAGTCCCTTTGAAATTATAACGGCATTGGGAAAAAAAGTGACTTAGGACCGTCATTTATGCATCTGACCATAGCAGATTCACTGTGATCACGTGATCAAAGTTTGGCTGCTGAAAACTGACCTGTATTTATGACAGGTGCGGTTTTCCAGGGTCACTGTTTGCTATAAGGAAAGTCAGTGGGAAAGCGATGACTCCCCTTTCTGCCTCTTCTCTCCCCTCTCATCCCTCCCCATCCCTTCCTCTTCTTCCCCTCTCCTTCTCCTTCTCTTCTTCATCCATTTACTTCCTTTCTCCTTTCCTTTCCTTTTCCTTTCTCCTTTCCTTTCATCTCCTTCTTTCCTTTCCTTTCAGCTTTCCTTTCCTTTCTTTCCCCCTTTCCTTTTCCCCCCTTCCCCTTCCCTTTCTTTTCTTCCCTTTCGTCTTCCCTTCCCTTTATCCTCTCCCTTTCCTTTCCTGTCCTTCCCTTCTTTTTCATCACCTTTCCTTTACTTCACTTTCTTTCCTTTCTTTCACTTTTTCCTTCCCTTTCTCCTTTCCTTTCTTTTCCTCTCTCCTTCCCTTCCCTTTCTCCTTTCCTTTCTTTTGCTTCCCTTTTCTTTTCCCTGAACATGGCAACTTCAAATCTCAACAAATAAATGATCTGTCTTACATATTGGCAAAAAAATATATCAAAAAATACAATACAAGCTGAATAGTCAAGACCTTGTTGATATCCAAACTCTGTAAAGGACCTTGGAATACTCATCTCTAATGATCTAAGTGCTAGAGCCCACTGTAACTACATTGCCGAAAAGGCATTAAAAGTTGTTAACCTAATCCTGCATAGCTTTTTCTTTGGTAATATCACTCTACTAACTAGAGCATATAAACTATTTGCTCGACCTATACTTGAATACAGCCTATCAATCTGGAACCCAGATTGATATGTATCTGATATTAATCCAGTTGAGAAACTCCAGAAATATTTCACAAGAGAATTATCCACTCCTCTACTCATTGCAGATTATCTTATGCCACCAGACTTGAAACTATAGACCTAGAAAATCTAGAACTATGCCGCCTTCGGTCCAATCTCAATACAGCATATAAAATCATACATTGCAATGTCCTACCTCTAAATGAATAATTCAGCTTCAACCATAACAATACAAGAGCACACAATAAATACAAACTCAAGGTTAACCGCACCAAACTTGATTGCAGGAAATATGACTTCAGCAACAGAGTGGTTAATGTTTGGAATACTCCACCTGACTCTGTGGTTTCTTCCCCCAAAACTTTAACCTTAGACTGTCTACTATTGACCTCACCCCTTTCCTAAGAGGCCTATAGGGGGCGTGCAGAAGCACACCAATTGTGCCTACGATCCCTGTCCTATTGTTTCTTTTTATTTTTCTTATACATATCCATCTCTCACAACATAGCTATGTTTATATTTATACCTGTTATCTTGTAAGTGAGTGACAAACAAACAAATAAATAAATAAATAAATAAATGTCATATGAAATCAAAGGTTCAACCATTATATTCTGTTCTGCCACTGATCCTATTGTTCCTTCTCATTCATGGTGTTGAAGTGGAGATGGTGCGTTATTTTGTTGTTCAGGGCTCAAGGGTAAATATTGTAAAGGTGGATGGTGTAAAGTAAAAGTTATAAAGGAAGAAAAGACAAACTTTGACAAGATTGCCCTTTGAAATTATTTAGACACGATGCTTCAGACTTATGAGCTGAGGTTTTTCTTCTATTAATTAAAGTAGTCTGTTTCTTTTAGGCTTTCAAGACAGCAGAAAAATACTGTATGTCACTGCTTTAAGGCATCCATTCTTTAACGTTAATGTGACTTCAGATGTTATATATGTGTGTGTGTGTGTGTACACATATATGTGTGTACACATATCTCAGAAACACTGCAGTGGTAAGAAACAATGTCTGGCTACTTAATGATAGGCAAGTGCTCTGCTCCCTTGAAATTTTGGAAAGCATTCTTTTGAATTGTTTTTGAAGCACAAAGAAGTCCTAAAGATGAAGGATAAGGACATTCCTATGACAACAAAGATTAGATTAGATTAATTAAACCAATAACTTCACAGAATAGCTGTGAAAGATAGATAGGAGAGAATGCAGATTAAGTAGAATCACAGAATAATAGAATCACAGAATCATAGAATCACAGTATCAGACAACCAGAGAATCACAAAATCACAGAATCATAGGACTGAAAGCAGTGGAAGGTTTCCAAATCTTTTCCTACCAATTCTGAAAGCATGCTTCGCATGTGCAGGCATGGCTCAAAGAACACCTCTGTATCAACGCTGGTGAGATGTGCTCTTTTTAAGCTCATCTGAGGCATGGCAATCTGCTCTGCCACATGAATCAGCTGTCTGTCATGTCTCTGTTGGAATCTGATTCTGAGGGGGAGGCTGAGCAGCTGACAGGGAGTGGGAGTGTGGCTCTAGTTGCTGTGGAAGAAACTGGGGAAGGGCACAGTCTGGCTGGGCAGAGCAGGGAAGAGGTAGAGCAAGACAGAGGGAATTCAGAGGAAGATCCAGGCCCACCCCCTCTTCATCCTAGGGCATGCAGGCAGGAATGGAGAAAAGAGCAACGTGAGTTGCATGGCTTATGGGGGAGGAAAGGGCCCTGATTCCCTTCATTAGCTGCAGCTGGGGAAACAGTTTTTCAAAAGGCAAGCTATGCATAGCAAAGTTGCTGGAAAGAAACTGTGAGTTATCTTTATTTGTTGAGGCTTATCTAGGTTCCTGGTGTCTTCCCAACTGTGTGTGTTCTGTTGGCCTTTGAAGTCTGCAATTCCTTATCCTGCCCTGTCCAGTTAATTTCTGCAGCGTTGTTTGTGTGAATTTTTATTTACAGTTTGTATGTACTTTGTTTTCGGACTGAATTTCCTCCATTTAAAGATTGTTCTTGGGAGAATTTTTTTTCCTTCAGCCGAAGGGACCTGGACATTGGGGGCAAAGATGTAGGTATTAAAGGGACTTTTCTTGCTTATGTGATTGTGTTGCCTTTGTGCCATGCCTCAGGTCATCACACTGATCTAGAAAACAAGGAAATATTGGAGAGGTAAGGGGTGGGGGGGGTATGGGCAGATCCAACCAGAGGTGATATTTGCCGGTTCTCCCAACTACTCAACATTTCTGCTACCGCTATGCCAGAACTGATCCAAACTGGCTGAATACCACTGTCAGCTTTGAAATTCAGCTGCCACATTTAAATGGAAGGGTGGTGGTGGAGGAGTTGAAAAGTTCAAGGTTATTCTGTATATCGTATTAAAAAATTCCAGTTGCAGTTAATTGATTCTTGTGATTTATGAAATGTAGAAGTGGGAGGAGAGAAGGGAGGAGAGAATTTGGCTTCTGTGTAACATGCGAAAATATTTTTACTTTGAGAAATTGCCTTAGACATACCAGATCTGTTCCTAAATAAATCAATTAGAGAGAAAATGTCTCGGAGTGATGGATATCATGGATACTTTCTGGATGCCTTACAACCATCTCATTTGGCTTCTAGTCCAACATTCTGGCCAAGGCAGGACATCCCAGACATATGGTTCTCCAATCTTTTCTTGAAAACTTCCAATCATGAAGCACCCACAACTCTGAGAAGTAAGCTGTTTTCATTGTTTAATCATTCTTACTTGTCAGGAAATCTCATCCTTTTTTCCAAGCTGGATCTCCCTCTCTGAGGAGCTTCCACCCGCTGCTTTTTTCCAACTTGTCCCATTCTGTAACAGAGGTGGTGAGTTTCCTGTAACTTCTTCCAAAGCCTCTTCCAAAGCCCTTAAGGATCCCCAAAACTTAATTCCAGCTCAGGTTAAACTGAAATTTACCAGCTTCATAACTTTCTTTCTTTTTCTTCTGGAAAAATTTCACCGTATCAATGAACCATGCAAGTAAAGAAGAGGATAGAAGGAAAGATGGGGAAGGAGGGGAGTTCATTTGTTTAAAAAAATCTCTTCCTGGGGGTACAGAATAACAGGGATAGAAGGGACCATGGAGGTCTTCTAGCCTAACTCCTTGCTCAAGCAGGAAGCCCTGTGCCTTTTTAGACAAATTGTTGTCCAGTCTCTTCTTTAAAACCTACTGTCAACTAAAAATATTTCTTTGATCTTTTTTAGTTGCCAGCAGAAAGGGAGTGGGGGAAAGCAGTGCATTCCTTAAATGCTTCAGATAATAACTTTGGCAATCAAAGCTTCTGGCACACAAAATGATTACTGAGGAGCATGATTGATGACTCTTGGCTATGGATGTGTCTCATTGGAGAGTATACATCCAGGGGGTGGGGGGAAGACCAGGGTAAAGGGTGAAATGAATGATGTATCAGAGTCAGTTGCAACCGGCAAACACTGACATGTCAGTTCCTAATAAATAAACCTTTTTTTTTTCTCTGTGAGATGCAACTAGACACATGGTTTGAATGAGGGTGCATGTCAGAGTCTACAGTGATGGAGCACCAACAACTTCTGGAGGCAAGCTGTTCCACTGGTTAATTGTTCTCACTGTCATAAAATTTCTCTTTATTTCTGGGTTGCTTCTCTCCTTGATTAGTTTCCATCCATTTTTCTTTATCCTGCCTTCAGGTGCTTTGGAAAATAGGTTGACCCTCTCTTCCAACCACACTTGGTCAACAAAGAATTCTATTCTATTCTATTCTTTGGGACAGCCTTTCCAATAATGGAAGACTGCTATTATATTGCCACAAGTCCTTCTTTTCACTAGACTAGACACAACCATTTCCAGCAACCTTTCCTCATATGATTTATCCTCCAGTCCCCTATTCATCTTTGTTGCCTTTCTGTCCACAAAGGATGCCATGCTTGCATTTTTATAACCATAGCTACCTCCTGTGTACCATTTGCATCAACTCCATCTATCTCCTAACCCAACCCATACCCCAAACCCCACACACATCACATCACATATCCCAATCTTTTTACAATGAGATTAACTTTTACTATTCTCTTTGTATAGTGCCTGGTTTAATGAGGCCTGCCTCACAGTAGGAGTTTGTAAGCACCACTCCAGGATAGTATAAAGAATAATAAAAACCAGCTCTTCCCTTCCAAATTTGTAGCCATAATCTACAAGCTCAAGAAAGTCAATTAAACTTTAGAGGGAGGGAGAGGTCAGGAGTCAGGAGGAGAAATACGGAGCACATTATCATTTCAACTGCAGCTGAATTTCTAAATGGTGCAATTGTAGTTTTTAAATGCAGTTATGGATGAGGTAGAAATCAAACAAAGACCAAAAATAGAATGCCTTCAAAAGAAATGTCCATATGTGTCAGATGAGTTTTCATCACCAATAAGATCCTCAAGAGGAGGTGCAGTTTTTGTCAGCTTTCCAGCAAACCTCCAACCAATAACTCCAAGACAGACATTGCTCAAAAGTTCTCTTTTATTTGGTTAGTAACTGGTACAACTGGGGAAATCCCGAATCTGAAAATCCCAAACTTCCTTGCAATAATCAAAACTAAAAATCCAACCCCTGACACCCATCATCACATCACATGCCCCAATTGTCATCTGTCCCAACTGAAGACTTCCCTTCACACATGCGCACAATAGCATGACCTTGATGTAGAGTTCGCGAAGAATGAGACCGGAGACTGGTGTAACTTCAGCTCTTTTATTTAGTTCTGAAAATCCGTCTGAGCTAGGAGCCGCTTTCACAACTCTCATGGCTCCACGTTTGTCTTTCTTTGATTCTTGGTGGTATGTTGTCCCTACGTCGGGGGCTGTAGCTTTTACGGTTTCAGCATACTCTTGCGATGTGTTTCCTGTCTCTCGCAGTACCAGCACATGGCGTCTAGGAACCGGCGGTGGTGGACTCCTTTGCACACGGTGCACTGGAACCCCGACTTACAACCTTTCTTCTCCCATCTATCTCATTCAGCCTGGAGTCTGTGGATCTCCTTGTCATCATCGTTGATCTCGGACGATCCACTATCTGCATAGTGTGTGATGGTCTTGTGCATGCTCTCTGCCTTTTACTCTGCACTTTGGCTTGTTTCGGCTGGTGTTTTGGCTGTTGTCACATTCATTTGTTGCATTTTGGCTGCTGATTTTTTAGCTGCTTCGGCTGCTGTGGCCTCAGTGAGAGCCTCAGTGACTGTAATCTTTGGTCAGGTTAGTAGTCGGCTTTGTAGGGTGAGGTCTCTCAGCCCGAGGACCACGCGATCCCTCGTGGCTTTGTCCATGTTTAGGAACTCGCATGCCCCACCAATGTCCCTGAGAGCTGCTACAAAGTCTGCGATGCTCTCACCTTCTCTCTGGTCCCGTTTATAGAACTCATGTCTCTGAATAAGGCTGGAGACAGTCAGTGCATAGTGAGCCTTCAGCAATTTTTCTAAATCTGGCCAGGCCATCTGCTTCACATCCTGTGGTTTCGCTAGCGCCTTGGCCATCTTAAATACTGTGGGCCCACAGTGCATCAGGAATACAACTCTTTTTTGGTTGTCGGAGATTCCTTGCAAGTTGTTGCTTTCCAGGAACATGAGGAATCTATCGATGTAGGATTCCTAATCCTCTGTTGCTGGGTTGAATGGTGTGGGTGGCGAGTTGGTTCTGGCCATTTCATCTGCTCGGTTCTCATTGCCACGTGTGCGACTAGTCTCCTCTCTCAGAATCCCACCCTCATCACCAGTGTAGAGTTCGCGAAGAATGAGACTGGAGACCAGTGTAACTTGAGCTCTTTTATTTAGTTCTGAAAATCCACCTGAGCCAGGAGCCGCGGCAGCTCTTTTTATAGATAGGCTGCTCACGGCTTGTGGCCAATGACGCCTCCTTGATTCTCCCGCCACTAAGCTGGCCAATCATAGGCTAGCTATTATTGGCCAATCAGCATCGAATGGAACACCAATCAGCTTTCAGTGTTTGTTAACCAATAGGACTAGACTATTTGAAGTATGTTAATATGGAACACTTGAACTACAAAAAGAATTGTGTCTAACTACATAGAACTTTCACCCTCCCACTTTCCCAAGATCAAAATGTAGCAGCGTGGGAGCATCTGGTCTCAATATGGCTTCCAAAACTGTCAGTTTTATCAAATAGGGTCCTTGATGCTTTCTGAGTTTGGATGTTTTCTTGCAGATGTTTCATTATCCAACTAGGTAGTATCATCAGTAATAGAAGGAAGTGGGTTCTTTGGTCTTTGTTTATGTGCAAGTGGCTGACCTTGTGATTGTTGGTGTGAGTGCTGTTAGTGGTTCATTGATTAGGTTAATTGTATTGCTGTTGTTTATTGAACTAGGAAACTTTGAGCATGCTAGACCAAGCCAAGTCCAAAAATGCCAGAGAATTCCTGGAAGTTTGGTTCTCAGACAAATCAGCCACCAATATGCACAGAGATAAATGACATCTACACACTATTCAAAAGAGATAATAAAAAAACTGTGAAGGTAACAAAAAATCTGAAACAAAGACCAACTCCCAATCAGCAATTGACACCCATATGAACAGAACATGACACCAAGATTAACAATAGATCAACAATCAAGAAGTACATAATACTCCAATCAAGGAACTACCAGAATACTCCCATCAACACTGACAGAGAAGCCACTAGCATATAAGGAGAGAGAAACTCCATTCCTCTCCAGAACTGATGATGTAACTTAAGGCCCGGTCTCACTGGCCGACGGATGCAAAATGTATGCATAAAGGACACAGCGGATGAGCAAAATTTTGGGGGTGACTCCATCCATTGTCATCCGCTCCAAAAAATGGCAAAAATTTGCATAAACAGAATGGAAAAGAACGGAAAAGAACGGACGTGGGTGGTATGTAGCGGGGATGTTAAACGTATGTTCATAGGAAGCCTAGCGGATGAAAGCGGATGGAAGGAGATGACATCTCCAAAGGGGTTACGGGGGATAATTATGAAGCAGATGCATAGCGGATGAAGCGGATGCATCACATATAAAAGGGGATGCCGCACAGATGTATATCGGATGCAAACCGTTCACTGCGCATCCTTTCTATTTCCGTGCTACTAACAATGTATAGATGTTCCATGTACCTTTTCTTTCCTCCCTCTTTCCATTTTCAGCTGTAGCGGATGTGAGTTGTGAGGATGCCCAGAGGATGCAGAGAGGATACAGCGGACGTTTAACGCATGATAATGGACATAGAACGTTTGTTGCTCGTATGTTGCGGATTTACATCATACACGGTGGAAAGTTCATCTGTTCACAAAGTTTTGTGCAGCTCAAAACTTCTTGCGCGGATGAAATCACAGTGGACGGATGCTCGATGGATAGAGCGTATGAAACACGTATGCAATGAGTACACAACGGATGCATAGCGTTTTCCAATGGATGGCAAGCTTTTTTTAAACGTTTTACATCCTCTTTGCATCCGTAAGTGCAGTGGGACTGGGCCTTTAGTTGCAGTAGTGGGATTCAACCAGTTCTAGTCGGTTTGGGCAAACCAGTAGCAATAATTCTGGCTGGCCCCACCCATCTCACCCCACCCCAGCCCTGGAAAACACATGGCTCGTGTGATGACCCAGGGCGTGGCACAAAGGCAACACAATCAGATAATCAATAGGAGTCCCTTTATTAGATCCAACGTTGCCCCCAATATCCTGGTTTCCTTCTGGCTGGAGAAAAACTCTCCCAGGAGCAGCCTTTGGCTGCAGAGAATCAAGTCCAAAACGTGGTCAACAAAAACTGTAACTTTAAGTCCAAACAAGGAAAGATAAGGTAATTAGTCCAGCAGGACAGGAGAAGGAATTCCAGACATGAAAGTATGGCAATAACTCAACATGGTTGGGAAGATGCCAGGAATGCAGATAACCAAAGTATACACAAGATAAATTCACATTTGTTCCTCTCCCCTGCTCTGCCCAGCTGGACTTTGCCCTTCCCCAGTTTCCTCCACAGCCAATGGAGCCACACTCCCACTCCCTGTCATCTGTTCATCTTCCTCCTCAGATTCAGACTCTGACAGGGGCATGACAGCTGGAGTGGAAGAGTGATCCTTCTTAACAAGATCCAAACTGTTGCTGCTACTGCAAGCCTGGGTTCCCTGAATGACCACTAGAAGTCTGGAACTCCTTCCCCACCCGGTCAGCCTGTGCTCCTCTCTTGCTCCAAGCACTTTATGGTGATTGATTGATTGATTTTGAATACGGTGTAATAATTTCGGATGGTCAAACACAGACAGTACTTCTAAACTAAGCAAACTTATTTAAAAAACTGAATTCCTGATACTTGCTCAGTTTTCTAACACTGCCACCCAGATTAAACTGATATCTGTTTATATGCCTGGGGGACAAAGAAGATAGATATTCTTTATTACAGTCATTGGCCAATCAGCATAAAGCTGCAAAGTACATAGGGTAAACAATAAAGCTGGAAGATGACATATTTCCTGACATTAGCTTGTTAACCCTTGCCGGATTTTGCAAACGATAAAGCAAATTTTGCAACGTTGAGAGAAAAGGGTTGCATTTCTGTCAGAGGATAAATAATCTGAGTGAAACCAATTTGAAATATGTATTTTTTTTTCTTATGAAAGCAGTTATGAGCCAAAAGTGATTATCCTTGCGAAATCGACAATATAAAACCTCACATGCTGGGATGTCTGTGAATTTGGCAACTCTGGTTGCAAAAGTTTCTGTCCTACAAGAAATTTTCTGAAATTTTTCCTTCAAGACAAGGGTGGGGGAGGTAAAGATAAGAGCTTTTCTGAATTTCAGGGATTGTATTTCAGCATAACTATTGGGCTAGTCTTAGAAATATTGATTGATGATTTGCAAAGATATTTTCAGGCCGGCAGAAAAAAAATAATGCTCAAAATGTGGCAGCCACATGGTTCCGTACAAGTCAACATTTCCACCAGCAGTGGGATCCTATCTGATCCACTATAGGTTCAGTGATTGCACACATGTGCATGTACCCTTAACACATACACACACCTAACACATGCACATCTACCTAACACGCATGCACCTAACATGTGCCCACAGCTTTCCCCATACAAGCTGAGGCTGCAGCACCAATCAGCTGAGA
>BLBF01000080.1:6080680-6105170 GCA_015471245.1 Laticauda colubrina | reverse complement strand
TTCTTCTTCTTCTTCTTCTTCTTCTTCTTCTTCTTCTTCTTCCTCTTCCTCTTCCTCTTCCTCTTCCTCCTCCTCCTCCTCCTCCCCTCCTCCTTCTCCTCCAAAAGTCAAAGCTGAATCATTTTCATATTTTTTCCCAAGAGAGCCACAGAGCCATATCGCTGAGATTACGAAAGTCTGATCCAAAAAGGATTTTATAACTCTGTTCCTAGCCATATGGCACTGACAGCAGATATATTTGAAATTTCAGCACTTCCTTCTTTTGTCAAAGATGGAGAGATTCTCTAGCATTAGCAGTAATTGTTTTACTTAAGAAATTAGCTTTCTGCCTTCTGACCCTGAAATGGATCTGTTAGCAATGAAAAACAATAATGGTAAAATAAAACCAATTAAAGAAATAGCATAGTCATCGTCCATAAAAAGGAAAGGAAAACAAAGCAAACTCATACCAACACAGACAAATCCTATGGTAAGCTCTCTCTGAATAAATAACTGTCAAATCCAAAAGGGCATTGTGAAAAACTAAAATCCTTTTGCCCTGTAGAAAAAGTTATAGTAAATATCAGGAAACATATTTTTGAATAAGTACTCAGCAATCTTTCCAGAACATAGAATAATGGAGTCGGAAAGGACCTTGGAGTAATTCTAGTCCAACCCCCTGCTGAGGCTGGAGTCCCTATAACCATGATGGTGAACCTATGGCATGCGTGCCACAAGTGGCATGCAGAGCCATTTGTGCCGGCATGTGAGCTACAGGCAAACTTACCTCACTGCACATGTGAGTGTCTCACAGCTGATTTTCAGCTGGTCTGAGGCCTTTTTCAACCTCCCAAAGGCTTGAGGAAGGCTTCTGCAGGCTTGTGCAAGCTTTGTAGGCTGAAAACTAGCCCTGTTTTGTCACTTCTGGTATTTTCAGAAAAACAGGAAGTGACAAAACAGGGCTAGTTTTTGGCCTACAAAGCTTGCAGAAGCCTTCCTCAAGGCTTTGGGAGGCCGAAAATCAGCTGTGAGGCACAGTGTAGGAAAGGGGGCAGTGGGGGGGGGGTGAGGGGGATTGCGTGAGCATGCGTAGGGGTCATGGGGATGCACATTGCCTTCTGAGTGCTGGCACGTGTGTGTGAGCATGCAAGCAAACACACAATTTTTGGCACAGGAGCCCAAAAAGGTTAGCAACCACTGCCCTATACAATTTCAGACAATATGGTTGTCCATTTTCTTCTTAAAAAACTGCCAGTGATGAAGAACCCTCAACTTTTGAAGTCAAGCTGTTCCATTGGTTCATTCTTTTCATTGCTAGGAAGTTTTTCTTTAGTTCTAGGTTGCTTCTTTCTGGATTAGTTTCCATCCATTGCTTCTTGTCTTGCCTTCTGTTGTTTTGGAGAATAGCCTGACCCCCCCCCCCTTCTTTGGGGTAGCCCCTCCAATATTGGAATACTGCTACCATCAGGCAATTGAATTGTGAGAGTTTTGAGGCAAAACACCTGCTATTCCTTTAAAATAGGATCCAATTTCTGATCTTGGGCTTCCCCTTTCTGTTTTTTAAATGTTACTAATCTAAGGAAAGCCAGGATGCCACATCTGAGACTGAGAATCCAAATCATTTGTGCATGCAATCTCAATGTATGACCACCTTTTATGACCTTTCTTGCCACAGTCGTTAAGAGAATTACTGCAGTTGTGAGTTAGTAACCTGCTTGTTACATGAATTTGGCTTCGCCCTTGTCTTCACTTGTCAGAAGTTTTCCACATGATTCCAGGACACTGCAACTGTCATAGATGCATGCCAGTTGCCAAGCCCCTGAATTTTGATCACGGGACCCTGGAGAATGCTGCAATGGTTATATGAGTGGTCATAAGTCTGCTCTTCCCTGCCAGTCACTAAATGAATGGTTATAAGTCAACAGCTATCTGTAGTGAATGTTAGAAGACTATACAATACAACCAAGATTACAGATCTCAAAATTAAGGTATCAAAGACCAAACGTTCCTGTTTCACATGGAGAAGGAATCAAAACTCTTTTGGGATATGAATAATTGGTAGAAAATTTGATGGAAGTCAACAAATTGGGGGCAATAGGCTGACTCTGTAAGTCATTTAGAGAGGGCTTTAAAAGCACTATGAAGACGTATATAAATCTAGGTGCTATTGTACTCTCTCTCTCTTTCTTATTGTATTTGTCTCTTATTCTCTGTCTGTCTATCATCTATCTATCTATCTATCTATCTATCTATCTATCTATCTATCTATCTAGTTATCTATCTATCTTTATCTACCACTTATCTATTGTCTATGTATCATCTGTCAATCATCTATATCTATCTATCATCCTTCCATCTAATCTATTCTATCTATCTATCTATCTATCTATCTATCTATCTATCTATCTATCTATCTATCTATCTATCTATCCCTATGTTATCTGCCATTGTGGCACAGTGGTTAGAATGCAGTATTGAAGAAAAACTCTGCCAGCTGCCAAGAGTTGATATTGTAAACCCACTCAAAGAGTGCTGTAAAGGGCTATGGAGTGATACATAAAGAAGGACTAGGGATAACATGATAGCAGTGGGAAGACTGCCACAAAGAAGAAAGGGTCAACCTATTTTTCCAAAGCATCAGAAGGCAAGACAAGAAACAATAGATGGAAGCTAATCAAGGAGAGAAGCAACATGGGACCAAGGAGAAATTCCCTAACAATTAGAACAATTAACCAATGGAAGATAAAAACTTGCCTTCAGAAGTTATGGGTGACCCATCACTGGAGGCTTTTAAGAAGAGACTGGACAGCCACTTGTCTGGAATGGTATAGGGCAGTGATGGCTAACCTTTTCATCCTTGCATGCCATAGGTTCGCCACCACAGATATAGAGTTTCCTGCTTGAGAAGGTGGTTGGACTAGAAGACCTCCAAGATCCTTTCCAACTCTGTTATTCTATTAAATAGACTTAAAATGCTATTGCTATGCTATTTGGTATATGGATCAAAAGGTCAAGGATAGGATGTAGTCTGACGCAAGAGACGAGCAAATGCCATGGGAAAAAATAATTATAGTTGTTTGTAAGGTCATATGTCTACATGGAAAAAGGAGTTGGGAATGTCAGGAGAAATATAACAGAAAGTTCAGTTCTGTGGGAACTGAAAAAGTATGTGCTGTAACAAGTAGGTCAAAATTTAGGGATGGTGAATGAATAAGGATATCATGTGAACTAATTTGCTTGTTTGTTTGTTCACAATCCTTGTATGCTGTTTCTTCCTGAAGGCCCTAGGCAGCTAACAAATAAGTGATTTAAGGCCCCAATATATACAAAAAGTAAAATCTGTATCAATAAGCCATGCACACTGCAGATTCCTTCAAACAGAACAAAAAAGAGGACCGCATTGAGAAAGCTGGGCCATATCAAGAGGATGAGTGGAGGGCTGAGTTACAAAAAAAGAAGGAAGGAGAAGAGGGAAAGGGGAAAGAAGGAGGAGGAGATATAGAGTGGGAGGAGGAGGAGGAGAAGAAGAAGAAGGAGAGAGGAAGAGAGAGGAAGAGGGAGGGCGGGAGGAAGGAAAAGAAAGAAAGAAATGGAGAAATAGAGAAAGGAAGGAAGAATTATTGGATATTTGTTTGCACTTAGGAAATAAATCAGAAGTGAATCTTTGATAGTATTTAAAAGAAGCCCCAAATGTGGCCAGAGAAACTCAAGAGACCCCCCCAAAAATGAGGATGAGGAATGAATAGGGCATGAAAAAGTATATTATTTTACAGAATGGAGGTGAATAACTTGATTTTGGCGAGTGTACAGCAAATGTGTATATATATATTTTCTATACACAATAATGCCACAATAAATCTGGTTTTCCAGATTCTTGAAAGACATCCACCATCATTCATTTACATTAAATCTGAAATTATATGTTATCTTGCCTTTGTGCCTCACCTCTGTTCCTTCTTTGCACATTCTGTCTGTCTGTCTCTCTGTTTATCTGCAGAAGGACTTCTGTTCCCATTGTGAAGGATTGCCATCAAACTGCCAGCCCTCGATTCCTGTTGGTGGGTGAGAGCTATTGACTCGTTTATCTTTAGATCATATCTACTGCAAATTAAACGGAAAACGTAGAGTTTCGCGCACGCTGAAATGGTTACACTGCAGAGCAATGTGCCCATAAAACAGCATGCTAACAAGCATGGCATGATGAATGCTGTGTAATAAACCACCATAATTTCAAGTTCTCCCACCAGGAAAATGCTGAGATTGTCTCCTATTGAGCGACAGTGAAGAAGCCACCAAGATTAGCCCTAAGTGGAAATTCTACTTCCTGTCATTTCCAAATGTGAAGTGCGGAGGTGGCATTCAGCAGGTTCTGACCAGTTCTGGAGAACTGATAGTGGACATTTTGAGTAGTTCAGAGAACTGGCAAATGCCATCTCTGACTGGTCCCACCCCCATCTTTTCTCTGCCTCCTACTGAGTCCCAGCTAATTGGCTGGGTCTTCTTTTGTTGCCCTGCACAGGACAACAGAGCTGGAAAGCAGGTTAGTGGGGAGAGGAGGGAATGGGGATTTTGCAGAATATCCTTCCCCTGCCATACCCACCAAGCCACACCCACAGAACCAGTAGTATAAATTTTTGAATGCCATTACTAGTGAGGTGGGTGACAATTAAGGTTAGGACATAGAATCATTTCGGGCTGGAAGGGACCTTGGAGGTCTTCTAGTCCAACCCCTGTTCAAGGCAGGAGTCTTGATATCATCCTGGACAAATGGTTGTCCAATCTTTTCTTGAAAACTTCCAGTGATGGAGCACTCAGAACTCTAGGAGGTAAATTCTCCCATTCGTTTCTCTAGATACATATGAAAAAAACACTAAACACTAAACAATCCAGAGATTCAGCCAGGAAGTTTCTCAAAGCCAGAGATGATTCCATGTACTTGGTTTTATTTATTCATATTTATGCAAAACATTTATATAGCTATTCATTTTTTCACCCATTTCTTGTTGGCTCGCAATCATGAAATGCTTTAACAGATAATCAGAGTTGGAAGGGACCTTATAGATCACCTCGTACAACCCCCCACCCAAGCAGGAGACCCTACACCATTTCTGACAATCCAGTCTCTTCTTGAGAGCCTTCAGTGATGAAGCTCCCACAAGGTTCAAAGGCAACTTCTGTTCCATGGGTTGATTGTTCTCACTGTCAGAAAGTTTCTCCTTATTTCCAGGTTGAATCTCTCTCCCTGATCAGTTTCTATCCATTATTCCTTCTCTGACCTTCAGGTTCTCTGGAGAATAGCTTGATCCCTTCCTCCTCCCTGTGGCAGCCCCTCAAATATTGGAAGACTGTTATCATGTCTCCCCTGGTCCTTCTCTTCACTAGACGAGCCAAGCCCAGTTCCTGCAACCATACTTTGTATGTTTTAGTCTCCAGTCCCCTAACCATCCTGGTTGCTCTCCTCTGTATTTTTTCTAGAGTCTCAACATCTTTTTTATAATGTAGTGACCAAAACTGGATGCAGTACTCTAGGTGTAGTCTTACTAAAGGCCCGGTCCCACTGGCTGACAGACGCAAAAGGTATGCATAAAGGAAACAGCGGACAAGCAAAATTCTGGGGTGGCTCCATCCATTGTCATCTGCTCCAAAAAGTGGTGAAAATTTGCATAAACAGAATGGAAAAGAACAGAAAAGAATGGACATGGGTAGTATGTAGTTGGGATGTTAAATGGATGTTCTTAGAAAGCCTAGTGGATGAAAGCGGATGGAAGCGGATGACACCTCCGAAGGGGTTCCGGGGGAGAATTGCAAAGTGGACGCATAGTGGAAGGGGTGGATGCATAGAGGATGAAGCGGATGCATCATGGACGCCTATAGGAAATAAAGGGGATGCCACACGGATGTATATCGGATGCAAAGCATTCACTGCACATGCGGGGGGTATGAATTGAATCCACTCTGCGGATATAAAAGAATGCAGCACGTACGCAGTCAGCATAAAGGGGAAAGACGTGCTGCCACATACATCTTGCAGGAACACCATGGTTTGTCAGTCAGGCAAGAAGAGGAAGCCCGTGCCAACTCGTTCCAGCCCTGGCAAGAAGGACAGAACCAGCATCCCACCCCCTGGCACTGACTCTGAACCTCCTCCTGCTGCTGCTGCTGCTGCTGTGGTGGACCAGCTCCAAGGCCCTCAAAGCCCTGCTGCTGAAGGCCCTGAAGGCCCTGCTGAAGCCCTGCCAGAGGGAGGAAGAGGCAAGGGAAGGAGAAGGGAAAGAGAAAACAGTACACCCTGTCCGAGGAGCATGAGGATGAGGTTCTGGAATGGCTGAGGGAGAACGAGTAGCTCTGGAGAAAGGGCCACAGACTGTATCGGGACACCAAGAAGAAGCAGGCAGCTTGGAGAGACAAGGCAGAGAACCTGGGGTACACTGCAGAAGTACTCCTTGGAATGGCAAGGTACACCTCAAGAAATCTGGGCAGGCTGCTGTCAAGCTCGCTGACCAGGAGATGTACATCATGGCCAAGTGCAGTTTCCTGGAGGGTGAGATCCGCCACCGAGGAGTAGCCCCTCTGAGACCCCTCTCCCTCAGACAGCCCACAGATGCCAGTCCTCACCCAGCTGCAGACCAGACAGCCCCACAACACTCTTCCTTCCTCCACCCCACAACCAAGCCCGTCAACGGGCAATCTGTCATCGGTATAGGGCCTGACATCTCAAGTCCTTGATGAAGGGCCTCTCAACCTCACGGGACTGAGTCAGCTCTTGGATAGCTTCCTGAACACATCACCACCTGTTTTACCCTCGGGGCCAAGCACCCCAATGGTGCCTCAGACCAGCACTCAAGCCACAGCCACCTCCACAGTCCCTGCCCGCTTTACAGGTGAGACCGTGGACATGACTCAGAGTGACTGAGAATAGTGTCAGAGACTGAGTTGTTTACTTGTTAAGTTTATCTTTGCTTAAGACACTTTACTTGGTTCATTTTGCTTATTTAATAAAGTCATAAAGTTTACCTAAGAAAGTTAATAAAGTTTATCTTTGCTTAAGACACTTAGTTTACTTGGTTCATTTTGTTTACTTAATAAAGTGTTGGTGAAAACTTTGAAAAAATGGTTAAGCCTTTGCATGCTTGTGGGATAGATAAAGATAGTTGTGGGATAGATAAACCTCCAGTGCAACCATAGTGGGACTGTATGGTCCACCATCCCAGCTACCACACATATGGATCTTTATTATCAATAACAATATAATCATTGATCAACACATTTTAAAACAAAGAAAGCTCTTTATTAATGCCCTATTTATTGTAGGACCACTCAACATACATGGCACAATCTCATCAGTGTTATGCAACAGTCTCAAGGAAGCATCCATTAATCATCTATCATCCTGTCTTGCCACTCCACTGCTCCAGCTGGGGAGTTGCACCAGTGTCTCAGGAGGTTGCGCTGCTTCTTCGCCTCACGTGAGGCTCTGTTGGGCCCTTGCACATCCTCAGTGTCGATCAAATTTCACCCTTGCCTCCATTCCCCAGGCTCCATGTCCCCATTCCCTTGTTGACAGTCGACAAGTCTGTTCTGCAACACTGGGTAGCGGGTGTGCATCAGATTGTGGAGGATGCAGCAAGCTTCCACGATGCTCCTCACAGTCTGTGGCTCATGCTGCATGGTGGTGAGAAGTAACTGGAACCTGTTGGCCAGGATGCCAAAGGCGTTCTCCACCACCCGTCTTTCCCTGGACAGCCTGTAGTTGAAGATCCTCTCTTCATGGGTGAGGTATCTTGATCTGTACAGCTTCATGAGGTAGGTTCTGAGGCAGAACGCGTCATCACCAATGATGAAGTAGGGCACATCTTGTGTGTCATTGGGTAGGGGGTCTGGATCTGGAAAACCCATGATGAGGTTGCATTCCAGCCCATCCTTGAGGTCACTTGTGTTGTTTACCTGGTAGTTTACCCTTGTAGTTGTAATAAGTGGACCCTGAGTTGGCTGGAGCTTTGCAGGCCACGTGCTTCCCATCTATGGATCCAACGGTATGGGGAAAGTTCCATCTCTGATCCCACTCTTTTGCAAGTTTTCTCCAGCCTTGTTCAATGATGGGGCACTTGAAGAGCTCCTCCACATATTCTTCGATGATGGCCTGCACCACTTCTCTGACCACTTTGCTGATGCTGTTGTGTGGCACCCTCCATGCATACTGCATGTTTCTGTATGTGGTTCCAGAAGCCAGGTGGCGCAGAGTCAGCGCCACCTTCAGTCCGGGGTCCAGGTTGGGATGGAAGTTGGTGCTCGGCTTGGTCAACCTGGGTCTCAGATGCTCTACAAGTTCATCAAACATGGCTGGTGGCATCCTCATAAAGTGATGGAATGCACGAGGGTCTTCATTCCTCAGCTCCACCATCAACTGGTCATACAGTCCAAACTCTATTCTTCTCCTGATCCATCCTCAGACCCACACAGCTCTTGGACATCTCCTTCTTCTCCTTCTGTGTAAAACTTGAAACAGTCTGAACAGGGTTTGGTTCTGGTGATGAATGAGTGCAGCTATCGTACGGACTGTGTCATCATCCATGGTAGACAACAATTGATGATGTTGAAGACCAAGACCAAGGGTGATGAGGTTTGTACACCATGGCTGCTGGACTCATACTGAGATCCAGATCTTTCCTCCCCCTGTTTATAGGAAATATCGGTTGTTGGCTAGGTGTCCTTCTACATACTCTAGACATACTCCAGACATCCTAAATATACGAGATACATCCCAGATACAAACGTTTTGTCCATTTTGAATACTTTATATATGAGATGCATACGCTTACATCTTTTCTATTTCCATGCTACTAACGCTGTGTAGACGTTCCGTGTACCTTTTGTTTCCTCCCTCTTTCCGTTTTCAGCTGCAGCGGATGTGAGTTGAGGGGATGGCTAGAGGATGCAGAGAGGATACAGCGGACATTTATCGGATGATAACAGACACAGAACGTTTGTTGCCCGTATATGTTACGGATGTACATCGTACGTGGCGGAAAGTTCATCCGTTCACAAAGTTTTGTGCAGCTCAAAACCTCTTGCATGGATCAAATCACAGTGGACAGATGCTCGATGGATAGAGCATATGAAACACGTATGCAGTGAGTACACAACGGATGCATAGCGTTTTCCAATGGATTGCAAGCTTTTTTTAACGTTTTACATCCTCTTTGCATCTGTAAGTGCAGTGGGACCGGGCCTTAAGGCTTTATAGAGGGGTATTAGCACCTCCCTTGATCTTGATTGTATCCCTCTGTGGAAAGGGAATTTCACGAAGTCGGTAATGTCACAAAAAACAGGAAAAGCCCAAGGGGAACATCAGGCCAGCCAGAAAACAAACTTGCATAGGAAAAGGGATCAAATAAAAAGTATTAAAGAATCCCTATAGACAAAAGCCTGACTAATTAAGAAAACTAGACAAATCGAAAAAAGGAAACAGAAGATAATTCAGAAAAACCTTACAAACACAGGACATACCAAATAAGAAAAAGAAACAAACAAAAGACATAAAATATAAATTATAAAAGGGACAGACAGCAGATTGCCACAGAACAAATATGAAAAACTATCTTAAAGCTAAAAGGGATTGTAGAAAACCAGTAATACAATCTGCCACCCCATGGAGTTTGCCTTCCGCATCCCACGGAGTTTGCCCTCCAGTGGGAATAAAGACAAACTCACACAGGATTTGAAACCTAAGGCACAAACACAAACACTCACACAAAATCAACTTACAAAGGGAGAAAAGGGTATAAAAAACCAGGGACTTACCATATGAAGCTAGCTAGCCCAGGAACGCAGACTTCTCGCTGTTCTCCGCCTTCCTGAAAAATAAAAAGATCCAGCTTTCAAGCAGTTGTCCGTATCCTTATGCCAGAGCTCTCCCAGTGGGAAAATCAAATCCTTGAAAGAAAGGCATTTTGACATCTTTCAACACCTCTGTTAATACAACTTAGGATTGAATTGGCTTTTTTGGTGGCTGCTGCATACTGCTGGTTCTGATATAGCTGGTATTTCACAAGAAGAGTTCTCCACTCCTCTACTCATTGCAGAATACCTTATGCCATCAGACTTGAAATTCTAGACCTAGAAAACCTTGAACTTTGCTGCCTTCGGTCCAATCTAAGTATAGTATATAAAATTATACATTACAATATCCTACCTGTCAATGAATACTTCAGCTTCAATCATTACAATATAAGAGCACACAATAGATACAAACTCAAGGTAAACTGCATCAAACGTGATAGCAGGAAATACGACTTCAGCAACAGAGGGTCAATGTCTGGAATACTCTACCTGACTCTGTGGTTTCTTCCCCAAACCCCAAAAACTTTAGCCTTAGACTGTCTACTATTGATCTCGCCCCTTTCCTAAGAGGTTTGTAGGGGGCGTGCAAAAGCGCACCAATGTGCCTACCATCCCTGTCCTATTGTTTCTTTTTTATTTCTCTTATATGTGTCCATTTCATGTTTCCATAACTATGTTTATAGTTATACCTGTTATCTTATAATTGCTTGAATAAATAAATAAATAAACAAAGAAACTAAGACACCAAGATATCTCACAGTTACTGCTATTGAACCTGGTTTTACCCAGTCTATATTGTACTTTTGTTTTTTCTGGCCGAAGTGTAGCACTTTACTTTTCTCTACATTGAATTTCATTTTGTTAGATATGGCCCAGTGTTCTAGTCTGACAAGATCCATCTGGATTTTTAGCCTATCTTTTTGGGTGTTAGCTATTCCTGCCAGGTTAGTATCACCTGCAAATGTATTAAGTTCAAAGACATAGAAATTTATTTCACAGAATAACAGAATTGGGAGGGTTGGAGAAGTGGTCACAATATTTACTACAGGTAGTCCTCAACTTACAACACTTCACTTGGTGACGTTTGAAGTTACAATGATACTGGGGAAAAAAAAGTTTCTTATGACCATTTTTCACAAATATGACCCTTGCAGCATCCATGTGATTTAAATGTGGATCCTTGGAAACTGACTCACAACTGACTTATTTATTTATTTTTTTAATTAAGTTTTTTATTGTATATTTACAATAATTCCATCTTTCATTTCAACAGTATGTCGACTTGGTAGATACATCTTGTGCTAACAATTATAATTAATACTTTTCTTACCAATATAGCAATAATCACATTTTCTTATAGCTATTATTCAATATATCTATTATTATTTTTAACATCTTAACTTATTTATCTGTATATTCTTCTACTCTATTTTAATTTGTTTTATTTTCCAACCATTGATAAAATAAATCCCATTCCATATAATATTCTGTTTCTTCTTTTTTAATTGCCATTTGTGCACATTCAAATATTTTATCAATTACTTTTCCCTCTCTCGGTATCTTATCACTCTTTCACTTCTGAGCAAATACAATTCTAGCTGCTGTTAATACATGATTAAATATGTTTTTTTTTTTTTTTTACTGAAATAACCATCTTTACTTTACTTCAGGAACCATCCCTAATGAAAATGTTTCAGGTTTCAGATCTATATGTTGTTTTATAATTTTTTCCAACCACATGTGTATTGGCAACTGACTCACATTTGTGATGATTGCAGTGTTCACATGATCCCATATTACCACCTCTTACAATACTAGACAACACAATATCAACAGTAGAGGTCTTCACATTTCTAGGTTCTATCAAAGCACAAGACCTAAAATGGGCACCAAACATCAAAACTATCAAAAAAGCACAACAAAAATGTTATTTCTGTGCCAACTCAGAAAGGTCAAACTGCCCAAGGAGCTGCTGATCCAGTTGTACAGAGGAATGATTGAGTCTGTCATCTGCACCTCTATAACTGTCTGGTTTGGTTCTGCAACCCAACAGGAAAGACACAGACTTCAGAGAGTAATTAGGACTGCAGAAAAAACCATAGCAACCAACCTGCCTTCCATGGAGGACCTGGATCCTGCACGAGTCAAAAAGAGGGCTATGAAAATATTTATAGACCCGTCACATCCCAGACATAAACTGTTTTAACTCCTGTCCCCAAAACGATGCTATAGAGCACTGCACACCAGAACAACTAGACACAAGAAGAAATACCATCACACTGCTAAACAAATAAATAATTTCCTCAATACTGTTCAACTATTAAAAAGTCTGCACTATTATTACTGTTAATCTTCTCATCACTCCTTATCACCCATCCCCTCCCACTTGTAACTGTATGACTGTAACTTTGTTGCTTGTATACTTATGATTTATATTGACTGTTTCCTGGTATGATTTGATCACTTATTGTACCCTATGACTGTTATTAAGTTTCATACCTTAAGCCCATGTCACACTGAACCAACGGATGCAAAGAGGATGTAAAACGGACAAAAAACCTTGCCATCCGTTGGTTAACGCGATGTAGCCGTTCTGTACTCACTGCCTCCGTTTTGCTTCCTCTCTATCCATCCAGCATCCGTTTATGGACGTTTCATCTGATTCAAACGTTTTGGGCTGCCTAAAACCTTTGCACAGAAAATGTATCCCGTTCTTCCATTCTGCATCCGCTACGCATCCGCTATGCATCTGTTATGCATCCACTATATCCGCTAGGCGTCCGCTATGCATCCACGCAACTCCATCTGCTCCAGTGGTAAATGGACGCAGGGAGGAAGCGGAACGGATGCAGAACGGATGCAGAACGGATGCCTAGCGGATGCAGCATGGAAACAAAGCATTTAAAATGGAAAAAACGTTCGCAGAGGGGACCTATCTCGGATATTAAAGATGTCTACAGGATGCCTAGAGTATGCCTAGAGGATGCCTAGCGGAAAACCTATACTGGCTCTAAAAAGGGGGAGCAACTCACCTGCATCGCACTTTCAGAACAGCAGCCCAGCAGTGCAGACCTCTGCAGCCTTCATCTGCCTCTTCCTCTTCCACAGCATCCAGTCATGTCCACCATGGATTGTAACAAAGTCCTTTCGGCAGCCACCATCGTTCTGCAACAGTGCGAAGCCATCTGCAGGCTCTGTGAACACTACTGCGAGAAGAAAAGGAGCCACCCAAAAAGAGTCTGGGTCCGAAGATGGTTCACCAGTAGAGCGGAGGATGGACTGCACAACAAGCTGATGGTGGAGCTCAGGAGCGAAGACACTTGGGCGTTTCAGAACTTCATGAGGATGCCTCCAGCCATGTTTGACGAAGTTGTGCAGCGTCTGACACCCAGGCTGACCAAGGCAAACACCAGCTTCTGGCCCAACCTGGAACCTGGGCTCAAGGTGGCACTCACTCTGCGCCACCTGGCCTCAGGGACCTCCTACAGGAGCATGCAGAACGTCTGGAGGGTGCCATCCAACACCATCAGCATTGTGGTCAGAGAAGTGGTGGAGGCCATCATCGAAGAATACAAGGAGGAGCTCCTCCAGTACCCCTCCACTGAAGAAGGCTGGAAGAAAGTTGCAGAGCAGTGGTATCAGAAGTGGAACTTACCACATACCGTTGGAGCCATAGATGGCAAGCACGTGGCCTGCAAATCTCCAGCCAAGTCAGGGTCCACTTATTTCAACTCCAAGGGCTTCTTCAGCATCATCCTCTTCGCCATGGTCGATGCTGACTACAAGTTCATGTACATCGATGCTTCAGGCAACGGTTCATCTTCGGATGCCCAGGTATACAATGCCAGTCACCTGAAGGAGGGGCTGGAACGCAACCTCATCGTGGACTTCCCAGATCCAGAACCCCTGCCCAACAACACACAAGATGTGCCCTACTTTATCGTGGGGGATGACGACTTCACCCTCACAACCTACCACATGAAGCCCTACACCTCCAGACTCCTCACCCATGAAGAGAGGATCTTCAACTACAGGCTGTCCAGGGCAAGGTGGGTGGTGGAGAATGCCTTTGGCATCCTGGCCAACAGGTTCCAGGTACTTCTCACCACCATGCAGCATTGCCCAGAGACGATGAGGAGGATCATGGAAGCTTGCTGCATCCTGCACAATCTCATGCGCACCCGCTACCCAGTCTTGCAGAACAGGCTTGTGGAACTCCAACAAGCCAATGGGGTCATGGAGCCTGGGGAATGGAGGCAAGGGCGAAACCTCATCGACACTGAGGATGTGCAAGGCCCCAACAGAGCCTCACATGAAGCGAAGAAGCAGCGCAACCTCCTGAGACAATGGTGCAACTCCCCAGCTGGAGCAGTAGAGTGGCAAGACAGGATGATAGATGCTTAATGGATGCTTCCTTCAGCCTGTCTCATCACACAGATGAGATTGGGCCATGTATGTTTGGTTGGCCTACAATGAACAGGGCGTTTAATAAAGAGTTGTTTTTATGTTGACATGTGTGGATAATTATTACATTATTATTGATAATAAAGGGCCGTAGGTGTGGCACCTGGGAGGGTGGACCATACAGTCCCACTATGCTTGCACTGGAGGTTTATCTATCCCACAGCTATCCTGACCCATCCCACAGCTATTACCCATCCGACAGGTATCCTAACCCATCCCAAAGCTTTCCTTACCCATCCCACAAGCATGCAAAGGTTTAAACCATTTCTAACAGTTTCCAGCAAGACTTTATTCAAAAAAAGAAATGAAGCAAGTGTATGAATCAAAAATAGACTTTATTAACAAGAAGCTATAAAACAAAAATGAGTCTCTGGAACTCCTCTTGGTCGCTCAGTCTCATGGGTGAAGGGTCCAGGTGCTGTGGAGGTGGCTGGTGCTGGAGTGCTTTTCATCAGCTCCTCCAGAAGCAGAAGCAGCAGAAGCCCCAGCCCCAGAAGAGCGAGCCCGTGCTGCAGAAGCCCCAGCAGAACCAGAGTGAGGGCCAGGGGGCGGGATGGTAGCCCTGTCCCTCTTGCCAGGGCTGGCAGCAGATGGCTGAGGCTTGCTGTGCTTCCGCATGGTTCTGGGGTTGCTGGCTGGTAGGGAGGCTGGCAGGAAACAAGGCTGGCAGAAAGGCTGGCAGGGAGGCTGGCAGGAAGGCTGGCAGGGAGGCTGGCACCAAGGCTGGCAGGCAGGTTGGCAGGCAGGCAGGCACCAAGGCTGGCAGGCAGACATGAACCAAGGCAGGCAGGAAGGCTGGCAGGGAGGCTGGTACCAAGGCTTGCAGGAAGGCTGGCAGGCAGACATGAACCAAGGCTGGCAGGAAGGCTTGCAGGCAGACATGAACCAAGGCTTGCAGGTAGGCAGGCAGCAAGGCTGGCAGGCAGCAAGGTTGGCAGCAAGGCTGGCAGGCAGCAAGGTTGGCAGCAAGGCTTGCAGGCAGACATGTAGGCAGGGCAGGCAAGGCAGTCGATGTGTCCGGCAGCAGGTCTTTCCTCTGAATGGTGTCCTGCTTCCAAGCTGCTTCCGTTATATCCACGTGGCTGACGCAATGCATCCTCCCCGCATGCGCAATTAACGCCAGGCATCCATTAGGCATCCGCTGTGCAACCGCTAGGCTTCCGCTCTACATCCGCTTCATCCATTCGGCGTCTGCTCTGCTTCCGCTCTTTCCGTTTCACGTCCACTTCGCTGAGGCCCCCCGGAAGCCCTGCTGATGTGCCACCCACTCCCATCTGCTCCCATCTGCTTCCATCCGCTGGGCTTCCATTCCGCATCCGCTTTGCATCCGCCCTGCGTCCTCCCCACATCCATGTTATCCACTCCGGTTGTGCAAATTTTTGCCCCTTTTGAGAGTGGATAACAACGGATGGAAAATTTTGCTCGTCCGCTGTGTCCTTTTTGCCTCCGTTGGCCAGTGTGACATGGGCTTTATGATTCTCAACTCCTGACGAATGAATCTTTTCTTTTATGTACACTGGGAGCATTTGCACCAAGACAAATTCCTTGTGTGTCCAATCACACTTGGCCAATAAAGAATTCTCTTGCTAACTATTACTATTGCTATCTGCTTTTGTGACCTTTTGACACACAAAGTCAATGGGGAATGACAGGTTCATTTAACAACTGTGTTCCTAATTTGACAGCTGAAATGATTCCCTTAAGAAATGTGGCAAAAAATGTTGTAAAAAGGGGCAAAAGTCACTTAACAAATGTCTCACTTAGCCCCATAAATTTTAGGCTCAATCGTGGTCATAAATGGAGGACTACCTATATTCCACTAGGGATGCCATTTATTGTAATTGGAATTCATAAATGGTATCTATAGAAGATAATATTTGTAGCTCAGGGTTGCATTGTTGGGACTTTGATGTTCTCTGAGCTTGGTTGGTTTCCTGCAGACATTTCATGACCCAACTAAGTTACATTATCAGTGTAAGAACTAATTACTGCAATGAGATTATAACTGTTCAACAGAAAAGAATATTTGTAGCTCAGGGATGGAACTTTGGGGTTTTTGGTGCTCTTTGTGCATGATTGTTTTCTTGTGGATGTTTCATGACCCAACTTGGTCACATTATCAGTGCTAGGAAGGAGTGGGTTCTGCTTGCCTCTAAGAACTACAATCAGTTTGTAATTGTTCAACAGAAAATAATATTTGTAGCTGAGGGTTTCAGCTGTGGGGTCCTTGGTGTTCTTGGTGTATGGTTATTTTCTTTGCTCAACTAGTTCACATCATCAACAGTACTAGTCCTGATGATGTGATCTAATTGGGTAATAAAATGTCTGCAAAAAAGACAACCAAATTCAGAGACCATCAAGGACCCTACAGTCCTCTTCCTTCTTCCCCTTCCCCCTCTTCCTCATCTCCACAAACCCCATTCCCTTTCCAGCATTGAGAATGCTACCAGAGTCATGAAATCTCTGCAAGAAAACCACCAAGCTCAGAGAGCACCAAGAAACTCACACTCATTCTCCTCCTGCTGCTCTCATTTCCTTTCAGCACTGAGAATGTTCCTTAGTTGGGTCATGAAACATCTGCAAGAAAACAACCAGTTCATAGAGCACCAAGGACCCCAGAGTTCTCCTCCTCCTCCTCCTCCTCTTCCTCCTCCTCCACCTCCTCCTCCTCCTCCTCCTCCTCCTCTGTCCTTCTATAAGTTCAATAGAAGTTGATGCAAAGTCAAGAAGGAGTCTTGAAAAATTGCTTCAGAGTTAAGGCTAGATCACACTGGCCAATGGATGCAAAATGTATGTAAAAAGGACACAGCGGATGAGCAAATTTCCCATTCATTGTTATCCGCTCTCAAAAGTGCCCCAAATTTGCATAAACAGAACGGACAACAACAGAAAGGAACGGATGTGGGGAGGAGGTAGCGGGGATGTAAAGTGGACATTCGTAGGAAGCCTAGCGGATGAAAGCAGATGGAAGAGGATGACACATCCGCAGGACTTCCGGGGGAGAACAGCGAAGCGGATGCATTGCAGAAGGAACGGATGCGTTGCGGTTGCGTTGCGGATGACGCAGATGCATCACGGATGCCTAGAGGATGCATAGCGGATGCCTAGTGGATGCAAAGCATTCACTGTGCATGTGGGGAAGATGAATTGCATCAGCTCCGTGGATATAAAAGGATGCAGCTCACAAGCAGGTCACCATTCAGAGGAAAGACCTACTGCCAGAGACATCTTGAGAGAACACCATGAGGAAGAAGAGGAAGCCTGTGCCTACTCCTGCCAGCCCTGGCAAGAAGGACAGAACCACCATCCCCCCCCCTGGCGCTGACTCTGAAGCTGCTGGTGCTGCTGGTGGTGCTGCTGCTGCTCCTGGTACTCCTGGTGTTGCTGCTGCTGGTGCTTCTCCTGCTATTGCTGCTGCTGGTGTTGCTGGTGCTGCTGCTGCTTCTCCTGCTGCTGCTGCTTCTCCTGCTGCTGCTGCTGTGGTGGACCAGCTCCAAGGCCCTCAAAGCCCTGATGCTGAAGGCCCTGAAGCCCCTGCCAGAGGGGGGAAGAAGCAAGACAAGGAGAAGGGGGAGAGGAAACAGTACTCCATTTGCGAGGACCATGAGGAGGAGGTGATGGAATGGCTGAGGGAGAACGAGTACTTATGGATGAAGGGCCACAGGCTCTATCGCTACATCAAGCAGAAGCAGGCAGCGTGGAGAGAGAAGGCGGAGAGCCTGGGCTACACTTCAGATGTCCTCCTGGGGTGGTGGAAGCTTATGCACACCTGGTATGGCAAGCTGCACCTGAAGAGATCCGGGCAGGCCGCTGTCAAGCTCACTGACCGGGAGACCTATGTCATGGCCAAGTGCAGCTTCCTGGAGGGTGAGATCCGCCACCGAAGAGCAGCCCCTCTGTCAACCCTCTCCCTCAGACAGCCCACAGAGAGCGACTCCTCTTCCAGCCAGGAGACAGCTACCATGTCCAGGCCGGTGTCTTTGGAGGGCCCCATGACAGAGACCCCCCCACAGCTGCACTCCCTGTGCCAGAGGACGTGGAGGATCCCCTGTCTCAGATGGAGCAAGAAGAGGCAGCCACCAGAGACCAACTCACACCCACCCCCAGCTCCACCTCCACAGAAAGCAGGCAGAGAGGCAGACCGGAGGCACAGAGCCACACTGTCCTCTAGGAGATCAGGGACACAATCAAAGGAAGCACAGATCTCCTCTCCCAGCTGGTCCACTTTGACATACCATCCTCCAACCGCAAGCTCTTCATCACGTACGTGAACCAGACCCTCATGGACATGCCCGAGGCCCAGTACCAGGCGATGAAGGAGAGGATCACAGCTCTTCTGCACCACCCTCCAGGCCCAGCTGAACCTGCTGCTACACATTCCAGGTCTGCTCTTCCACCCCAGCCGATGTCACAGCCCTACCACGGATTTCAGCAGCCCCTCGTCGACCAAGCCGACCACTACCAGGATTTCCCACAGCAGAGGCAGCACTTCCCAGTCCACACCCAGGTTTCTTGGATGCCACAGACGCCTCAGCTGACCTAGCTGCAGACCAGACAGCCCCACTACACTCCTCCTTCCTCCACCCCACAGCCAAGCCCTTCCTCAGAACATCTGTCATCAGTGTTGGGCCTCATATCCCAGGTCCTTGAGGAAGTGCCTCTCAACCTCACGGGACTGAGTCAGCTCTCTGAGAGCTTCCTGCACACACCATCTCCTATTGTACTCTCGGGACCAGGCACCCCAATGGCACCTCAGACCAGCACTCCAGCAACAGCCACCTCTATAGTCCCTGTCCCCTTTACATCTGAGACCATGGGCACACCTCAGAGTGACTGAAAAGAGTGCCAGAGACTGCATTGTTATCTGTTCACCTTATCTTTGCTTAAATACACTTTACTTGAGTCATTTTGCTTTTTAATAAAGTCATACAGGTTGTTATTAATAAAGGTTATCTTTGCTTCACACACTTGGTTCATTTTTTTACTTAATAAAGTGTTGGGGAAAACTTTGAAAAAAGGGTTAAGCCTTTGCATCCTTGTGGGATTGGTAAGGATAGCTGTGGGATGGATAGCTATGGGATTGGTAAGGATAGGTGTGGGATGGATAGCTGTGGGATGGGTAATGATAGCTGTGGGATGGGTAAGGATAGCTGTGGGATAGGAAAGGATAGCTGTGGGATAAGGATAGTTGTGGGATAGATAAACCTCCAGTGCAAGCATAGTGGGACTGTATGGTTCACCCTCCCAGCTGCCACACATATGGTCCTTTATTTTCAATAACAATTTAATCATTGATCCACACATTTCAACATAAACAAAACTCTTTATTAATGCCCTATTCATTGTAAGGCCACTCAACATACATGGCACAATCTCATCAGTGTGATGAGACAGGCTGAAGGAAGCATCCATTAAGCATCTACCATCCTGTCTTGCCACTCCACTGCTCCAGCTGGGGAGTTGCACCAGTGTTTCAGGAGGTTGCGCTGCTTCTTCCTTCCACGTGAAGTTCTGTTGGGGCCTTGCACATCCACAGTGTCTATCAGGTTATGTCCTTGCCTCCGTTCACCAGGCTCCATGTCCCCATTGCCTTGTTGATGGTCCACGAGCCTGTTCTGTAGCAGGTGCACATGAGATTGTGCAGGATGCAGCAAGCTTCCATGATGCTCCTCACGGTCTCTGGGCAATGCTGCATGGTGAAGAGAAGTACCTGGAACCTGTTGTCCAGGATTCCAAAGGCGTTCTCCGCCCCCCGTCTTGCCCTGGACAGCCTGTAGTTGAAGACTTCATGGGTGAGGTATCTTGAACTGTACGGCTTCATGAGGTAGGTTCTGAGGGAGAACGTGTCATCACCAACGATGAAGTAGGGCACATCTTGTGTGTCGTTGGGTAGGGGGTCTGGATCTGGGAAACCCATGATGAGGTTGCATTCCAGCCTACCCTTGAGGTCACTGGTGTTGTATATCTGGGCATCTGAAGTTGACCCGTTGCCTGAAGTATCGATGTACATGAACTTGTAGTCAGCATCAACCATGGCAAAGAGGATGATGCTGAAGAAGCCCTTGTAGTTGAAATAATTGGACCCCGAGTTGGGTGGAGCTTTGCAGGCCACGTGCTTCCCATCTATGGCTCCAACGGTGTGGGGAAAGTTCCACCTCTGATACCTCTGCTTTGCAACTTTCCTCCAGCCTTCTTCAGTGGTGGAACGCTGGAGGAGCTGCTCCACGTATTCTTCGATGATGGCCTGCACCACTTCTCTGACCACAATGCTGATGATGTTGTGTGGCACCCTCCAGGCATACTGCATGTTTCTGGACGTCCCAAAGATCAGGTGGCACAGAGTCAGTGCCACCTTCAGTCCAGGGTCCAGGCTGGGATGGAAGTTGGTCTTTGCCTTGGTCAACCTGGGTCTCAGACACTCTACAATTTCATCAAACATGGCTGGTGGCATCCTCATGAAGTTCTGGAATGCACAAATGTCTTCATTCCTCAGCTCCACAATCAGCTTGTCATACAGTCCAAACTCTTCTCTTCTCCTGATTCATCATCGGACCCACACAGTTCTTGGACATCTCCTTCTCTTTGCGTAGAAAAGGTGAAACCATCTGAAGAGGGCTTGGTTCTGGTGTTGAATGATGGCGGCTACCAAAAGGAGTGTGCGATGATCCATGATAGAGATCAATGGATTATGTGGAAGAGCAAGAGCAAGGCTGAAGAGGTTTGCACACCAGGGCTGCTGGACTGAAAGTGAGATCCAGGTGATTTCCTCCCCCTTTTTATTGGAAATTTCGGTGTCCTTCAACATACTCCACGCATCCTCCAGAGATCCTAAATATCCTAGATACGTCCCATATACGAACATTTTGTGCATTTTAATGCTTTATTAAAACGAGCTGCATCTGAGTTGCATCCGCTTTGATCCTTTCTATGTCTGTGCTACTAACGCTGTGTGGATGTTCCGCGTAACTTTCACTTCCTCCCTCTTTCCGCTTTCCGCTGGAGTGGATGTGAGTTGCGCGGATGGCCAGAGGATGCTAAGAGGATACATCAGACATGTAATGGATGACAACGGACGTAGAACGTTTGTTGCCCGTATGTGTCACGGATGTAGTTCGTATGCGGCGGAAAGTTCATCCACTGAAAAAGTTTTGTGCAGCTCAAAACTTTTTGAGCGGATGAAATAGCAATAGACGGATGTTTTACAGATAGACTGTACGAAACACATATGCAGTGAGTACACAACGGATGCATCGCATTTTCCAATGGATGGTAAGCTTTTTTGTCCATTTTACATCCTCTTTGCATTCGTTGGTTCAGTGTGACAGGGGCTTTAGACAACATATTATGGTGAAGTTGGCTTTTCCTCTTTTCCCTCCCTCCCTATTTTTTTCTCAATTAGCATCTTCCAAATTTTGTAGCCAGTCTAGAATGTCAAGTGGCTGAGACACTGACAGGCCAACAATTACTGCTCAGCCGCTTTTGTTTCAGCTGCAGTTTACTTATGAGCAATTGAGTCTCATTATTTCTGCCAAATTATATTCTACTTGTAGCTATCAGGGAAAGAAACAAACAAACGTCATGCTGTGTTGGTTGTTGACTTTCCTTCTTTGTATCCATGTCCACCTAACAAGGCAAAACAGAACATTGAGAGGCAGTCAAGAAATATTTCCGTATTTGTCTGTAGGGGACACTCTATTCCAGGAAATATGCTCGATTTGGCCAAAAAAGAAGGTGTAAAAGACTGAAAACACAAAATTGGATAGCTTAGTTTGATGATATCTGTGGAGAGCCTGGTGAGCATGAAGGTATGAGTGGCAGCTTAGTCAATGTTCTCTATTTGGAGAAAACTTCTGGGTTGGGGTGAAGCACTGCAAGGATATTTCCAGACTTCCTCTCCTTGATTGCCTGCCATTCTGTCCAAGACAGAGATAAAATCAAGAAAAATACATTTTGGAAACCAAAATGAACACCATGAAATGGAATCTTCTGGTTCTTGTCAATGTACAGACAAGAACCACACTATAAAAAAGATGTTGAGACTCGAGAAAGAATGCAGAGAAGAACAATCTAGTGGATTGGGGGACTGGAGGCTAAAACATATAATGAACACTTGCAGGAACTGGGCACAGCTAGTCTAGTGAAGAGAAGGACTAGGGGAGACAGGAGAGCTTTTTCCAATATTTGTGGGGCTGCCACAGAGAGGAGGAGATCAAGCTATTTTCCAAAGCACCTGAAGGCCAGACAAGGAAGAATGGATGAAAACTGAACAAGGTGAGATTCAACCTGGAAATAAGGAGAAACTTTCTGACAGTGAGGACAATCAACCAATGATTCAATCAACAGAAGTTGCCTTCAAAAATTGTTGGAGCTGAACTGCCATCTATCAGAAATGGTGGAGGATCTCCTGCTTGGGCTGCGGGTTGGACTAGAATCTAGATGACCTACAAGGTCCCTTACAATTCTGATGATCTGCTATCTGTTATCTATCATCTCTCTATCCCATAAGGAACTAATATATAAGGAGTATATATCTGTTAACAGTTGTTAAGTGAACCACCACAGTTGTTAAAGTAGTAACACCATTGTTAAAGTGAATCTAACTTTGTTATCCTGTTATTCTATGCCTGTAGATGACTGATTTATTTACGTGCCAAGCTTCCAGGAATTCTTTAGTGGTTTGGATTTTGCTTTGTCTAGGATGCTCACAGTTTCCCAGTTGAAGTGTGTCCATGGGTTGTGCAATTAAGGAACTTTCTATTATTTTTAACCATTATAAGGACAGAACTTGGGACCACATAAGTATTCAGACTGACCTGATAATATTATTGTTTTGGGGTGTCTATGTATATATGTACTTGTTTTGACCCACACCCTTTTCCAAAAAATCAAACACAATCCATAGGGAACAGAAATTTTGTAATGCTTCTGCAAAATAATTAGCTGTATTAAGCACAAGCCTTGCTAAACTGTACAAGACTTGCCAAAAGATAACAGACAAGAAATAATTTGCCAAACAAGAATTTTCAAATACAACCTCAGGATACTGGAATGTCCATGAGGCTGGAGCTTCAAAACGTCTTTGCCTTCTGCAAAGTATGTTCGTTTCACAGCTTTTATCTTCTTGAAGGAGAGGCCATTAGCTTGCAGCCTTACTCCTGAGTCACCCATGCTGTTGTAGCTGCTTTTTCCTGCAAGCAATCCTGCATGCATGCGCACTTGGCATAGGCTCCTCAGGAACTTCCTCATCACTGCTGCCAGTTCCCACAATCTCTGAAGGCAGCAGTTCACTCCCTAATGGTCCTGGTCCCTCATCTGAGTCCTCGCTCTCCTCAGCTGTCCGCGCCTGCTGCTGGCTAACCACAATATTGTATGTAACAGAGTAGCAGAACAACAGAATTGGAAGGGATCTTGGAGTTGTTCTAGTTCCATCTAGAACATCTGAAGCAAAAGACTTCAGAGAAATGGTTGTCCATTCTCTTCTTAAAAGCCTCCAGTGATGGAGCACCAACAATTTATGGAGGTAAACTGTTCCATTGGTAAACTGTCCTCACTGTTAGGAAGTTTCTCCTTAATCCCAGTTTGTTTCTCTCCTTGATTGGTTTCCATCCATTGTTTCTTGTCCTGCTTCTGAAAAATACCCTGATCCCCCCCCTCTTCTTTGTGGCAGCCGTTCAAATATTGAAATACTGCTACCATCAGGTGATTGAATTGCTGGAGATTTGAGGCAGTATTTATAATTCCTTTAAAATAGGATCCAATGTCTGATCCTGGGCTTCCCCCTTTCTGTTCATTCAATGTGTCATCTTTAACATGTACCTAAATATCCAGAAGAGATTTCCAAGCATTGCCCCTACCTGCCAAAATAGCTAAGTGAAATTGTGATGCACTGCTTTATCCACATTTTAATGAGAAAACAGAGTCGTCTTGAAGAAAAAAAGAAAATCGTGTTTGATGTTTCCATTAACTTAAGCAACCAGCAGTGATTTCTCGTAAACAAGGTGAAGACTGACATTCACTTTCCTTCCTTTCCTGTCTTTTGAGCAGGTAATTAGTTGATAGAAGTAGGGTTCAATAAAACCTGTTAAGGTGAAATAAGGATTGACCTACATCTGTGCTATAAATACAAAACCAGCTTCCTTCCTTCCTTCCTTCCTTCCTTCCTTCCTTCCTTCCTTCCTTCCTTCCTTCCTTCCTTCCTTCCTTCCTT
>BLBF01000080.1:6044375-6067205 GCA_015471245.1 Laticauda colubrina | reverse complement strand
AGGAAAGGAAAGGAAAGGAAAGGAAAGGAAAGGAAAGGAAAGGAAAGTACTGTCAATCTTTTTTCCAATAGTTACAAACAAATACATTATCTCTTCTCCTTGTTTAAAAGTACAACATGGTTCAACCCCTTTTTAATCAACAAATCCATATATTACCAGTTCATTTTTTCCATCTTCAGAGAAAAGCCCATAAGAGCTTTCCAGTCGTTTAATAAGAACACTTGTTATCTTATCCCCAATCAAGTTAATTTTGCCATTCCCAAAAACTTCTCCACATTCATGATGCATTCCTCCATTGTGGATATTTCTGTTTTGTTCAGAAAAACACGAGGTAGACCGGGTTCCAACAAATAAAAGTCTTTATTTACAGGAGTCAGTAAAAACGGAACGGTTGGCCGACTTAGCGGCAGCCTTTTATACAGGCTAGCCTGCCGGCTTGTAACCAATGGCAGCTGATCAAATTTGCCGCCTTTTTTACTTTATTTGGATTGGTTCTTAGTGAACCAATCCAATGCTTACTTTAGTTGACCAATCAGATTTGCATGTTTTGGAGTAACCCAATTTGCATACAGAACAATTTCAGTATTTTGTCCCGTGCTGCTTTTTGAGATTCTCCACCCAAGTTGACTTCCTGCTTGCACAACGATGAGCAGATGCCTTGCTGTCTTTTTTGTTCCCTAGCAAGACAGCTTTGTGAGCAAAAATGCCACTGGATGCTGCAACCAATTTGACATAATTTTTCCAAAACAAAGGAAAGATAACTGAATCATGGAGTTGGAAGGGACCTTGGAGGTCTTCTAGTCCAAACCCCTGCTCAGGAGAAAACTACAACATTTCAGACAAATGGTTGTCCAATTTCTTCTTATAACTTATTTGAAAATAGACGGATAAAATGCAAATGTATGTGATGGATCACTTTTTACCTAGAGGAGATGACAGACATCAAACTGGGAAATTGTTTTGAATATTTCCCCCTTCTGGATATACAAAGAGCTCTGCTAAGATTTGGAAGAACTGTTTGTGATCAGAAACAAAACACAGAATATAGAGTAACTCCATAACTGCTTGACATTTAATAGAAATGTGGTTTTGAAAGGGAGAATGTTAGAACAATTCCTCAGTGGTACAGCTTATCTTCCAAAGTTGTGGATGCTCTATCACTGGAGGTTTTCAATTTATTCCAACTAAATAATAGCATAATAGAGCTGTAAGGGCCATTTGAGGTCTTCTACTACAACCACTTGCTCAAGCAGGAGATCCTACACCATTCCAGACAAATGGCTGTCCAATCTCTTCTTAGAAACCTCCAGTGATAGAGTACCTACAGTTTCTGAAGGCAAACCATTCCACTGATTAATTGTTTTCACTGTCAGGAAATTTCTACTTAGTTCTAGGTTGCTTCTCTTCTTTGTTAGTTTCCATCAGTTGCTTCTTGTTTTTCCCTCTGGTGCTTTGGAAAATTATGGACACTAAAGAAAGCTGTTAAAGTTCTGAAGGATGCTTGCTTTGAAACACAGATGAGCAAAAAAACTACCTTTGTCCCCCCTGCCCTTTTTTTTTTTTGTTTTTTTAAAGGGTCAAAGTATATCTTTTACAAAATCAGGGAATATTTATAAGATTGGCTTGTTTGGCCAAGGTTAAAAGAAGAAAATAGGCATATCTGGTGGCCTTTAGTGAACTTTTACTGATAAAAAGATTGATTGACATAGCATTTTGATTTTCTCTCCCTTATCTAAGAGATGAGCTGTGAGGAGAACAGAGATTATTCTATTTAGAGATGCTGATATACTATTAAAATTGTGTTTTACCTGCTGGGTTGAAGGAGGAAATTACTTTTTTCTCTTTCTTTGTCCCTCTTTTTTTTCCTTTTTCAACATCCTTCCCTCCCTTTCTTTACTAGTTTGTAGATTCTGTAGTTTGTATCAGCTTTTATTCTTTACATAAATAATTCTTAATAAAATTATCTTAAAAATTATCCACCAACATTATGGACAGAAACAACTAAATAGATAGTTTTTTCTACATTTGTCCAATTTCTGTACATTTACCCAGTTTCTCTAAATTTCTTAATTTCTGAAGGGTATGTCTTAAGATATAATAGTAATACCACTATGAATAAGTGCTTGACATTTAATAGAAATGTGTTTAGATAAGGAGAACGTTAGAACAATTCATCAATGGAATGACTTACTTCAGAAGTTGTGGATCACTGAAGGTTTCCAATTTGCACCGAGTGCCAACATGTGCATGTGCACATGCGCACACACTGGAAACCAGAAGAGCAGCTCTCAATGCACTAATGCACATCAGCTGATCTTCCAGCTTCTAATGAGCATACACATGTGAAGACCAGCTCGCTAGCCAGTTTCTAATGCTCATGCACGTGCTGGTCAGCTAGTCTTCATGTGTGCATGTGCTCTAGAAACCATAAGACCAGGTGGCCGACGCACATGAGAATACCAGGAGCTACTCTTCCACTTTCTGGAACTCCCACAGGCATGAAGGCCAGCTAGCTGGTGCACATGCATGCGCCAGAACGCAGAAGATCAACTGGTGATGGCCAGCGTGCCTGGAGAGTTGGCTCTGTGTGCTACTTTCAGCATGCGTGGCATAGGTTTGCCATCATGGCCTTATACCATTTCAGACAAATGGTTGTCTAATCTGTTCTTTAAAAGCTCCAGAGATAATATGAGAATAATTCTGGATACTTTAGAATATTATGAGGGACATTCTGAAAAGCAAATGGCTCTGATGTTTTTAGATGCATAAAAAGCCTTTGACAATGCGAGTTGGCAATTTATGTTATTGCAACTGGAACAAATGGGCTTTGGTAAAAAAAAATATTCAAGCCGTAGAAACGATATAAGCAAACTGCAAATGTTATGATAAATGGAGAATTAAAATATTCTATAGATATAAGAAAATGGACAAGACAAGGTTGTCCACTGTCCCCTCTGTCATTTGTGTTAACATTGGAAGTGTTGAATAGGAACATTAGAGAAGAAAAAGAAATAAAAGGAATGAACATTAAAAAGGAAGAGTATAAATTGCAAGCTTTTGCAGATGACCTGGTATTTATATTAGAGGATCCACTGGAAACAGCACCTAAATTAATAGAAAAGATAGAAGAGTATGGAAAAGTAGCAGGTTTGAAAATAAATAAAGATAAAACAAAGATATTAACAAAGAGCATATTAGCAAGATGAAAGAAAGAGTTGGAGGATGTCTTGGAAATCCAGGTCACAAATAAGGTTAAGCATTTAGGAATATATATAACAACAAGATGTAGTACACTGAAGGAGGATAATTATCTTCAACTCAAACAACAGATTGTGACAGACTTGACAAAATGGGAAAATTTACAATTATCATTGACTGGGAGAATATCTACAATTAAGATGAATGTATTGTCTAGAATCTTATATTTATTCCAGACAATTCCAATTAGATTAGGGAAAGAGTTTTTTGAAGACTTAAACAAAATAATATTAAAATACATTTGGAAGGGAAAGAAAGCAAGAATAAAACTTAAACTGTTACAAGATGCAAGAATAAGAGGAGGATTCACTTTGCACAATCGGGAATAATATTATCAGGTGACAAATTTGATGTGGGTAAAGGAATGGAAAATATTAAGGAACAGTAGATTACTGACTTTATAAGGACATGACTTGCTGTTGCGATGGCATGCTTTCCTCTGGTATAAGGGAACTAAAACAAAGGGGTATTTTAGAAGACATTATATTCAAAAGGCATTGTTTTTAAACTGGGAGAAGATAAAAAAGCAATATAATTTTAAAATTCCATTATGGATATCTACCATTGAAGCTTTTTCTTATCTAATAACATATAAAAAGGAACAAGCAGTTAGATATGGTGAGATATTGAATGAAAAGGGTGAACTTAAATACTGTATATGCAAGCATTGGAAGAACAAGGTATAAAGATGAATTGGTTTTCATATTTACAAATACAATCTAGATTTGATAAAGATCTTAAAACAGAAGGTTTTTAAGATAAATTGACTGATTTAGATAAAATCTTGATAGGTACTGATGAAAAGGTAATTTAAAAACTTTATGGACATTTACTAGAATTTAAATTTGAGGAGGAACAAGTTAAAGAAACGATGATTGCTTGGGGGAAAATTTTGGATATGGGATTGACTTAAAGAAATGGCAAAAATTATGGTCTCAAAACTATAAAATGACAACGTCAACTGCTTATAAAGAAAATTTGTCAAAAATGTTTTACAGGTGGCATCTACCCCTGACGAGAATTGCAAGAATGTTCAAAAATAAATCAGATAAATGTTGGAAATGTCATCAGATACCTGTTTCATATTACCATATGTGGTGAACATGTTCGGATGCAAAAACATATTGGACTAAAATCCACACATGGTTGGAAAAAATGATAAAACAACACATAGACTTTAAACCAGAGATATTTTTATTGGGAGTCATACCAGACATATACAATAAAGGCCCTGTCACACTGCCCAATGGATGCAAAACGTTAGTAAAAAGGACACAACGGACGAGAAAAATGTTCCATCCATTGTTATCCGCTCTCAAAAGGGGCAAAAATTTGCATAAGCAGAGCGGATAACACGTAAAGGAATGGATGGGGGGAGGACGCAGAGCGGATGGAAAGCGGATGCGGAACGGAAGCCCAGCGGATGGGAGCCGATGGGAGCGGATGGCACATCCGCTAGGCTTCCGGGGGACCTCAGCAAAGCGGACGCGGAACGGATACAGTGGATGCACAGCGTACACCGAGCAGATGAAGCGGATGCACAGCGGATGCACAGCGGAAGCCGAATGGATGCCTAGTGTTAATTGTGCATGCGGGGAGGATGCATTGCATAAGCCCCGCGGATATAAGGGAAGCAGCTCGGAAGCAGGTCACCATTCAGAGGAAAGACCTGCTGCCGGATGGATTGACAGACTTGCCTGCCCTGCTTGCATGCCTGCCTGCAAGCCTTGCTGCAAGACTTGCTGCCAGCCTCCCTGCCAGCCTTGCTACCTGCCTCCCTGCCAGCCTTGGTTCATGTCTGCCTGCCAGCCTTGATGCATGCCTGCCTGCCAGCCTTCCTGCCAGCCTTGGTGCCAGCCTTCCTGCAAGCCTTGGTGCGTACCTCCCTGCCAGCCTTCCTGCCAGCCTTGGTGCCAGCCTTCCTGCAAGCCTTGGTTCCTGCCTGACTGCCAGCCTGCCTGCCAGCCAGCCTGCCAGCCTTGGTGCATGCCTGCCTGCAAGCCTTGGTGCCTGCCTGCCTGCCAGCCTTCCTGCCAGCCTTGGTGCCTGCCTCCCTGCCAGCCTTCTTGCCACCCTTGGTGCCTGCCTCCCTGCCAGCCTTCCTGCCAGCCTTGGTTCCTGCCAGCCTCCCTGCCAGCCAGCAACCCCACAACCATGCGGAAGCACAGCAAGCCTCAGCCATCTGCTGCCAGCCCTGGCAAGAGGGAAAGGGCTACTATCCCGCCCCCTGGCCTTGACTCTGGTTCTGCTGGGGCTTCTGCAGCATGGGCTCGCTCTTCTGGGGCTGGGGCTTCTGCTGCTTCTGCTTCTGGAGGAGCTGATGACAAGCACTCCAGCACCAGCCACCTGCACAGCACCTGGACCCTTCACCCCTGAGACTGAGCGACCAAGAGGAGTGCCAGAGACTCATTTTTGTCTTATAGCTTGTTGTTAATAAAGTCTATTTTTGATTCACACACTTGCTTCATTTCTTTTTTTTAATAAAGTCTTGCTGGAAACTTTTAGAAATGGTTTAAGCCTTTGCATGCTTGTGGGATGGGTTAAGATAGCTGTGGGATGGGTTGAGATAGCTGTGGGATGGGCAGGGATACCTGTGGGATGGGTAATAGCTGTGGGATAGATAAACCTCCAGTGCAAGCATAGTGGGACTGGATGGTCCACCCTCCCAGGTGCCACACCTATGGCCCTTTATTATCAATAACAATGTAATAAATCATCCACACATGTCAACATAAGCACAACTCTTTATTAAATGCCCTCTTCATTGTAGGCCCACCCAACATACATAGCCCAATCTCATCCGTGTGATGAGACAGGCTGAAGGAAGCATCCATTAAACATCTATTATCCTGTCTTGCCATTCCACCACTCCAGCTGGGGAGTTGCACCAGTGTTTCAGGAGGTTGCGCTGCTTCTTCCCTTCACGTGAGGCTCTGTTGGGGCCATGCACATCCTCAGTGTCCATCAGGTTTCGCCCTTGCCTCCATTCCCCAGGCTCCATGTCCCCATTGCCTTACTGGAGGTCCACGAACCTGTTCTGCAAGACTGGGTAGCAGGTGCGCATGAGATTGTGCAAGATGCAGCAAGCTTCTATGATCCTCCTCACGGTCTATGGGTGATGCTGCATGGTGGTGAGAAGTACCTGGAATCTGTTGGCCAAGATGCCAAAGGCGTTCTCCACCACCCGCCTTGCCCTGGACAGCCTGTAGTTGAAGATCCTCTCTTCACGGGTGAGGCATCTGGAGGTGTATGGCTTCATGAGGTAGGTTGTGAGGGAAAAGGCGTCATCCCCCATGATGAAGTAGGGCACATCTTGCATGTCATTGGGCAGGGGGTCTGGATCTGGGAAGCCCATGATGAGGTTGCATTCCAGCCCCTCCTTGAGGTGACTGGCATTGTATACCTGGGCATCTGAAGCTGACCCGTTTCCTGAAGCATCGATGTACATGAACCTGTAGTTAGCATCGACCATGGCGAAGAGGATGATGCTGAAGAAGCCCTTGTAGTTGAAATAAGTGGACCCCGACTTGGCTGGTGCTTTGCAGGACACGTGCTTGCCATCTATGGCTCCAACGGTGTGGGGGAAGTTCCACTTCTGATACCACTGCTCTGCAACTTTCTTCCATCCTTCTTCAGTGGAAGGGTACTGGAGGAGCTCCTCCTTGTGTTCTCTGATGATGGCCTGCACCAATTCTCTGACCACAATGCTGATGGTGTTGTGTGGCACCCTCCAGCTGTACTGCATGATCCTGTAGGTGGCCCCTGAGGCCAGGTGGCACAGAGCAAGTGCCACCTTGAGCCCAGGTTCCAGGCTGGGGCGGAAGTTGGTGTTTACCTTGGTCAACCTGGGTGTCAGCAGCTGCACAACTTTGTCAAACATGGCTGGAGGCATCCTCATGAAGTTCTGGAATGCACGAGTGTCTTCGTTCCTGAGCTCCACCATCAGCTTGTTATACAGTCCGTCCTCTGCTCTTCTGGTGAACCATCTTCTTACCCAGATGCTTCTTGGCTGCCTCTTTTTCTTCCCGTAATAGAGTTCACAGAGCCTGTAGATGGCTTCGCACTGTTGCAGAAGGATGGTGGCTGCCAAAAGGACTTTGTTACGATCCACGGTGGACATGACTGGATGCTGTGGAAGAGGAAGAGTCAGATGAAGGCTGCAGAGGTCCACACCGCAGGGCTGCTGTTCTGAAAGTGAGATCCAGATGAGTTGCTCCCCCTTTTTATAGACAGTATAGGTTTTCCCTTAGGTGTCCTTTTTCATCCTCTTGGCATCCTTTAGACATCCTTAATATCCGAGATAGGTCCCCTCTGCAAATGTTTTTTCCATTTTACATGCTTTGTTTCCGTTCGGCATCCGCTAGGCATCCGTTCTGCATCTGTTCCGCGTCCGTTCTGCTTCCTCCTTGCGTCCATTTACCGCTGGAGCGGATGGAATTGCACGGATGCGCAGCGGATGCCTAGCAGATATAGCGGATGCATAACGGATGCAGAACGGATGCCTAGCGGATTCGTAGCGGATGCAGAACGGACGAATTGTATACATTTTCCGCTCAAAATTTTTGAGCAGCTCAAAACTTTCTGAGCGGATGAAACGTCAATAAATGGAAGCTGGACGGATAGAGAGAAAGCAAAACGTATGCAGTGAGTACAGAATGGATGCATCGCGTTAATCAACGGATGGTAAGTGTTTCTCTCCGTTTTACATCCTCTTTCCATCCGTTGGTGCAGTGTGACAGGGGCTTAAAGAATTGAAATATTTGATTGTAAATGTTTTAACCGTGGCTAGAATTGCATTTGCTAAGAATTGGAAAAATGAAAAAATACCCACGCAGGAGGAGGTTATTAAGAAAATTATGGACTGTGCTGAAATGAGTAAATTGGCATTTGAAATTAGAGAACAAGAAGATAAACAATTTTATATGATATAGGAGTTATTTTATCAATGATTAGATAAAAAGACATGATAATGAAATAGACTAGGAAGTTTTATAATAGAAGATTAATAGATTGATACAGAATATAATACAAAATATGTAACCATTTGATGAATGTATAATTATAAATTTATAATAAAATCTAGAATATCTCATATGAAATGATGGAATAATAGTTTAGTCAAAGGAATGATTAATAACTGATAGATATATAAGCATATGTTAGATTGGCAATATGAGAACCTTTACAACTTGTGAGTAAGGACCATGAAAGGATAGCACAAAAGATTTGTAACCAACTGACACACTGTATGTGTACAATTGAAAGATGGTTTTATGGTTTTATGTTTTTGTTTGTATATATTTGTCTTAAAAAATAATTTATTTATGTGTATATATATATATATATATATATATATATATATATATATATATATATATTTATATATATATATAAAGCTCCAATGTTAGTGCACCCACAACTTCTGGAGGCAAGTTGTTCCATTGATTAATTGTTCTAACTATCAGGAAATTTATCCTTGGTTCTAGTTTTGTTCTCTTCTTGATTAGTTTCCATCCATTGGTTCTTGTTCTACTTGCAGATGCTTTGGAGAATAGGTTGACCCTCTTTTCTTTGTTGCACTCACTTAGATATTGGAACCAATGGTGGGATTAAAATACTGTTGTCACTGGTTCGGTGGGCATGGCTTGGTGGGTGCGCTATGTGCCCGTGCACACACTTTGCACACATGTGCACGCCAAATGCATACTTTGCACAGGCACAGAGGCGTTTGCACAGGCATAGAGGCGTTATAATTTACCTCCTGCAAGCCTGCACGATTCTGGTTGTTTCAGCAGTTGCTGCGCGTGGCACTATTCTGTGCCGCGCAAAGCAGCTGCACTTCAAATTCAGCAGATAAAAGTGAGTATGGGGGCCCAGGTGGGCCGAACAGCAGAGTGGTGGAGAGAACTGGTTTGGTCTCTGTTGCTCATCACTCCTACCAGCTCACCAGAACCGGGCAAAACCAGTCAAATACCACTACTGATTGGAACTCTGTTATTCTGTTAAAATTGTGCAAGAAGAATGTGGTATGTACACTGTCCTTGGTCTCTCCTATGTATGTATACATGTGTGTATGAATTTGACTTAACTTATCTAACTCAACTCAACTCAACTCAACTCAACTCAATTTAAGTTAACCTTAATTTATATGCCACCCTCATCCAGAGATGATTCTGGACAGCTTACAAACATTAAAACTAGTACACATCAAAATAACAAAACAATTAATAAAATAACAAACACCATTAAAAGATGGTGAGGAGAGGAGCATGAAGTACATGGAAAGACATGAGGCTCTTAATTCAATAGCCACCTTCAGAATACAATTAAATAAATACAAGAATGTTCAACAATGCAATTTTCATCCATTTCTTTTTTTCTATTTTGCCTGGAATAAAAATTGGAAAATAAATTCTCTTTTGTCATATTGAATGGACACTAGCCAGGGAAATTAAATACAGACACACATCATGGAACAAAATGCTGACTATTTTTTTGTTTTAATCAAGGAACTGACCAATCCTTCTTGCCATTACAGAAGAGCTTAGGATTCTGTTTAAACCATCAGAAAAAAACAGGGCACAAATCCTAAAGATTTAAGAAGCTTTTAACTGTGGATTTTTAAAAAAGGGTTTAGGACCGAAGAAGGCCTTATGAGCAATTGAGAAAAAAAAAGCTAGCTTTGGCACTGAAAATGGGATATGCTTCACTACTTCCTTGGATTGCATTGTAGAGGTCATATTAGCTGCCAATACAGATAAGGTATTTGCGATAACTATGCTTGGATGCCTTCCGTAATGTCCTTTTTAGATCTGATAGTAACACTTTTCTGGGTCAGTGATTCTTCTAAAAATCCAGGGAGTCTAGTTTCCAGCTGGGAAATAGTTCCTCTTTAGGTCAAGTTTTAGGTGCATTGTCTTCTTTCTTGAGTATGAATCTTTAAAAAAAAACACAGAGAGGAGTCAAATGAAACCATGCAAACTAAAACAAACAAACATTAGTCCAGTTGCCATGATTTGACCTTCAGACATCTTTGCCTGGGTGACTTGAGAATCTACATCAACATATTGCAATACATTTTGGGGAAGAAACCCCAGAGATTGATATGGTCAGAGTTGGTACATCTCAATGACCCTCTGCCTATCCAACTTGCTATGACTGATAATGTTGCTTGAATGAGCAGTGAAACATCTCAAACTAATAACAACAAATTGGTCCAGTTTCCATGATTCCACCTTCAGACACCTTTGCCTGGATGACTTAGAATCTACATCAACATATTGCTGAAGGGTACAACCAGGAGACAACCTGAGAGAGGGGCAAACAGGTCATAAAGCACAAGTCCCCCATGTACCCACAAGAGATCTAAGTCCAGTCAACCTTGAATGCCTTTCTTATCTCCTGCTCATTTCTCTCAACTGCTATTTGGCCAGATTCTTGTTGAGAGCATAACTTTTCAACAAATCTTTTTACTCAATCAATCAGAATAAAGCTGGGAGGGAGCTTGGAGGTCTTCTAATCCTACTGTCTGCTCAAGCAGGAGACCCTATACCACTCCAGAGAAATGGTTGTCCAGTCTCTTAACAGATAACAGATAATCAGAGTTGGAAGGGACCTTGTAGATCATCTAGTCCAACCCCCCACCCAAGTGGCAGTCCAATCTCTTCTTGAAAGTCTCAAGTGATGGTGCTCCCACAACTTCCAAGGGCAAGCTGTTCCGTTGATTGATTGTTCTCACTGTCAGAAAGTTTCTCCTTATCTCCAGGTTAAATCTCTCCTTGTTCAGTTTCCATCCTTTATTCGTTGTCTGGCCTACAGGTGTTTTAGAAGATAGCTTGACCCCTTCCTCCTCTCTGTGGCAGCCCCTCAAATATTGGAAGACTGCTATCATGTCTCCCCTGGTCCTTCTCTTCACTAGATTAGCCATGCCCAGTTCCTGTAACCGTTCTTTGTATGTTTTAGTCTCCAGTCCCCTAATCATCCTGGTTGCTCTTTTCTGTGCTTTTTCTAGAGTCTCAACATTAAAAAACTCTCATTAAAAAACTCCAGTGATGAAGCACACATGACTTCTGAAGTCAAATCATTCCAATGGTTAATTATTCTAACTCTTAAGAGATTTCTCCTTAATTGCAGGTTGCTTCTCTCCTTGATTAGTTTCCATCCATTGTTTCTTGTCCTGCCTTCTGGTGCTTTGGAAAATAAGTTGACACCCCCCCCCCACTCTTGCTTATGGCAGCCCCTCAAATACTGGAATATCACTATCATGTCCCCGTAGTCCTTCTTTTCTCCAGACTAGCTATACACAGTTCCTGCAACCATTCTTCATATCTTTCTTTATAATCATTTGAAGTGCCTGAATCTCCTGATTTCCCTAGCACTTGACAATTGCAATGAATTTTGAGAAGGAAACCTGAGATCAGTGTGGCAGAAATGGTGCATTTGAACAACTGTCTGCCGATCTCACTTGCTGACTGGTCAATCTGCTTGTATCTCAAACCATCAACAAAAATTAATCCAGTTGCCACGATTCAACCTTCAAACACAGATAGGAGTTATTATCACATTTGGGTTCATTAAATTTGATTGGTTGTCTAGTAGCTGCTGCTTGATTTATGTTCCTGCATTCAATTCCAGGAGGATGCCTATCCACATTCAAGGGTGTAATGTCTTAAGAATCTCTTTTGTGTCTTCTCCATAAGTTACAAAGAAAGTCTATCACAGTGGTTTCAATTCCTGCAGAGCAGTAATCTTGATAATACCATTAACTGAAAAGTGTTCTGCAGGATGGGATTCTACCAGTCTGCACCTATTCGCTAGAACCAGTTGTTAACATTCTAAGCAGTTCAGAGAACCGGTTGTTAGAAGAAATTACTGGGCTAATCCTGTAAGGAAGGCAGGAAGGAAACATTCTGGTGTTGCTTTCAGAAACTGCCTCTCCGTTAACCCTTATTACTTCTTGGCAGGACTAGACTTCTTGTCTCAGGAACTTCTCTGGAGATATTTTTCCCTCCTTTGCTGGTATTTTGCTTGTGTGCAGTGACCATTCAAAGTTACAGTGGCACTGAAAAAAGTGACTTATGACCATTTTTTACACTTATGACTGTTGCAGCATCCGCACAGTCATGAGAGGCCAGGTGAGGAGATGCGTGCCTCAATGTGATATTGAGTTGGCCACACCCATCCAATAACATGACCACCCAGTCACATGACCACCAAGCCACACTCACCCCCTAAGCCATGCCCACAGAACTGCTTGTTAAAAATTTTGAATCCCAATCCTGGTGTTCTGTCTGAGATGCTCAACGTGGCAAAAACCATGGACATTTCTTCTCAGTTCATATTTGGGTCAAGAATGGAAGGTAAGCATTGGGTAACTATGAATATTTTGTTCCAAAAAAAATGTTTTATAACACAATCTCTCAATTTCTAAAGAAAGAAAGGCTTGGAGCAGTCTATTTGTTTTAGGATATTTCTAAAATGCAGATTTTGTTTTGTTTAGCAGTCACCTTGAACAAGAAATAAGAAAAAATGGGGACAAGGTGAAAACTTGGACTGGGAAGAAATTTGGTCAGTTGAGATTTTGATAAACTTGGAATTAGAAGTGGATGAATTTTACTTTTAGCTCTTACAAGGCAGGTAGATATAAATAGAGACTCTCGGGATACAGTATTTAGAGGTCTTCTAGTCCAACCCCTTGCTCAAGCAGAAGACCTCATACTATTTTTGACAAATGGTTGTCTAATCTCTTCTAAAAAACTTCCAGAGGTGACGCATCCACAACTTCTGAAGGCAAGCCTTCACTGGTTAATTGTCCTCACTGTTAGGAAGTTTCTCTTTAATTCCAGGTTGTTTCTTTCTCGATTATTTTCCATCCATTTATTCTTCTTCTGCTGGGAAAGATTTATACTCCTTGCAGATAGTTGGACATCTGCTTTCTTTTTAGAGAATCACTGAGGCCACTTGGAGGTTTATCTATCTTCAAAGACAAACCAGAAATTCTAGTTGCCTCTTGAAAAAACATCTTTGGGACAACCATGACCTGGAAGACTGAGAATCTCCATTGATCCCAGGACAGTGTAACCATCATAAATACATGCCAGTTGCACCCAAATTTTGATTACGTGACTGTGGGATGCTACATGTGAAAATTGCTTGTTAGTCATCTTGTTCTGACTGAAGTCTCATTCAAATCAAATAAACACAAAGTATAGATAAAAGCAAACTTTTTAATGTGTCTCTGTGAATTCTGTTCATTCCCAGTAAAGAGTCATGAAAACTAATTGTCCCAGATAAGAGCAAGCCCTTTCAAGGTTGTGAAAGGCTGCCAAGAACACAAGATTAATTGCAGAGAAATATCCAAAACCAAAAGGCTCCGAAAACAAATCAGAATAGACAGGACTTCCACAAGAACTTGGAATTAAAAGAACTTATTTGCTTCCTGCAAAGAATCCCACCTCCGAGGGCTGGCTTTTATCCCCTTATGGAAGGGGCCCTCACTTTGTAGCCTTACCCCTGAGTCACCCGTGATGCTGCAGATGCTCTTTCCTTTGAGCAGCCCTGCACACACACGCACTTGGCACAGGCTCCTCAGGGAAATCTTCATCATTGCTGCCATCCTCCACAATCTCTGAAGGCAGCACTCCACTCCCTGATGGTCCTGGCCCCATCCCTGCATCACACGCAGGCCCCTTATCTGAGTCCTTGCTCTCTGAAACCTCAGCTGTCCACACCTGCTGCTGACGAACCACAACACATCTTTTCCAATGCTGTTAAATTTGAACAGTCACTAAATGAACAGTTGTAAGTCAAGGACTACTTGTATTGAAACCACACAGGTGACTCTGGGCCAGTCACTCTCTGAAAATGGTAGAAAATATTTGTAGCTCAGGTGGTAGGTGTTGGTGGCGGCTTGTTTTCCAAGCTTTCTCTTTAGCTGCCAAATGTTTCATCTAGGTGACGTCCTTAGTGGGACTTCAGTTGAAGTGTTTTGTTTCAGCTCTTCAACCCTTTTATTGATCTCATATGGTTGGTGGATCATGTGGCCAACTGGTCATGCCATGTGACTTGTCATGTGATGGCTGGTCATTATGTGTGAAGGTCACCAATGAAGAAGTGTTTGGTGCCATTGTTGATTGGTCACTTGGTTGATTTGGCTCTTTATGGGTTTGCAGACTGGCTCTAAATCCACATGTTTGTTGATAGATCCATTGGTTATCAACATAATGCCCAGGTGGTCACGTGACAGGTTTCCATGGCATGACTAGTTGGCTGCATGACCCATCGACTACATAACCACATGAGGTCAATAAAAGTCCCGGAGTCCCATCGAGAAGATCACCTACCCTGGTAACAAAACATTTGGCAGCTTAACAACAAACCTGGAGAAGAAACTACCACCAACATCTATGGAGATTCTCAGTCATCCAGATCATGGTTGTCCCAAAGATGCTTTTTCAGGAGGCAACTGAACTTTCTTGGTTTTTTTTTTTTTTTCAAAAAATTTTGAAGACATTTTGCTACTCATCCAAGAAGTTTCTTCAACTCTGACATTCCATTCCCCACTATTCTGTCAAGAGCTGAAAAAGCTTCTTGGATGAGAAGGAAAATATCTTCAAAAGAAAAAAAAAACCAACAAAGTCCAGAGACCTCCTGAAAAAGCACCTTTGGGACAAGACATTGACAAGAAACTTTCAAAAATGACACCAAGAAGACTGAATGGACTTGTTCCCACAATTCTTGGAATCCAGGCTGTCTCATTAGGACAACAAAAAAGCCCTTGTCAGCATTCCAACTAACAAACTCCAAATCAATAAACTCTGAGACAGGCATTTTCTCAAAGTTCCATTTAATTAGAGTAGTCATATTGGCACACCTGGGAAAACCCGAATCAGAGAGTTCTGGGTTTTCCCTTCCCAAAAGATAAATCAAAGATCCATCCCCTGCATGCATCAGTCCATGACATGGTCCAATCACCATCCATCCCAACTGGAGACATCCTTCCAACCACTCCTATCCCAGGTGCAGGATGGCTTGTCCTTGACTCAGAAGAAGAATATTATGTCTAAACTTCCACCTCTCTCTAAAATCTCCCCTCCCAAATTCCCAGGCATTAAAATATGGCAGGGGGAAGATGTTAAGTAAAATATGGCTTCCAAAATTGACAGCCCTCTTTTTTCTGGGTTTTGCTTTTAAATATTCCCTTCCTGCTTTAAATGACTATGGTCGCCAGTTTTCATTAAGAGGTACACAGAGAACAGAGATGATATAATTTCTTTCCAGTTGACCTACAATTAGATCTGCCTCGCGAGAAATGACCAAGGAGATAGAACACAGATGGATGAGCAAACAGAAGGGATAGAGAACAAGGGATGGCCATCAAGGGAAGAACAGATGATTAAAGCCAAATGGTCCAAGAATACTTATGCAAATTTGGTACATTTGGAGTGAAAGAGACCAGATCGTAATAGATCAAGGGTCCCCAAAATATTATGCTAATAGGCTGCAAGACTTTTGAGAGCTCTTCTTCCTTCTTACCACCCTCAAGACGGTTTCTAGCTCAAAGGCTCACGTTTTGATTTATCTAAGGAGTTGCATGCTTGCTGGGTTTTTTAAAAATATATTTATTAAGTCATTTTTTAAAAAAGGAGTGGAAGAGAAGAGCGTATTAAGTATTTTTAAAATAAGGAAAGGGAAGATAAACAAAAGTTAAAAAAAAGAGGGGGAAAATGAACAGAATGCAAAATGAATAGTTAGCGAATTTACAAGCCTAGTAGAATTAGGTTAAAGTTTTCATTTTTTTCATTAATTCATTTTTAAGTAATGGGATATATTATTCTGAAAACTGCTCGCCCTTGTTAAAATCTAAACAATATATAAAGATTGTCAGCAACAGGCCACACAATAGAAACCATAAAATAAGATTAAAAGTTACAGTAAATTCTATCTAAGCTACCGAAGTGCCGTTGACTAATGTACACTTTTAACAAAGGCCAACATCATAGTCCCTTATCAGTTTAATTTTCTAAGAATGCCTCTGGGGTTTGTGTGCTGCAGAAGCATTATTGGAAATCCAGAATATACTTCATAATGCTTTCTTTTTCACTATGCTAGCCTTTTGTTTATCTATATTTTTTTCCAAATTAAAATAGTATTTTTTAAAAAATAAGTTGAGGTGCAGGAGTAAGCCTGAAAATACCCAGAAATATATCTGAGGGAGTTCTGTTTAGTAGTTAACCTACTTTAGGGATGAAAGCCAGCTAGGTGACTTTGTGCAAATGACCAGGAGACTGTGAGTTCTAGTTCCTTTTTAAACATGAAAGCTGGCTGGGTGACTTTGGGCCAGTCACCAGGCAATGATTATGAGATGTTGAGTTCTAGTCCCTTTATAGGCATGAAAGCTGGCTGGGTGATTTTTGGCCAATTACCAGAAGACTGAGTTCTAGTCCTGCCTTTGGCATGAAAGCCAGCTGGATGACTTTGGGTCAGTAACCAGAAGACTGCAGAAAGTACGACTTCAGCAACAGAGTGGTCAATGCCTGGAATGCACTACCTGACTCTGTTGTTACATCCTCTAACCCCTCACTCCTTTAACCTCAAACTATCCACTACTGACCTCATCCCATTCCTAAGAGGTTAGTAAGGGGTGTGCATAAGTGCACCATCGTGCCTACCATCCCTGTCCTGTTGTCCCCATTTATTTGTACCTATTTCCTGTATTCTTACTCATGTTTATACTTATACCTATTATCTTGTAAGCGATTGACAAATCGAATAAACAAATAAAATAAGATTATGTTTTAGTCCCACTTTAGGCATGAAAGCCAGCTGGGTACCTTTGGGCCAGTCACCAGGAGATTGTGAGTTCTAGTCCTACCTTGGGCATGAAAGCCAGCTGGATGATTTTGGATCAGTAACCAGGAGACTATGAGTTCTACTCAGGGGCATCTTAACAATATTATGGAGACTTGGGAAAGCAGGGTACTGAGGCTCTTACAACAACAAAGCCATACAGTTTCTGTATTTATATTGATGCAAGGTGCATCAAAGGATTAACATACATAGATTAGTATGGGCCCCCTATGCTTGTGGGGCCCATGGGCAAGTGCCCATTAGGACCATGTGTTAAGGCAGTGTGGTTCTAGTCCCACTTTAACCATGAAAACTGGTTGGATGACTTTGGACCAATTACCAGAAGACTATGATTGATAGTCCTGCTTTAGGCATGAAAGTCAGTTCAGTGACACACACACACCCCGCTCTCTCTCAGGCCAGTTCACATCATAGAGTTGTTGTGGAGGAAATAGGAGAAAGAAGGTATACTGATATGTTCTCCAACTTGACTTATTTGTAAAAATAACAAAGGAGGGATATGAATAAACTAAGTCACTAAATAAATAAAATCTGGAAGCACATTTCTTTTTTTAACTTCCAGGAATCATGTTAGGGATCCAGTAAGAGGTGGAGTAGATCCGGACCCAGGAAAGGAAAATAAATGAAAATGAAGGACTTTGGCATAACAGAAGATGTCTTCAGAAGTTGTAGGTTCTTCATCACTGGATGTTTTTAAGAAGAGATGGGACAGCCAGTCGGTATTGGGTCTCCTGCTGAAGCAGGGGGCGAGACTGCAAGACCTCCAGCTCTACTCTATTCTTATTTTATACTTTTTGATTTATTAAAATCAAGAGACAAAGAGATACTTTTTTACTGAAACATCCACTCTGGCTCGTACAGGGAAATCATATATTTATTATTATTCTTAAATTCCTGCAGGCCAAATTAAAGTTTGAACTTCTTGCTTGCTGTCTTCTCACTTCATCTTCTTTGTTTCTGGTGGATCTGTGCATCCTTCTGGAGTTTTGGTTCTCTCCTAAGCCTTGAAGAAGTCTTGATGGGAGCTGTCTAAAGGGTTTTGTTTTTTTGATTGGAAGTAATTCCACTAAAATTTCACCTAAACTCCAATATGAAGCACACTGACATTTTAAGAATGCGCTTCTTAAACTCAGTAACCAGGGAAATCAAAAGAAGCCACAGAAATTTCACAGCAGTGTCTGAAGTTTTTTATAGATAGATAGATAGATAGATAGATAGATAGATAGATAGATAGATAGATAGACAGACAGACAGACAGACAGACAGACAGACAGATAGATAGATAGATAGAAAGAAATAAACTTCAGACACTGCTGTGAAAATTATATATACATATATAATTTTAAGCTTTCGCGGGTACTTACATGTGTGCTGTTCAGCTTCCTTCAGGTATTATCCCACATCATTGTAGTGCTATTCCACTACAATGGGATATAATACTATAATACTACCCTATTGTAGTATTATCCCACATCATTGTAGCAACGTTTCAGTAGAATCTCATCTGCCATGATCAGGCTTCTGTATGGATGTGGGTCTAACATCTTCTGGTTTCAAATTCGAGGCTGGTCTATTCTGATTGGCTAGGAGTCTAGGTCTGTGTTCACTGGACTTGGAGTTTGATTGATTGGTGTTTCTGGTTTCTTCTGTCTGTTTTGTGGCTTTGATTGGCTGGAAACACTCTGTTCCTGTGTTGGAGGCTTTCAGTGCAGCTTGGCTTCGTGTGAAAGGATGGCTGCTATCCGTTAGGAAGCTAGGTTTCACTTGGGTGCCTGGTGGGAGGGTGTTTGAGCTGGAGGCATCAGAGGGAGTCTGTTTGTGCTCAGGTGTTTTTCTGTTTTGTGGTGTGGAGATCTTTCTATTTGAGAGTGCAGGCTTCCAAATGATTGACAGTCTGGTGGAATCATCTCTTCTATTCATGCTTTCAGGTCTTTTTTCAATCTCTATGGCTTCTCTGATGATTCTGTGGTTGGGGTTTTCTATAGTGGCTAGGGTTTTAGTGCCATTGAAGTTGATGTTGTGACCTGTAGTTTTCATGTGTTGGACTAGTGAGGAGGTGTGTTCCAACTTTTTTACTGCATTTTTGTGTTCATCTAGGTGGGTACTTATTCTTCTATTGGTCTGTCCAATGTATGTGGCCGGGCAAGGTATACAGGGAACTTCGTATATGCTTTGGTTTTCCAGGTCAATTTTGTCTTTGGGGTTTCTAAGGATGGCTGCTATTTTTTTGTCTGTTTTGAAGGCAGGCTTGATGTGATGCCTGTGTAGTATCTTACTGATTTTATCTGTAGAACCTCTTATGTCGGGCAAGACAGCTGTTCCATAGGTCTGTTGGTCTTCTAGGTCTCTGTTATGTCTTGGTGTGTTTTTGTGGATCAAATTGGTGATTTTTTTTTTTTGGAAGCCATTGGCTGTCAATACTTCAGTCGGGGTGCATAGTTCAGTCTTTATATGTGTCTTATCTGCCAGGCATTTGGTTCTGGTAATTAGGGTTTTCGCTACGGAATTTATCTGTGCTGGGTGGTGGTGAGATTGGGTGTTGAGGTAGCGGTTGATGTGTGTTTTCTTCTAGTATACGGCTGTCAGTACTTTAGTCAGAGTGCATAGTTCAGTCTTTATATGTGTCTTGTCTAACAGGCATTTGGTTCTGGTGATTAGTGTTTTGGCCACTTTATCTGTTTCAGCACAGAGTTTATCTGTGCTGGGTGGTGGTGGGATTGGGCGTTGAGGTAGTGGTTGGTGTTTGTTTTCTTTTGGTATACGGTGTGTCCTAGTGTACCATCTGTTCTTTTGTAGATTAGTACATCTAGGAATGGTAGTTGTTTGTTTATTTCCATTTCCATGGTGAACTTGATTTTGGGGTGTGTGCTGTTTAGGTGTGTTAGGAAATTGTTTAGGTTTTCTTTTCCATGGGGCCAAATCACAAATGTGTCAGCGATGTATCTTAGCCATAGTTTGGGTTTTTGAGTGGCATTAGCCAGGGCTCTGGATTCGAATTCTTCCATGAACAGGTTTGCAATGACGGGTGACAGTGGTGATCCCATAGGGGCTCCTTCAATTTGCTTGTATCTTTGTCCTTTCTATATGAAATATGTGTTGGTTAGGCAGTGTTCTGTTAGGTCCATGAGGTCTTTAGCTGGTTGGTATTTATTTTTGATGATTTCAAGAGTTTATTTTATCGGGACTTGAGTGAATAGTGAAACCACGTCAAAACTTACAAGCAGATCTTCTTGTTCCACGTGTAGATCTTTGATCATTTCGAAGAAGTGGTATGAGTTTTGTACATTTGAAGCTGCGGTTTCAGCATGGGGCTGTAGTTGTTTTGGAAAGTATTTAGCTAGGTTTTGTAATGGTGCTCCTATGAAGCTGACTATGGGTCTGAGAGGTATGCCTCTTTTGTGTATTTTTGGGAGGCCGTATAATTTGGGGTATCTAGAAGATTCTTCTCTTGGGATGATCGTCTGTTGGATTTGTTTGCTAATGTGGCTGGTTATAATTTTCTTCTTGGTTAATTTTTCTAGTTATGTGGTTGGGTATGTGTTTAAAGGTTTGTATGTGGAGTCTTGGAGTAGGTCTGTCAATTTTGTTTCATAGTCTTTTCTGTCCATTACTACTGTGGCATTTCCTTTGTCTGCTCGGAGTATTATTATGCTGTTATCATTTTTCAGGGTTTGTAGTGCTCTGAATTCATCTTTTTGCAAATTACTTTTTGGTGGTTTCGTTGTGCATAAGATGTGAGTAACCTGGTGTCTTATTCTGTCAGCTTCATATGTATTTAATTTGGTTAGGCTGGATTCTACTGCACATATGATGGATTCTGTTGGGATTTTTTTGGATGCAATGGCATAATTGAATCCTTTGGATAGGAAATCTGTTTCTGTTTTGGTGAGTTCTCTGTTGGAAACGTTATATGCTAATGGTTTCAGGTGTTGTTGTGAGTTGTTGAGGGTTTTCTTGTCATGTTCTAATTTCTTTAGTTTCTTTAAGAGTTTTTCATTTTTGTAAGTGGTTTCAGTTTCAGCTCTCCAAGTTGTAAGTTGTTTTATCTTATCCCAAAGTAGAGGGTGGATTTTGTTGCTCAATACCAGGTGTAATGCTAGCAAATCTTTGTTTAACTGATCCAATTGGAATCTTTTACTGTGAACTCCATTTCTGAGTAAAGCCATCTCTGTTCTTTTGAGGATACGTTTGGTAGCTGCTGTGTTGTTATGAAATGTTAATTTGAAGCAGGTTGGTGTTACATTGTTGTCTCTGCAGCTGCATAGGAATTTTAGGTCACATAGTATTCCTGCTCTTTTAACTTCCAGCTTCTCATAGCTTTTGATCTGGCTGTTTATTTCCTCCCCGTAGAGGTCAGATATTTGTTTTTTTAAGCTTTCACAGGTAATTACCTGTGTGCTGTTCAGCTTACTTCGGGTATTATCCCACATCATTGTAGTACTTTTAAAGTTGTAGCAACGTTTCAGCAGAATCCAATCTGCTATCATCAGGCTTCTGTATTGATATGGGTCTCACAGCTTCTGGTTTCAAATTTTAAATTTTAAAACTTTAAAAGCACTACAATGACGTGGGATAATACCCGTAGGAAGCTGAACTAGGTCTCTGCACCCTGACTGAAGTACTGACAGCCAAAGGCTTCCAAAAAAAACAAAATCACCAACTTGATCCACAAAAACACACCAAGACATAACAGAGACCTAGAAGACCAACAGACCTATGGAACAGTTGTCTTGCCCTACATAAGAGGTACTACAGGTAAAATCAGTAAGATACTACACAGGCATCACATCAAGACTGCCTTCAAAACAGAGAAAAAAATAGCAGCCATCCTTAGAAACCCCAAAGACAAAATTGACCTGGAAAACCAAGGCATATACGAAATTCCCTGTACATCATGCCCGGCCACATACATTGGACAGACCAATAGAAGAATAAGTACCCGCCTAGATGAACACAAAAATGCAGTAAAAAAGCTGGAACACACCTCCTCACTAGTCCAACACATGAAAACCACAGGTCACAACATCAACTTCAATGGCACGAAATCCCTAGCCACTATAGAAAACCCCAACCACAGAATCATCAGAGAAGCCATAGAGATTGAAAAAAAAACCTGAAAGCATGAATAGAAGAGATGATTCCAGCAGACTGTCAATCATTTGGAAGCCTACACTCTCAAATAGAAAGATCTCCACACCACAAGCCAGGCAAACACCTGGGCACAAACAGACTCCCTCTGATGCCTCCAACTCAAACACCCCCCCCACCAGGCACCCAGGTGAAACCTGGCTTCCTAATGGATAGCAGCCATGCTTTCAAATGAAGCCAAGCTGCACTGAAAGCCTCCAACAAAAGAACAGAGTGTTGCCTGCCAATCAAAGCCACAAAACAAACAGAAGAAACCAGAAGCACCAATCAATCAAACTCCAAGTCCAGTGAACACAGACTCAGGCTCCTAGCCAATCAGAATGGACCAGCCTCGAATTTCAAACCAAAAGCTGTGAGACACACATCCATACAGAAGCCTGATGATGGCAGATGAGATTCTGCTGAAACGTTGCTACAACTTTAACAACACTAAAATGACGTGGGATAATACCCAAGGGAAGCTAAACAGCACACATGTAAGTACCCGCGAAAGCTTAAACACACACACACACACACACACACACACACACACACACACACACACATATATATATA
>BLBF01000080.1:6000544-6026008 GCA_015471245.1 Laticauda colubrina | reverse complement strand
GCCATTGAGAAAATCACATAACATAGCCACTAGCCTCTGAGGGGATTAATTCCCAAATAATAAGAATCACGTAACTCAGCAAAAGCTCCACTAAGACACCAAGATCCCTCTCATAGTCACTGCTATTAGGCCTGGTTTCACTCAGTCTTTTATTTAAGTACTAAATGCATGAAATAATAAACAACTTTTTTGATATATCATTTTTTTCTAGGTAATTAGGGCAAAGAAGTGACGTTGAGCTGGCCACACCCACCCAGTCACATGACCACCCAACCCCACACCCACATGACCACCCAACCCCACTCGGCCAGTCATTAGGGCAGAGAGACCCTTGCTAAAAAATTTGAAGCCCATCCCTGGTGATGCGATGCAGAGCCACCCAAGACAGACAGGTCATAGCAGAGAGGTTTGAAAAAATATGAGCCACTGGAGAAGGAAATGGCAACTCACTCCAGTATCTTTGTCATGGAAACCCCATGGACACAAGGGTGGGATTCTTCCAGTTTGGACCAGTTCTACAGAACCAATTGTTATGATTCTGCGCAGTTCAGAGAACCGGCAAATCATGCCCCTAGCTGGTCCTACCTCTCTCTGCCCATCCCAGCCCTCCACGCCCAGTCAACCCTTACCACGCACATGGAATATCATGTGCATGCCTGAGATCTGTGTCCTCCCTGCCCAGTCACTTAGGGTATTTCTTTTTTTTTTTCCCTCCCAATGATCAGCTGTTCTAATGATCAGCTGTGCTCCTTTGCTGTCTTACTGCTTCACCGAAGAGGTTTCCCCGAGGCGCAGGAAGCAAAAAAGAGCATGCGAGAGGTGGGGGTGGGGTGCTGTGCACCCTCCATGGTCAGTTTTTGCCTTCCCGGGCTGCAGGGAAGCCTTCTGGGAGCAAAAACACCACCCTCCCCAGGAAGCTTGCCTGAGGCCTAGGAGGCAAAAAAATGGAGGGGGAGGGGGGTTTGCTGCAAAAAAGAAGCCACTCGAGTAACATGGGCATGCCCACCTAATCACACCTACAGAACCAATTGTTAAAAAAATTGAATCCTACCCCTTCATGGACAGTACCAAATGCAAAAAGAGATGATGCTGGAATATTCGCCCCTCAGATTGGAATGTATAATGCAGAGGTGATATTCTGCAGTTTCTGACCAGTTCTGGAGAACCGGTAGTGGAAATTTGGACTAGTTTGGAGAACCGGAAAATCCCACCTCTGACTGGCCCTGCCCCCATCTATTCTCTGCCTCCCAAGTCCCAGCTGATCGGCTGGGTCTTCTTTGGTTGCCCTGCACAGAAGAAAGGAGCTGGAAAGCAGGTTAGTGGGGTGGGGAGAGAATGCAGATTTTACAGTATCCTTCCCCTGCCATACCCACCAAGCCACACCTACAAAGAAAGTGCCACACCCACCAAGCTACGCCCATAGAACCAGTAGTAAACATTTTTGAATCCCATCACTGGTGTAATGAGGTGGCTGTATGGAGTCCCTGAAGCAGTAGGCATGAGCTTAAATGGACTCTGGAGGATGGTAGAGGACAGGAAGGCTGGGTGGAACATTGTCCATTGTGCAAAAATGGTAAATAACAACACAAGAGGAACAGTAACAACATTTTTTTCCCCCAGGAACTTGGTAGCTTATAATTTTTCCGTTATTGCTTTTTTTTTTTTTTTTGGCCTTAAAAAAGTTCAATCAGGAAATATATTTTTATTGCATTGGTTATTGATGGTATAAAACTATATATTTTCATGGGCCACAAAGTAGAAGGTAATTGATCATATGCTGTAATTTGAATTACAGTGTTTTTCATGTCTAACTTGGAATTATGTAAGAGTATAAAAGCATCACAGACGGCGATCTAAATCTATGACTTATTCTTTTATTATATAACATTGCAACTTGAGGATGGTCACCAGGGATGAATGAAATTCTTTGACTCCTTCCTCAATCTTCCATCTATGTGGGGAGGGGGGGAACCCTAAAATTATGATTTTATAGGAAAGAGCTATCCTTGAGAAGCATTGTCTCCAAAATTTCTACCTGTAATAAACTTTAAATATTTGTGATGCTGAAGCACAAAGCAGGAGAAAATATGATTATTTTATACATAAGAAAAAGTAATACAAACTCTCCAAAGGATAGAATATTGATTGATGTAAACAAATGACTTCTCCTTCTCCTTCTCCTCCTCCTCCTCCTCCTTTTCCTTTCCTCCTTTTCCTCCTTCTCCTAATTGTCACAAAAGTGCTTTTTCAGGAGGCAAGTGGACTTCCTTGTTTTTTCTTTTGAAGACATTTCACTTCTCATCCAAGAAGCTTCTTCAACTCTTACAGGAAGCCTACTATTCTGCCAGAGCTGAAGAAGCTTCTTGGATGAGAAGCAAAATGTCTTCAAAATAAAAAAAATAAAAAAAATGTGGTTGCCTCCTGAAAAAGCACCTTTGAGACAACTATGACCTGAATGACTGAGAATCTATACAGTCCTCCTCCTCCTCCTCCCCCTCCCCCCTCCTCCTCCTCTTCCTCCTCCGTCAACTTTTGGCCTTGCTTTTGTTTGGGTCATTTGTCGAGAGAAGCAGAAAGGAATTATGTCTCTGGTTCTGCATGGAAGAATCTAGATTTGAAAAGCAGATGACAATATGGTTATTCTACTGGATGGGAGAATGAAAAAAAAAAAAATCAAAAAAAAAAGGGGATCTTTTTTCTCCGAAAAAAATACGGGGCAGCATGAATCGGGGGGGGGGGGGGGTGTTGATATTTTTTTACCCTTTACTGGGTGAGGCTACAAATGAGGGGGTGGGAAATGTGGGTTGGAAAGGGGGTATGCTTAACTTTCTGAAACATAAGTGGTGCCAATGGTGTATTTTCATATTTCTTCGATTTTTAGAAAGAAAAAAAAAAAGCTTTGCAGAGTTGAAACATCAGCATCGGTCTTGTTCCCAGGTGCTTCCTGGACCTCTCCAGGATTGCTCTGAAAGCAAACAAGGGATGTGGGTCAAAAGCAAGAATAAGAATAAAAATCTCACAAATGATCCCCAGCATTATGTCGAATGAACAGCTTCTAATGGGGATTTGCAGTTTGATGAATATTTCAGAACAACATATGTTCTGTAACAATTTAAAACCTGAAGGGTTACTTGATTTGATTTTAGATTAATATTTAACTGCTTCCACTGCTCCAATGCCGCTTCTAACCCCTCTCCCTCCTCCCTCTTCCTTCTCTTCCTCTTTTTCCTCCTTCTCTTTTCTCCTCCACCTCTTTTGTCCTCCACCTCTTCTTGATCTTTTCTGCTCCATTTTTCTCCTCCTCCTATTTTTTTTTGTCTTTGTCTCCCTCCTCCTCCTTTTCTGCTCTATTTTTCTCCTCCTCCTCTTCCTCTTTGTCTTTCTCCTCCTCCTCCACCTCCTACTCTTCTTACTCTTTTCTGCTCCATTCCTTCCTCCTCCCCTTTCCTCCTCCTCCTCTTCCTCTTCCTTTATGTTCTCTTCCTATTCTTCTTCCTCCACCTGCTCTTCCTCTACCTCTTCCCCCTTGGACCTCTCAGGTCTCCTCCTCCTCCTCCTCCTCCTCCTCCTCCTCCTCCTCCTCCTCCTCTTCTTCTTCTTCTTCTTCTTCTTCTTCTTCTTCTTCTTCTTCTTCTTCTTCTTCTTCTTCTTCTTCTTCTTCTTCTTCTTCTTCTTCTTCTTCTTCTTCTTCTTCTTCTTCTTCTTCTTCTTCTTCTTCTTCTTCTTCTTCTTCTTCTTCTTCTTCTTCTTCTTCTTCTGTATTTTCCAACTCAGTTCCTTGAACCTTCCTAAAGAGGCCCCTGCCCTGTGTCCATGTCCCAATTCCGCCCCCCCCCATTCCATTCCTTCAGTCTGCTGAGGAGATGACTTTTCCCAGTCATCAACCCAGTCAAGCTGAGCCTCCGCACTTGCCTTAGATTCATGAAATCAAAGAATCAATATCTTTGTCCCTTCACCGTACCTCTTTAATGGAAGCGATGTCGGGTTCGTAACCTTGGAGGTTATCTTTCATCCTGAACTCTCTTTGATTGTAATTTTACATCTCACAAATCTCATTCTATCAAGTCCAGAACACACCAAGGCTGTGACCAAAGCTGTTTCAGGAGGATGCTGAGTCAATAATTCATACTTTTATTATATCTCAGCTGGGTGACTGTAATTCATCCCTTCGCTTGAGCTGCGCTAACACCTGTGGAAGTGAGTGCCAGAAGCACAGCTCTGGACACCGACAGTTTTAAGCTTCCCATCGAGTGGAAGCATTTCTCCTTGCCAGAGACTCTGCATGTCTCCAAGCAGCGGTGCAGCAGATACCTGGATAAGCCTAGCAAAGGCAGGAATCAGAATCAGAATAGAGCTGAAGGGACCTTGGAGGTCTTCTAGTCCAGCCCCCTGCTCAAGCAGAAGACCCTGTACTCTTTCAGACAAATGACTGTCCAGTTTCTTCTTAAAAACCTCCAGTGATGAAGCACCCACAACTTCTGGAGGAAAGCTGTTCCACTGATTTGTAGTCCTCCCTGTTAGGAAGTTTGTCCTCAATTCCATGCTGCTTCTTTCCTTGATTAGTTTGCAATCATTGCTTCTTTTTCCTGCCTTCAGGTGCCTTGGAAAATAAATTGACGCCTGTCTTCTTTGTGGCAGCCTCTCAAATACTGGAATATCGCTTTCATGTCCCCACTCGTTCTTCTTTTCTCTAGACTAGCCAAACCCAAATCCTGCAATTGTTCCTCATACGTTTTAGTCTCCAGGCCTCCAGGTGAGAGGAAATTAAAAGTCTATAGAGAGTCATCCACATCATGAATGATCCTAAAGATGCTTTTTCAGGAGACAATTGGACTTCCTTGTTTTTTCTCTGAAGATGTTTTGCTTCTCATCCAATAAGCTTCTTCAGCATATCACTGAAAAGAGACTGTCAAAACCCCAAAAAGGAAACAAAATTACAACACCTCCTCACTAACAATCAACCCCCTGATGAACAGAGATTAACATCAAAACTAAAACTAGACCCATAATCAATAAGTAAACAATATTCCAATCAAGGAACTACCAACTCAGACAAACAAACTAACAGTAAACAACAGTCCAATAAAAAAAATAAACCACCAAGATCACTCTCAACAATACTGATAGGGCAAGATAGTTTATTACTAGCACTGATGATTGTCCCAAAGGTACTTTTTCAGGAGGCAACTGGACTTTCTTGTGTTTTTTTTTTCTTTGAAGAGATTTTGCTTCTCATCCAAAAAGCTTCTTCAACTCTGACTTGAGGGTGGGGAATGGAAGGATTTATATTCCTTGCAGACAGCTGGTCATTTGCATTCTTTTAAGAGTTGTTGAGGCCACTTGGAGGTTTGTCTTTGTCCTTACCTGAGCAATGCAAATGGGTGTGGAGCCTTCTTGGAACTGCTGAAAGGACTGTGTTGTGGAGCTGTGTTTTCTGAAGGATGCTTTTTGCCCTGTGTCCCTTCACTGTTATGGATGAGTCTGTGTTGTCTGCATCTCAAACTGCAATATAAATGGTTCATGTAGTCTGCAATTGTTCTGGAAATCCATTTATATTCCTGCACCCTTCGAAGGGTATTCATCCCAAAATGCATTGCTAAAAGTCTATGGAGCAGTGGTGGGATTCTAATATTTTTTATTACCAATTCTGTCGGCATGGCTTGGTGAGCATAGCAGGGGAAGGATACTGTAAAATCCCCATTCCCTCCCCACCATACTAATCTACATTCCAGCTCCCTTCTCCTGTGCAGGGCAACCAAAGAAGCCCCAGTTGATCAGCTGGAATTCAGGAGGCAGAGAATAGATGAGGGCAGGGCCAGTCAGAGGTGGTATTTGCCAGCTCTCAGAACTACTCAAAATTTCCACAACTGGTTCTCTAGAATCGGTCAGAACATGGTGACCGATTCACCTCTTCTATGGAGATTCTCAGTCATCCAGGTCATGGTTGCTCCAAAGGTGTTTTTTTCAAGAGGCAACTGGACATCTTCAAAGAAAAAAAACAAAAATTCCAGTTGCTTCCTGAAAATGAACCTTTGTGGCAGGAAATTAAACACAGCAAAGAGATTGGAAAAAAAAAGGATGAAAACTCCAAACATCAGATGCCGACCATGATGGATTTCTTTCTATTGCCTAACACCTGCTTTTACCCACCTTTAGGTCACTAAGTGAGAATTTTTTTTGCCCTATTTCATGACTTTGCTTGCCTCGTTTATTAAGTGAACCAATGCAGTTGTTCAGTTAGTCACATGGATGTGAAACCATGTCCCCCTTGACTTTGCCTGTTAGGAGATCACAAAAGGGGATCAGGGGACTCTGGGACACTGTAACCATCATAAGTACAAACCAGTTGCCTAGTGTCCTGATTTTAATCACGTAACCACAGGGATGCTGCAACGGTCATAAGCGCGTAAAACTCTTTTACATCACTTTGTTGAGTGCAGTTGTTGTGGTCTGTCAGTTGCCGGCTCCTCCAACAGCTGAATCAGAGGAGGAGAAGGCATCATCGGAGTCAGGACCAACATGAGGGCAACCTGAGAGGTCCAAGGGGGAAGAGGAAATGGAGCTGGCAGAGAGGGAGACAAAGGCAAAGCCTGGGCCATTTGTCAGCCCTCAGATGGAGAGTCAATAACCACCAGGTCTGGAGGTGGCTGATGAGGAAGAGGAGGAACAGCTGGGTCCAGTGCCTGGTTCCTGGATGCACAGAAACAGAGGAGAGGATAGCAGTGGAAATCTATGGGCTGATCCTTGGGACAGAAGAGCCACTGCTGCTAGTGAAATTCCACCCTAACTCTGGGGATAAAAGGCAGGGAACGGAGATGAATAGTTATGGCAGATAACTCTTCATCTCTCTGCCAGTGTGTGTGTGTGTGTGTGTGCGCGCGTGTATGAGAGAGAGAGGGGGGAAGGGAGGGAGGGAGGGAGGGAGAGGGAGAAAGGGAGAAGGAGGGAAAGAGATAGATACTTTTTGTCGGGCTGCTGGAACTCCTAAAAAATGAATCATTGATTTAATTACAGAGAGTTTGTTGTGTTTTGGGAGCTGGATCAGAACAGCTGTTGTAACTCTAGTCCCTAAATGAATGGTTGTAAGTTGAGAACTACTTTAATGTTCAGGATTTTTTTCCTTTCTGATCTCACCTGGGGAAGGATTTTCAATATACAACTTTGGGTCAAATGATCTGGCAGTTATTTTGGCACCAAACCAGGTTAGCTTTGTAATTTAAGGCCAATGCTTGCAATCTCATTTGGAAGCTTAGCAGAGGCTAATGTGCTGATTTCAAAACTGGCTGGCATCTGTTTTGGAATTATTTCCTGCAGAAATCTCTCTCCAGCCTTTGGAGTCTAGAACAAAGGAATCACAGTGGTGTTATTCAAAGAACAGAACCCTTTTCAACCTCCCAGTCTCTATTTGACCTCAAAAGTGAGTTTGCAGGATGCATTATTCAGTTATTTTGTGCAACGGGCCAAAAATGTGGGTGATGTAATGCACACACATACACACAAATACATGGAGAGAGAGAGAGAGAGAGAGAGAGAGAGAGAGAGAGAGAGAGAGAGAGATTTCTTTTATGCAATCTCACACACATGCTTCTTTTTCTCAATCACAGACGCTCACTAACAGATAGTATCACACACATATGCATAGAGAGAGAGAGATTTCTTTTATTCACTCACACACACTCTCTTTTTTTTCTCAATCACAAGGACAAACACACACTGATACACAATTTCTTACGCACACACACACAAAGAAAGAGAAAGAATTTTTACTCATTCACAAACACAAATGCACACATTTTTTCTCAATCCTAGTCTTGCACACACATTAATATGCAATATCTTGTACACACACACACAGAAAAATATTTTTCTTTTCCTCTATCACAATCACAAACACAGACACGCAAACACACATTCTTTTTCTCAATCACATTCACAAATACGCACCAACATGCAATATCTTAAACACATATTTAAAGGGAGAGAGAGATTTTCCTTTTCCTCCATCACAATCACAACCACACACATTCTTTTTTTTCTCAATCACAAACACACTGCCATACAATATCTTATGCTCATACACACAAAGAGAGATAGAGATAGATATATATGAAGATATTTCTTTTATTCAATCACAAACCCAAACACACACATACACACTCACAAACACATGTTCTACTTTTTCTCAGTCACAATCACAAGCATACACTGATCCACAATATCTCACACAAATACACACAAAGAGAGATTGAGAAATATTTTTCATTCAATCACAAACCCAAACACACACATACCCACTCACAAACACTCAGTCACAAACACTAACACGCATTAACACACAATACCTTACATGTATCCACATCCATATACAGAGAGAGAGGGAGATTTACTCAATCACAAACACAGTCACAAAAAAGACACACATCCACACGCACAAACACACATTCTTTATCTCAGTCACAATCTCAAACAAGCACCAGCACACAACATCTTACACACATCTACATCCATATGCAGAGATTTACTCAATCACAATCACAAATACATACACACACACAATCACCATCCCAAACACAACCCAACACACAATATCTGTTCAACACCACAAAATCTGTAGCTTGCGCACATTTGTCCCCATCCTCTAAACCACTTGGGGATTCATTGGATATAACTGTCATTTGGGATGGATGGGGAGACCCCTTCTACTCCACAATCTGTTGAAAATACGCCACTTTAAATCTCCCACCTTAAATAAAAATTTGCCTCTTCTAGCTTCCTCTCTCTCTCCTTTATATCTACCCCACCCAGATCAAAGCTTTTTCATTATTCATTCATGCTCTTTTCCCTTCCATCTGTTTTTTTTTTTTCCTCCCCTCACCTATATCTAAAGCTTTGAAGATCTGTCATCCTTTTCAACATTCAAAGTCCCTGCACCACTTAACGGGCCTTGTGCGATGCAACGCACTTTGAATTTTCAAAAAGTTCACTCTTTCACCAAGAGGGCAACATTATGGAGTTGGCTTTGTTAGAACTCTTATTGTCAAAAAGGGTGGGATACACAAACAAACACCCATGTTTTCTCAAAAATATAATCTACTCAAGCCCCTGTCACACGGCACCAACGGATGCAAAGAGGATGTAAAATGGACAAAAAAGCTTGCCATCTGTTGGTTAACACGATGTATCCGTTCTGTACTCACTGCCTCCATTTTGCTTCCTCTCTATCCGTCCAGCATCCGTTTATGGACGTTTCATCCGCTCAGAAAGTTTTGAGCACTCAAAACTTTTGCGCGGAAAATGTATCCAATTTGTCTCTTCTGCATCCGCTACGCATCTGCTACGCATCCATTCTGCATCCGTTCCGCATCCGCTATATCCGCGAGGCATCCGTTCCGCATCCGCGCAACTCGCATCCACTTGGACTCAGGGAGGAAGCGGAACAGATGCAGAATGGATGCAAAAAGAATGCCTAGCGGATGCAGCATGGAAACAAAGCATTTAAAAAGGAAAAAACCTTCGCAGAGGGGACCTATCTCGGATATTAAGGATGTCTAGAGGATGCCTAGAGGATGCCTAGAGGTTGCAAAGGGACACCTATACTGTCTTTAAAAAGGAGGAGCAACTCACCTGCATCTCACTTTCAGCCCAGGAGCCCAGCTGTGTAGACCTCTGCAGCCTTCATCTGACTCTTCCTCTTCCACAGCATCCAGTCATGTCCACCATGGATCGTAACAAAGTCCTTTTGGCAGCCACCATCCTTCTGCAACAGTGTGAAGCCATCTACAGGCTCTGTGAACTCTACTACGGGAAGAGAAAGAGGCAGCCAAGAAGAGTCTGGGTACGAAGATGGTTCACCAGAAGAGCAGAGGACGGACTGTACAACAAGCTGATGGTAGAGCTCAGGAACGAAGACACTCGGGCATTCCAGAACTTCATGAGGATGCCTCCAGCCATGTTTGACGAAGTTGTGCAGCGGCTGACACCCAGGTTGACCAAGGCAAACACCAACTTCCGGCCCAGCCTGGAACCTGGGCTCAAGGTGGCACTCACTCTGCGCCACCTTGCCTCAGGGACCACCTACAGGAGCATGCAGTACAGCTGGAGAGTGCCACATAACACCATCAGCATTGTGGTCAGAGAAGTGGTGCAGGCCATCATCGAAGAATACAAGGAGGAGCTCCTCCAGTACCCCTCCACTGAAGAAGGATGGAAGAAAGTTGCAGAGCAGTGGTATCAGAAGTGGAACTTACCACACACCGTTGGAGCCATAGATGGCAAGCACGTGGCCTGCAAAGCGCCAGCCAAGTCGGGGTACACTTATTTCAATTACAAGGGCTTCTTCAGCATCATCCTCTTTGCCATGGTCGATGCTGACTACAAGTTCATGTACATCGATGCTTCAGGCAACGGCTCATCTTCAGATGCCCAGGTATACAATGCAAGTGACCTCAAGGAGGGGCTGGAACGCAACCTCATTGTGGGCTTCCCAGATCCAGAACCCCTGCCCAATGACACGCAAGATATTCCCTACTTCATCATGGGTGATGACGCCTTCTCCCTCACAACCTACCTCATGAAGCCCTACACCTCCAAATACCTCTCCCGTGAAGAGAGGATCTTCAACTACAGGCTGTCCAGGGCAAGGCAGGTGGTGGAGAACGCCTTTGGCATCCTGGCCAACAGGTTCCAGGTACTTCTCACCACCGTGCAGCATTGCCCAGAGACCGTGAGGAGGATAATGGAAGCTTGCTGCATCCTGCACAATCTCATGCGCACCCACTACCCAATCTTGCATAACAGGCTCAAAGACCTCCAACAAGGCAATGGGGACATGGAGCCTGGGGAATGGAGGCAAGGGCGAAACCTGAAAGACACTGAGGATGTGCAAGGCCCCAACATAGCCTCACGTGAAGGGAAGAAGCAGCGCAACCTCCTAAGACACTGGTGCAACTCCCCAGCTGGAGCAGTGGAATGGCAAGACACGATGATAGATGATTAATGGATGCTTCCTTGAGCCTGTCTCATCAAACGGATGAGATTGGGCCATGTATGTTGGGTGGGCCTACAATGAACAGGGCATTTAATAAAGAGTTGTGTTTATGTTGACATGTGTGGATGATTGATTACATTGCTATTGATAATAAAGGGCCATAGGTGTGGCACCTGGGAGGGTGGACCATCCAGTCCCACTATGCTTGCACTGGAGGTTTATCTATCCCAGACCTACTACCCATCCCAGAGATATCCCTGCCCATCCCACAGCTATTCCCCATCCCAAAGGTATCCCTTCCCACAGCACTGCTATCTTTACACATCCCACAAGCATGCAAAGGCTTAAACCATTTCTAAAAGTTTCCAGCAAGACTTTATTAAAAAAAAGAAATGAACCAAGTGTGTGAATTAAAAATAGACTTTATTAACAACAAGCTATAAAAGAAAAATGAGTCTCTGGCACTCCTCTTGGTCGCTCAGTCTCATGGGTGAAGGGTCCAGGTGCTGTGGAGGTGGCTGGTGCTGGAGTGCTTGTCATCAGCTCCTCCAGAAGCAGAAGCAGCAGAAGCCCCAGCCCCAGAAGAGGAAGGCTGGCAGGCAGGCATGCACCAAGGCTGGCAGGCAGGCTGGCACCAAGGCTGGCAGGAAGGCAGGCAGGCAGGCAGGCACCAAGGCTGGCAGGCAGACATGAACCAAGGCTGTCAGGAAGGCAAGCACCAAGGCTTGCAGGAAGGCTGGCAGGGAGGCAGGCACCAAGGCTAGCAGGATGGCTGGCAGGCAGGCAGGCACCAAGGCTGGCAGGTAGACACGAACCAAGGCTGGCAGGCAGGCAGCCAGCAAGGCTGGCAGGGAGGCTTGCAGCAAGGCAGGCAGACAGCAAGGCTGGCAGGGAGGCTGGCAGGGAGGCTTGCAGCAAGGCTTGCAGCAAGACTTGCAGGCAGGCATGCAGGCAGGCAAGGCTGTCAATCCAACGGCAGCAGGTCTTTCCTCTGAATGGTGACCTGCTTCCGAGCTGCTTCCCTTATATCCGCTGGGCTTACGCAATGCATCCTCCCCGCATGCGCAATTAATGCTCGGCATCCGTTAGGCTTCCGCTGTGCATCCGCTCGGCTTCCGCTCTGCATCCGCTGTATTCGTTCCGCTCTGCATCCACTGTATCCGTTCCGCATCCGCTTTGCTGAGGTCCCCCAGAAGCCTAGCGGATGTGCCATCCACTCCCATCTGCTTCCATCCACTAGGCTTCCGTTCCGCATCTGTTTTCCAACCACTCTGCATCCTACCCACGTCCGTTCCTTTCCGTGTTATCCCCTCCGGTTATGCAAATTTTCACCCCTTCTGAGATTGGATAACAACGGATGGAACATTTTTCTCATCCGTTGTGTCCTTTTTACTAACGTTTTGCATCCGTTGGGCAGTGTGACAGGGCCTTCAGAAAGTAAGTCCTGGCTTGATTTTTACACATGCATCCATTATAAGCCCTACACCCGAAAATAAATCCTAATTAAGACCCCGCCCACTATAGAGTGCACAGGAAAAAATTAAGCTCATGTAGGGATGGTGGATGGGGGAGTTGCCTTACTACTTACCTTTGCATAGTTGCAGCCAGGTCTTGCAAACCTCAGCCCATTTGTTCTGCAGCCAGCAAGGCTTTCCTGAAGGCCTCTATAGTGGAAAACATTACTCTGGATTGATCCAGAGCTCTTCATTAGCTGCAGAGACCTTCTGAAAAGTCTTGTTGACCTTGCTGGCCGAAGAAGTTCCTGGAGACCTGTGAGAGCAAAAAGGATACCCGGGGCGATGTGCGCAAGTGAGGTAAGTCAATGGACGATATCCCACCCCCCAAAAATAAGACCTAGTGCCTTTTTTGGTGGCAAAACATATAAGACAGGGTCTTATTTTCAGGGTATATGAAAATTTATATTTCCGCCTATTCACACATGGTGACTCAAGGCTCCCCTTTCCTCCTCTAATCTCCTACCTTTCCATACCCTACCATACACTATTCTTCCCTTCTCCCCATCCCTCCCTATTCTGTTACTATATTCTACCCTATCTGCATCCTGACCTTATACCCATAAGTTTGAATCCTATCTATTAAGCAAAGAATATGTTGCAAAAGTTTGTTGCCCAAATCTAAGACTTTTTTGAGGTGGGGGATGGGGAATTGAGATGGAAGGAAAATGCTTATCTGACTCCCCTCCTGCCACATTGTACCTTCTGACTGTGTGTCCCTCATAAAAAGCAAACTACAAAAAGGACTTTGCAGTTAACAGTTGAAATAAATTGTCAGTGTTTGTGCTTAGTAACAGCTCATATCCTTTTATTCCCCCCGACCTGCATACAAAAATTAATGGGATGAACTACTGTGGCATTGTATCCTTGACACATAATTTGTTATAAATAATAACACAAATGATTACAGGCAAAGCTACAACACTTAGGAGCACATCACTTCTTCAGTGGGGCGATGAACAAGACAGTTTTCTCCATGGGGCATGCAATGGGGAGAAAGATGTGGGCATCCTGGCTTGTGTCTTATCAACCCAGAAGATCCAATCACCAGAAGACCCAATCAGACCTTAATCAGGGTTTATCAGGGCTGTTTATTGACTTTCTGCCACACAAGAGCTGGAAGATTCAGCTCTTTTTATCGGAAGAACAACTAAGGTGAGTTAAAAATAAGATTGGGGCTTGGCTGGTGTTCTCAGGCCAAGTTATTTAATTGCCCATAAGCAGATACTTCTCGCCATCTTCTCCTCCCTCGTGGACAAATTCTCTGATTTTGATACTTGAGCAGTTAGGTTTTATCTTCTATTAGACAGGCCATAATATCTTTTTTAGAAGGCAGGCAGAGAAAGAGCAGGAGACAGACCCCTAATAGAATGGCAGGCAGTTAGGAAAAGGAGAGCCAGAGATTTTAAAAAATGCATTCTGGGAGCTAGAGATGATTTTTTTAGTCCACCATTTTATGGGGTGAAATTGTTTTTGTTTACTAATGGAAGGTCTTAACAGATGCCAATGGGATTAGGGTATATTCGAATATAATGTTTATTGTTTATTTAACTGCATTGGATACCTATTTGCTTCCGGGTGCAATTCAAGGTGCTGGTTGTCACCTTCAAAGCCCTTCATGGCTTGGGACCAGGTGATCTGAGGGACCATCTCTTGCTGGTCACATCTACCCAACCCATCAGACTGGGAGGCAGCGAATGCTGCGGGCCCCATCCTCAAGGCAGTTACTGTTCTACAGGCCTCGTAAACCGTAATTATTCATAAACTTGTTTTAAAAACAAACCTATTTTATTGCAATGCTGGGAATTGTTTTCATTCCCAGTCAGAATTAATCTTAAACAGTCTCCTAAGATAAGCATACAGCCTTTCAGTTCTGTGAAGTGCTGCCAAAAACAGAAGTATCAAATGAACTAGAAAAGAAACCAAATGAAGTACAAAAAAAAAAAAAAAAACCGACTGAAGTACAAAGAGCTTCAAGGATGACTTGGAACCGATCAAACCACATTGCTTCCTGCAAAGGTTTCATCATCTTGTCCTGACTTTTATCCCTTATGGGGGGGGGGGGACAGTCACCTTCCAGCCTTACTCCTGAGTTGCCCCTTTTGTTTTAGCTGCTCTCACCTTCTAGCAGCTCTGTGCACACATGCACTTGGAACAGGCTTCCCTTGTTCCTCTGCCTTGCTGCTGCCAGACTCCAAAAGCTCCAAAGGCAGCAGTCCACTCCCAGATGGTCCTGGCCCCATCTCTGCATCGGATGCAGGACCCTCATCCGAGTCCTCTCCAGACTCCCTGACTGGACCTCGTTCTTTCCCACTGCCCGATTCCACTGTAATATGCACTGGCTGCTGGTGAACCACAAGAGATACACCTGGTGGGAGTCAGAAGAAGGGTCTTTTCTGTGGTGGCTCACTCTCTCTGGAACATTATCCCCCCAGAGATTAGAATGGGCCCCTCTCTAATACTCTTTTGGAAGGCACTGAAGACCTGGTTCTGCCAGTGGGCCTGGAGAACCCCGAGCGAGATGGAGACCATCAAATGGCTCATGGAGGGGGGGGGCACAATTTTATTATATTATATTAATTATTTGATTTGATTTTTTATTCATTTTATTGTTTTAAATGAGATTTTATATTATAAGCCACCTTGAGTCACTGTGAGTGTGACAATATGTGGGGTAACAATATCCCAATCGAGGAACTAACAAGTCAGGCAAACAATGATGCTATAAGTCACAGCCTAATTGAAGAATCAGGAAGAACACTTCCACCAACGTTAGCATTGTTAGGGAAAGCCATGTGTATATAAATAGAGAACAAAGCCTTCTAGCACTGATGACATCACCTAGTTGGGTAATAAAATGTCTGCAAGCAAACCACCAAGCTCAGAAAGTACCAAGGATCTCACAGCTCAACTCTCAGGTACAAATATTCTCTCTATAAATAGATATATGCATATATACTTCTCTCGTGTCGCTACACTTTTCCCAGCCACTGTAGAACACAGGCTCTGGCACTTGGGGTGTAATCGTGGAGATCATGTGATGTACAGGGTTGTGGTAGCAGGGTGCAGTTTAATAGGTGTTGCATTGTCTGGGGAGCCTCCCCGCAATCACATTCTATGGATCCATCATGGTTGTATCCCCATTTCTGCATCAGGGCTTTGCACCTCCCAACTCCAGTTCTAAGGCGATTCAGGCAGCGCCAATTTTGCCATGGCTCACTGGCACCTGTTGGGAGGGATTCCTTTGGCTCAAAAAAGAGGTTATGGGGTTTCTCCTGTAGATGTTTTGACCAGGCTTCTATCCTGCAGCTCTGGGGATTGCCATCCAGGGGTTGTACTGAGTGTAGAAAACACTTCCTGGATTTTAGCCTTTTTGGTGGAGGAACATACTGGAAAAGTGGATGGCGACTGTCATCTTCCTGTTTTGTGCGTTCCACTCTTGAAGATACATCTCTTCTGACTGTAGGAGGGGCAATTCCACACAGCAGGTAGAGGTCATCAATTCGGGTAGGCTTGAGACAACCAGAGATGGCCCTACAAGCTGTATTTAGAACAGGGTCCAGCTTCTTGGCATGTGAGGAACGTCCCCAGACAGGGCATGCATATTCGGCTGCGGAGTAACAAAGGGCAAGGGCTGTGCTGTGGATGGTTCCTGGGTCTGTTCCCCACTTGGAGTTTGCCAGCTTTCTCAAGATGTTATTCCTGGCTCCCACCTTTGCCTTTGTCTTGCTGACGTGGTCCTTGAAACTGAGAGTGCGGTCTAGAGTGACTCCTAGATACACTGGTTTGTCTATGTATTCTAGTCTCTTGCCATACCAGTGGACCTTCAGTTTGCGGTTTGCATCGCCACCCTTGAGATGGAAAGCACTGACTTGAGTCTTATCTGGATTTGCCCGAAGATGGTTTACAGCATAGTAGGTGGTCAGGCCCTCTAGTGCTTCACTTAGCGTTCTTTCAAGATCCAGAAATGACTGGGACTGAGAGGCTATGCACAGGTCATCTGCATACAGGAAGCTCCTGGTGTTCTGGTGGATGGGTTGATCATTTGTGTAGATGTTGAACAAGAGTAGAGCAAGAACGCTGCCTTGCGGAAGCCCATTTTTCTGTCTGCGCCATCTGCTTCGATCTCCACTGAGATCAACAAAGAAGCGTCTGTTCTCCAGCATGTTTTGGATCAGAGAAGTCAGGCTGGCAGCATGTGTAATCTTGTACAGCTTCTGCACAAGTACTCTGTGGTTGACTGTATCGTAAGCTATAGACAAGTCAACAAAAACAGCACCAGTTATGAGTCCCTTCTCATAACCATCCTCAATAAATTGAGTTAGGTTAAGGAGTTGGCTGTGCAGGACTTTCCAGGTCTGAAACCCGTTTGCTCAGGAATCAGCTGCTGATCAATAATGGGCACCATGCGATTCAGGAGTAGTCTCTCAAACAGTTTGTATGTATGACAGAGCAGGGAGATGGGTCGGAAGTTCTTCGGGATGGCAGGATCTTTGCCAGGCTTCAGGATAGCCACAATCTTTGCCCACCTCCATATCTTAGGTAGCTTGTTGGTTATCAGACAACTGTTGAACAGGTCTAGAAGCCACTTGAGAGCCACTGGTCCTAGGTGTTTAACTTGTTCACACAAGATGTCATCAAGACCATCTGCTTTGTTGTTTTTCATTGTCTTGATGCCAACAATTAGCTCGTTCATTGTGAAGGCTCTGGTGAGGTCAGAACATTCCTTGTTTTCTTCAGATGGCTTTGGTAGTTTAGTTCTCCGAGGATGATGGTTTGGGTTTCCCCGGCTATTCAAAAGGAGTTGATGAGCAACTTGATCTGCTGTGACTTCAGAGCATGGTTGGGCTTTTGTGTAGTCATTTCCCAGCTTCCTAATTGTCTTCCACGCTTTCCTGCTACTGTGAGTCCTATTAGTAGACTCAATCAATTCTTGCCAGCTCCTTCGCCTCTCTGACGACACTGCATCGATAAGACTTTCCCCAACTTCCAAAGTATCATCTCCAAAGGGATTTGCCTGGAAGAGATTGATATACTCCTTGTAGAGTTGCTTTGCTTCAGTTGTTAAGCCAGGGATGTAGTTTTTCCGGCATCCTCTAGGGATGTTGTTTCTGGAGGACTTTTTCACCTTTTCTACAAAGATATCATAGTTGGCTGGGGTTGCTGGAAGGTCATTGATTGCATTGTCCAGCTCTTCTGAGAATTTCTCCCAATTTGCCTTCCTCAAGTTAAAGCGGCGTCTGAAGGAGACTGGATGGGGAGTTATGGCTGCATTGATTTTAATCCCGATGGGACGGTGTTGAGAGTGAGGGATTGGGTCGAGGACAATTTTCTCACACTGGTTAGCAATGCTGTTCGTGGCGAACACCAAATCAGGGTTATAGCCACGCCTCCATCTGCCACTGTTGAAGGAGCTTGGTAGTTTGGGATCGTGGATGTGGGAAAGCTCATTTGCATCAGACCAACTCTCAACTAGTTCTCCATCATTGTTTGTCTCAGAGTATCCCCATAGGACATTGTGACTGTTGAAATCCCCTATGACTACATTCACTGTATTGTCAGTGAATATCTCTGGGAAGGCAAATTCCTCATTAGGTGGCTTGTAGACAGAAGTCAGAGAAATTCCCATGAGCTGGATGTTCATCACTTCCACATTGTTGAGATACGACACTGTGGATTTGTCAATGCTTATTCCACTGCAGGTGAAAATGGCACTCCCATACTTATCATGAGGTCTTTCAGCTACAAGAGTCATGCCTGGGATTCTTGGATGAATGTTAGTGTCTCCTCGATGTGTCTCTTGTAGGCACAGTACATCACATTGATTTCTGGTATAGATATCAGCCAGGAGATGTTGCTTGGCTCCTGAAAGGCCTTCAATGTTGGCAGATATGATTGTTAGTGCCGGTCCTGAAAAGGACCCATGCTTACGACACTGACTTTTACCGATATCTTGAGCCAGATTACGTGTCTCCATGTTTGGTGATAGGATTGGTAGGTTGGTGTAGTGTGGTAGAAGGATTTGCAGGTAAACAGATACCTGACAGGGGTCGCGACGTGAACGCTCCTTCTATGGCCCCCTATGCATATATATATATATATATATATATATATATATATATATATATATATATATATATATATATATATATCTCATATATATATCACATCAAGACTGCCTTCAAAACAGACAAAAAAATAGCAGCCATCCTGAGGAACCCCAAAGACAAAATTGACCTGGAAAACCAAGGCATATACGAAATTCCCTGTACATCATGCCCGGCCACATACATTGGACAGACCAATAGAAGAATAAGTACCCGCCTAGAGGAACACAAAAATGCAGTAAAAAAGCTGGAACACACCTCCTCACTAGTCCAACACATGAAAACCACAGGTCACAACATCAACTTCAATGGCACTAAAACCCTGGCCACTATAGAAAACCCCAGCCACAGAATCATCAGAGAAGCCATAGAGATTGAAAAAAGACCTGACAGCATGAATATATATATATACTTTATATCATTTCCTTCCTTCTTTCCTTCCTTTTCTCCACAATAACAACCCCGTGTGATTGTCTGGGCTGAAAACAATTGACTGAGTCAAACATATCCAATGAGAATCTATGGTTGAGGATAGATTTGAATTCAGGTCTTGCTGGGCCTAATCCATCACATTAACCATTCTACTATGCTGCTTCTTTCTGTACTGACATTCAAAATAATTATCACAATGTTAGCAATTCCTATTGTATGAGTTCTATTTTTTTAAAGATATCCCTTTCCTGAATTTACAGTATCACTTCTGTTAACTCCTTGAATTATCCAGCTGTGATATTTAGTGTCATATTGTTTTCATCTGTTCTGAAAAAAATACATATGTTTTGAACTGACTGATGTAAAAGTTGGTCTATTTCCAAGCTATTTTGAAAAGTGTTAGAGATGGGCTTTGGACACTTTGAGGATCCCTGAGAGAATCCTTTCCCCAAATCAGAAAAGACACATGCTGATTCTTCCAAACAGATTTCTTTATTGTTCCACACCTATAGACAGAATCTCGACAGAGTTAAGTACCCTACTAGCTACATCAATAATATGTTATGAGAACTATTAGATAGAGGCCATTTTCAACATCTTTCTCTCACACATAGTATCCAAACCGAGTCACCAGAAACAGTCTTGGTAATACATTGATTAGAATGCAGTATTGCAGGCTAACTCTGCCCACAGCCAGGAGTTTGTTCCTTACCAGTTCAAGATGGAGTTTGTTCCTTACCAGTTCAAGATTGACTCAACTTTCCACTCTTCCAAGCTTAGAATGATGGACTTGGATTGTTGGGGGCAGTATGCTGACACTGTAAACTGCTTAGAGAGGTCTCATGAAGGAATCAATATGTGAAGTATGCCAACTACTTATAAAACTTTTATCATTTTATATCATTTATATAAAAGAATGCCAATTCCAAAGATGCTTCTTAGAACACTTCCATTTGCATATCAAATAATAAGTCCATTTAATATGGTACACTCATGTATGAATCTTCTATTTTCTCCCATTCTTGCATCAAAAATCTAACACCTTTAGAAGTGTTACAAAACAGAAGCATAAGAGACTTTTCATTTCCTGTTTGGACAAATCAGCCTTTGTAGCTTTTTGCTCAAAAATATTGAGAGTTTATTGTATTTGGATGGAAGAGAGTTTCAATTCATTTCAATGTCTGAAGAAGAAAATAGCACAACAACATGAAAATGTTTGAGGTGTAGGAAAAGTAGGAAGTTGAAGTAAGTTCTTCTCTTATTTCTCACTCTAAGGCCAAATATTCATGTAGATGAAATATTAGTGCAGGTGAAGTGCTACCTAATAACTTTCAAGAAAGTTATTACTTTTTTCAATCTAAAATTCTTTAATTTTTTTTACATTACTTTAGAAAAGTGTGGGGTTGTTTTGCAGCCTGGTAATACAAATTGCCGCAGGAGGCCAGCAAAGATCAAATTTAGAAGAATGGAATAGAATGGAATAGAATAGAATGGAATGGAATGGAATGGAATAGAATAGAATAGAATAGAATAGAATAGAATAGAACAGAACAGAACAGAACAGAACAGAACAGAACAGAACAGAACAGAATAGAATAGAATAGAATAGAATAGAATAGAATAGAATAGAATAGAGTTCTTTATTGGCCAAATGTGATTGGATACACAAGGAATTTGTCTTGGTGCAAATACATAAAGGAAAAGATACATTCATTAAGAGTCAAGAATCATAAGGTGCAATACGTAAATAATAGTCATAGGGTACAATAAGCAATCAAATCATACCCAGAAACAGTTCATAAAAATTTTTAAACATTTTAACAGAGTTGAAAGGGACATTGTAGTTTATCTAGACCAACCCCTTGCCCAAGCAGGCGACCCTACACTATTTCTGACAAATGAAGTCCAGTCTCTTCTTGAAAACTTCTAGTGATGAAGCTCCCACAACTTCTGAAGGCAACTTTTGTTCCATGGGTTGATTGTTCTCACTGTCAGAAAATTTCTCCTTATTTCCAGATTGAATCTCTCCTTGTTCAGTTTCCATCCATTATTCCTTGTCTGGCCTTCGGGGGCTTTGGAAAATAGCTCGAGCCTTTTCTCTCTGTGGCAGCTCCTCAAATATTGGAACACTGCTATCATGTCTTCCCTGGTCCTTCTTTTCACTAGACTAGCTATGCCTAGTTCCTGCAACTGTTCATCATATGTTTTAACCTCCAGTCCCCTAACCATCCTGGTTGCTCTTCTCTGCACTCTTTCCAGAGTCTCAACATCTTTATTTATAGTATGGTGACCAAATCTGGATGCAGTATTCTAGGTGTGGGCTTACTAAGGCTTTATAGAGTGGTATTAGTAGCTCTCTTGATCTTGACTGAATCCTCTGTTAATGCAACTTAGAATTGCACTGTCTTTTTTGGCTACCACCGCACTCTGCTGGCTCCTATTTAACTGGTTGTCCACTAAGACTCCAAGATCCCTCTCCTAGTTACTGCTATTAAGCCTGGTTTTACCCAGTCAATATGTGTACTTTTGGTTTTTCTTGCCTAAGTGTAAGACTTTAATTTTCTCTACATTGAATTTCATTTTGTTAGACAAAAGTAATAACAAAGGTTATACATTCAGCATGTAGCTTGAATGCTTAATATGAGGATGGGAACATAGGAGATAGCAACATAAAGTGGAAACAAGGCCATAATAGAAAAAAAAAAAAACACATTAATTTAAAGATTTCCTTTCCAGTTTTGTCTGACTCTAGGCATGGTGTTCATCTCTGTTTCCTGGCTAACGGAGCTAGCATTGTCCAAAGACACTTCCATGACCATGTGGTCAGCATAACTATAGATTGAGGCAAATGTAATGCTGCTACCTGCTCACTGAAGTGATACCCATTAATTTACTAGTGCTTATATGCTTCTAAACTGCAATCAGGGGTGGGATTCTACCAGTTCACACCTCTTCGGTAGAACTGGTTGTTAACATTCTAAGCAGTTCGGAGAACCGGTTGTTAGAAGAAATTACTGGGCTAATCCTGTAAGGAAGGCAGGAAGGAAACATTCTGGTGTTGCTTACAGAAACTGCCTCTCCGTTAACCCTTATTACATTCTTGGCAGGACTAGGCTTCCTGTCTTTGAAACCTCTCTGGAGTTTTTTTCCCCTCCTTTGCTGGTACTTTGCTTGTGTGGAGTGACCATTCAGAGTTATAATGGCACTGAAAAAAGTGACTTATGACCATTTTTCACACTTACGACTGTTGCAGCATCCCCACAGTCTTGAGAGTCCAGGGGAGGAGATCTGTGCCTCAATGTGAGTTATATTGAGTTGGCCACACCCAGCCAATAACAGGAACACCAAGCCACACCCACCAAATAAGCCACAACCAAAGAACTAGTTGTTAAAAAATTTGAATCCCACCCCTGACTGCAATGCTTGAGTCTCAAACCCAGACTTTCAGCTTTCCACTAAGGAGGTGGAAATCATGAAAAAGACACTTAATGAAGCCAATCTTAGATATTGTAGGTTAGTGTTTCAGTCTAAAGCGGAACTGTGTGGCACAGTGGTTAAATGCAGTACAGCAGGCTATTTCTGTTGATTGCCAGCCACTCACTGCCTTTTTGATTCTCACTGGCGAAAGGTTGACTCAGCCTTTCATCTGAGGTCAGTAAAATGAGGACCCAGATTGTTGGGGGAAATATGCTGATTCTGTAAATCACTTAGAGAGGGCTGTAAAGCATTGTGAAGCAGTATACTATAAGTGCTATTGTTATTGTCCTTCCTTCCTTCCTTCCTTCCTTCCTTCCTTCCTTCCTTCCTTCCTTCTGCCATGGTGGAGCAGTAGTTAGAATGCAGTAATTTATTTATTTTTTATTTCATTTTATTTGTTTGTCAAACATGTACAAATAACAAGTGTAGGTATGAACATAAACAGGAACAAAGGGAGTAAATACAGATAAATGGGGATAGTAAGACAGAGACAGTAGGCACTCTGGTGCATTTATGCATGCCCTCTTTAAGGACCTCTTAGGAATGGGGTAAGGTCCACGAAGACAGTTTGAAACTGAAGCTGTGAGGGGTTGAGGCTATAACCATGGAGTCAGGTAGGGTGTTCCAGGAGTTGACCACTCCGTATTTTCTACAATTGAGTTTGGAGCTGTTTACCTTGAGTTTGTATCAGTTGTTTCTCTGTGTATTATTGTGGTTGAAGCTGAAGAAGTCATTGACAGGCAAGACGTTGCACTGGACAGTGTTGCACACTATGCTTAGATCAGACCACAGGTAGCGCAATTCCAATTGCAGGCTACTTCTGCTGACTGCTGGCTGCCTGCAATTTGGCAATTCAAATCTCACAAGGCTCAAGGTTGTCTCAGCCTTTCATCCTTCTGAGGTGGGTAAAATGAGGACCCAGATAGTTGGGGGCAACAGGCTGACCCTATAAACCACTTAGAGAGGGCTGTGAAGCACTGTGAAGTGGTATATAAGTGGCATATCATGTCAACCCTTTTGGCGACCTTCTGACAAGCAAGGTCATTTAACAACTGCAGTGATTCACTTAATAACTGTCGCAATAAAGGTCATAAAATGGAGCAAAACTCACTTAATACATGTCTCACTTATCAACAGAAATGGGGGGGCTGAATCATGGTTGAGGACTCCCTACCTAGGCTGTGGTCTGTGACAAAATTCTTGGCATGTCTGCAGGGATAGGCTTCAATTTCTTTAGCAAGGAGCTCTTTGACCTAATGACTGGCTAGCTGGGTGTGGCTGAGTGGTCATGTGACTGGGTGGGTATGGCCAACTCAATGTTGGCCCTAATTACCTAAATAAAAAGATATATACCAAAAAGTTTTTTTATTATTTCATGCACTTAATACTTAAATAAAAGACTGGGTGAAAACAGGCTTAATAGCCATGACTGTGAGAGGGATCTTGGAGTCTTAGTGGAGTTTCTGGTGAGTTACGTGATTCTTATTTGGGAATTAATTCCCTCAGAGGCTAGTGGCTATGTTATCTGATTTTCTCAGGCTCTCCCTCACAAGTGCTGAATGGATTGTTTATCTAGCTTGCCACATGTTTACAGGGTGTGAAATATTCTTAGCTTAATGCCTAGAAGTTCAATTAAGCCAAGTAAGAAATTTCCCTTGCTGCTTGTCTTTCTGAGGTTATTGAGGGCTATCCAAACCCTGAACAGTCTTAACTAGGGGATCTTTTGAGCCCCTGAGAGCCCCCAGCAGCCCACCCCTGTCTAGTTTTCAGGTTGAAACACATAGATGCTGGCATTTTGAGCTCAACATAATACAAGCTCAGAATATTTCTACACCCCTAAAAAGCTTTCCTACCTTAAAGAGAGGTTATTAAAGAAGCACCTTCAAATTACTGATCTACCTGTAATTGACATTGCTCCATGGAGAACTCTGATTCTTAAAAATTGATCAGTAGGCATGTTTTCCAACCTTATTTGAAAGCAAACTCATCACTGTCTAATTCCTAACTGAAGGAGACCAATCCTTTAGAATCAAAGAAAACTGATCATAAACGATTATCAAGTAACTTTTGATCCGCCTTACAGAGTGCCTGACCACAAGGGATTTTAAGAAAGGAGGGCTTTTTTAAAAAAAGAAATAAGAAGAAAAAAAAAGAAAGTATTGCCAGAGGTTGAAATGAAATGAAATGCAAATTCTGTATGCAAAACCAGACAGGCGAGATGAAGTGGGGTAAATTTTTTCCCCCCAAAAAAATTTCTAACCCCCCATTCAAGTAATTAATATCAGTATTAATGTCAGTAATAAGACACTCCCAAGGGTTGCAGTTGAAGCAATTAGCCCAAACAGTTTTAATAAAAGAGATGAATAACTAGGCAGAATGAAAAGCTAGGGCGAATAACAATTATCCAATTCTCCAAGGCCCAGACACGAAGGACGGTAAATAGAACCATTATGTCTTCAGCTCTGTCAGTTAAGTCCAGTGGAGATTTGTTGAGCAAGAGGTATCATTGGATGAACTTGGAATAGAAAAGTTACTGAGAATCAAAACTCAAGTCGGCTCTGTTCTTCAAATCAGTAAGTGAGACTTTCTCTGAAAAGGAGGAGCAACAATCCAGAATGAAGCTGTTGGACAATTCTTCACACCCTGACTGAGAATCTCTGTGATGAAAATAAAAGCTGAGCAGTGATCTCCAAAACAATTCCAAAGAAAGAAAACTTGAGGAGGAAATACATAACAGGACCTTGAAGATCTTCTATTCCAAAAGAGGAAGGAGGAGAGGAGGAGGAGGAGGAAAAAGAAGAGGAGGAGGAGGGGAGGGTGAGGAGGAGGAATAAGGAGAAGGAGGAGGAGGAATAAGGAGAAGGAGGAGGAGTAATAAGGAAAAGAAGGAGCAGGGGGAAGAGGAGGAGGAGGAGGAGGAGGAGGAGGAGGAGGAGGAGGAGGAGGA
>BLBF01000080.1:5955585-5973394 GCA_015471245.1 Laticauda colubrina | reverse complement strand
CTTCTTCTTCTTCTTCTTCTTCTTCTTCTTCTTCTTCTTCTTCTTCTTCTTCTTCTTCTTCTTCTTCTTCTTCTTCTTCTTCTTCTTCTTCTTCTTCTTCTTCTTCTTCTTCTTCTTCTTCTTCTTCTTCTTCTTCTTCTTCTCCTTCTCCTTCTCCTTCTCCTTCTCCTTCTCCTTCTCCTTCTCCTTCTTCTTCTTCTTCTTCTTCTTCTTCTTCTTCTTCTTCTTTTGCCAAGGAAAACTAATAACAATAATAAACCAAAAACACCCACCCACAATCCACTGCACAAGATGACTGAAGAAATAGAGAGCTCCCAGTTCAGTACATTTTAGTTTTCTTGAGAAAACCTACTGATTTTCTTTCTCATTGCCAGAACTACTTGATTCCTTAGGAACAGGAGGTAAAGGTATTAGAACAGATGCCCTTAGTGTTTTATTGCTGATTGAACAACCATTCCAGATCCTTGTGCCCCCTGAGTCATGCTGGTTTTGAGCCAAAACTCTTTTCCAATTACTTTTCTTCTGGAGAAATTGGAAATGGACATGAAGAAAACCATTGGCCAATCTTTTCTCCTTACCACTAGCCATAGCTACCTTCAGTTCAATGTTGAACACCCTGGGGGTCCACATCATTCTTCCCATCACCAGATCTCAATGACAGTATCCAAACACTGTGTACCTCATTAAAATGGCAATTGCTAAGTGCTTCCGAGAATAAAAGAGATGGGAGGGACCTTCAAGATCTTCTAGTCCTACTCCCTAGCCAAGCAGAAAGTCCTATACCATTCCAGACAATTGACTGTCTAATCTCTTCTTGAAAACCTCCATTGATGGAGCATCCACAACTTCTGGAGACAACCCATTCTACTGGTTGATTATTCTCACCATGAGGAAATTTCTCCTTAGTTCTAGATAGCTAGTCTCCTTGATTAGTTTTCATCCATTGCTACTTGTCTTGCCTTCTGGTGCTGTGGAGAATAGGTTCACCTCCTTTTCTTTCTTTTTCCTAAGATTTTAGAAGACTGCTATCATGTCAAACCGAGTCTTTCTTTTCATTAAACTGGACTAGTCAATTCCTGCAACTGTTCTTCATATGCTTTAGCCTCATCTTCTCATCATCTGGCATGCCCCCGTTGGAGTCTGAAATCTGTTGGGGAAGATGCGCTGGAACAAGAGCCAACAGAGATCAAGAGGAAACTAGGAAAGAGTAGAGTCAGTCTGGGCAAGGCTTTTCAGGATTTGAAAGGAGGAGCAGGAGGATTACAGGAATTAAAGGACAGTTCAGGTTAAGAGCAAAGACTACGTCCTCCTGATCCTAGAGCACGGAGAGAAGAGAGAAGGTGAGACCAATGCAAACTGAGCCAGCTTCGAGGGAGGAGAGTGTCCTGCCCTGTTTCACAAGAGTGCACATGTGTGCACTTGCTGACACCTAGAGATTACTGTGTTCTATCTTGTGGGTCTTGTCCAGTTTGCCTGCTTCACTGAACTTCTTGCTCTTGTTACTATTTGACTAACCTGGCTTATTGGACTACTTGCAGCCAGAAGCTGCTGCAGGTATCTGTGAGACCTTTGCTCCAGGACCTGTAGTAAATGTGGGGACATTTGGGAGCAAAGTTGGAGCAGTAAAAGGGAGTTAGATCTCTTCTCTAGATGTGTTACTTTCAAGCTACACCCAGGGGTCATCATATCTTCTTTGTTGCTCTTCTCTGCACTCTTTGTAGAGTCTCAACATCTTTTTTTTATATATAGTGGTGACCAAAACTGGTTGCAGTTTAATGAAATCTGGATCTGGATTTGTACAGTTTTCTATCACACCACGTCTCTGCTCTCTGCTCTCTTCACAAGCACCACTTTGTAAGTGATAAAATCAAACGAACGCTCACAAATGGGATGTACCAACAGAAGAGGTTACACAACAGCTTGATCAACTAAACAATAGGAAGCAATGGAGGCCAGATGGCATCTATTTACTCAGGAGTTCCAAACGAAATCAAGTATGAAATTACACAACTATTAACGGCAATGCATAACCTGCCAGTAAAATTAGCTTCTGCACCAGAGGCCTTGAAAGTAAAGCTAATGTAAGACCAATTTCATAAAAGCCACAAGAGGTGATCCTTGAAACCACAGGTCAATGAGCTCAGCTTTAGTGTACAAGCAATTCAGAAGAAATTATAATTAAGAAATGGAATTATTGTTCTTCTAAATCAACAGCGAGGGGGTTGATCAGACCTATCCCGATCATGGGAATATTTGCCTTTCTCTTCCATTGGATATGGAGGGTACCCAATATATTATAGAAATGTCAACGTGTGGTTTTACACAGCAAGTCTTGCCTCATCAATCTCTTGCAATCTTTCAGAGTGTCAGCACAATCTGTAGAGAGGTGAGCTGCTCAGGAAAGCTTGGGGTTTTCCAAAAGTCATTGAGAACTTCCTCAAAATCAAAGCAAGCCAAAAAAAACTTCCTAGGCTTACTTGGAATATGAAAACCACACAGGTTCAAAAGAAAGAGGCTTCCTCAATTTCCCTTACATAAAAGTTCATGAACATGAAATGGCAAGAGTTCCTGTAAGAAAAGGGTTAGCAAAATGGCAGCTATGCTGTCATATGAGTTGTGTATTGCAGGAATTCCTACTAGGGGTAGTATTTGAAATAAGGATGCAGTACCTGAATATGAGTAGGGAGTTACCTAGTTGGGGGAATAAAACTTCTGCAAGAAAACAACCAAGTTCAGAGAGTATTGAGGATTTCACAGTCTTCCTCCTCCTCTTCCTCCTCCTCCTTCACCTAATCTTTTTCTCCTCCTGTCTCCTACTCCCTTCTTGCACTCAGCATTACCCAGTTGTTTAATGAAATATCTGCAAGAAACCAACCAAGCTAAAGCCCATGTCACACTGCACTAAAGGGTGCAAAGAGGTAAAACGGAGAGAAACATTTGCCATCTGTTGGTTAACGCGATGCATCCGTTCTGTACTCACTGCATGCATGATTCATACGTTCTATCCATCCAGCATCCGTCTACTGAGATTTCATCTGCTCAAAAAGTTTTGAGCTGAACAAAAGTTTTTGAGTGGATGAACTTTCCGCCGCATCCGTTCTACATCCGCGACACATACGGACAACAAACATTCTATGTCTGTCGTCATCCATTAAATGTCCGCTGTATCCGCTCGGCATCTGCTGCGCATCCACGCAACTCGCATCCACTCCAGCAGAAAACGGAAAGAGGGAGGAAGCAAAACGGACATGGAACGTCCACACAGCGCTAGTAGCACGGACATAGAAAGGATGAAAGCGGATGCACCTCGGACATAAAGCCTTAAAATGGAAAAAATGTTTGTATATGGGATGTATCTCAGATATTTAGGATGTCTGCAGGATGTCTAGAGGATGCAGAAGGACACCTAGCGGAAAACTGATATTTCCTATAAATAGGGGGAGGAAATCACCTGAATCTCACTTTCAGTCCAGCAGACATGGTGTGCAGACCTCTTCAGCCTTGCTCTTGCTCTTCAACATCATCCATTGATCTCCACCATGGATCAATGCACACTCCTTTTGGTAGCCGCCATCATTCAACACCAGTACCAAGCCCTCTTCAGGCTCTTTCACCTTTTCTACACAAAGAGAAGGAGATGTCCAAGAACTGTGTGGGTCCGATAATGGATCGAGAGAAGAGCAGAGTATGGACTGTATGACAAGCTGATGGTGGAGCTGAGAAATGAAGACACTCGTGCATTCCAGCACTTCATCAGAATGCCACCAGCCATGTTTGATGAACTCGTGGAGCGTCTTAGACCCAGGTTGACCAAGCCGAGCACCAACTTCCATCCCAGCCTGGACCCTGGGCTGAAGGTGGCACTGACTCTGCGCCACTTGGCCTCTGGGACCACATACAGAAACATGCAGTATGCATGGAGGGTGCCACTCAACATCAGCATTGTGGTCAGAGAAGTGGTGCAGGCCATCATTGAAGAATACCTGGAGGAGCTCCTCCGGTGCCCCTCCACTGAAGAAGGCTGGAAGAAAGTTGCAGAGCAGTGTTATCAGAAGTGGAACTTCTCCCACACCGTTGGAGCCATAGATGGGAAGCACGTGGCCTGCAAAGCTCCACCCAACTCAGGGTCCACTTATCATAACTACAAGGACTTCTTCAGCAGCATCCTCTTCGCCATGGTCGATGCTGACTACAAGTTCATGTACATCGATGCTTCAGGCAACGGGTCAGCTTCAGATGCCCAGATATACAACACCAGTGACCTCAAGGAGGGGCTGGAATGCAACCTCATCATTGGCTTCCCAGATCCAGACCCCCTGCCCAACGACATGCAAGATGTGCCTTACTTCATCATGGGGGATGACGCCTTCTCCCTCAGAACCTACCTCATGAAGCCCTACACTTCCAGATGCCTCACCCGTGAAGAGAGGATCTTCAACTACAGGCTGTCAAGGGCAAGACGGGTGGTGGAGAATGCCTTTAGCATCCTGGCCAACAGGCTCCAGGTATTTCTCACCACCATGCAGCATCGCCCAGAGACTGTAAGGAACATTGTGGAAGCTTGCTGCATCCTGCACAATCTCATGTGCACCAGCTACCCAGATTTGCAGAACAGGCTTGTGGACCATGAACAAGGCAATGGGGACATGGAGCCTGGTGAATGGAGGTAAGGGTGAAACCTGATAGACACTGTGGATGTACCAGGCCCAAACAGAGCTTCACGTGAAGGGAAGAAGCAGTGCAACCTCCTGAAACACTGGTGCAACTCCCCAGCTGGAGCAGTGGAGTGGCAAGACAGAATGATAGATGCTTAATGGATGCTTCCTTCAGCCTGTCTCATCACACTGATGAGATTGTGCCATGTATGTTGAGTGGGCCTACAATGAACAGGGCATTTAATAAACAGTTGTGTTTATGTTGAAATGTGTTGATCAAAGAATAAATTGTTGTTGATAAAAAAGGGCCACACGTGTGGCAGCTGGGAGGGTGGACCATACAGTGCCACTATACTTGCATAGGTGGTTTACCCATCTCACAGCTATCCTTGCCCATCCCACAGCTATTATCCATCCCACGGGTATCCTTGCCCATCCCACAGCTATTATCCATCCCACAGCTATTCTTGCCCATCCCACAAGCATGCAAATGTTTTACTATTTTCTAAAAGTTTCCACCAAGACTTTATTAAGTAAAAGAACTGAACCAAGTGTGTGAAGCAAAGATAAACTTTATTAATAACAAACTGTAAAAGCAAAATGACCCAAGTAAAGTGTCTCAAGCAAAGATAAAGTCAACAGGTAACAACTCAGTCTCTGGCACTGTTCTCAGTCACTCTGAGGCATGCCCATGGTCTCAGGTGTAAAGGGTCCAGGGGCTGTGGAGGTGGCAGTGCCTGGAGTGCTGGTCTGAGGCGCCATTGGGATGCCTGACCTCCAGAGGACAACAGGAGATGGTGTGTGCAGGAAGCTCTCAGAGAGCTGGCTCAGGCCCATGAGGTTGAGAGGCCCTTCATCCAGGACCTGGGATGTCAGTCCCAACACCTATGACAGATGTTCTGAGGATGGGCTTGGCTGTGGGGTGGAGCAAGGAGGAGTGTTGTGGGGCTGTCTGGTCTGCAGCTGGGTGAGGTGAGGCATGGGTGTCATCTTTGGCGTGGGTGGCATCTGTAGCATGGGTGGCATCTGTGGCGTCTGTGGCATCTGTGCGTAGGTGGCATCTGTGGTGTCGGTGGCATCTGTGGCAGGCAATGAACCTGGGCCTGGACTGGAAAGGGCTGCCTCTGTTGAGGGAAGTCCTGGTAGCCGTAGCCTTGGTAGGAGAGGGGCTGTTGAAAGCCTTGGAAGGGCTGTGACATTGCCTGGGTATGGAGGAGCAGACCTGGAGTGGGTGGGAGCAGGTTCAGCTGGGCCTGGAGGGTGGTGCAGAAGCGCAGTGATCCTCTCCTTCATCGCCTGGTACTGGGGCTCAGGCATGTCCATGAGGGTCTGGGTCACGTGGTGAGGAAGGGCTTGCGGTTTGAGGATGGAATCTCGAAGTGTACAAGCTGAGAGAGGAGATCTGTGCTGTTCTTGATTGTGTCCCTGATCTCCAAGAGGACAGTGTGGCTCTGTCCCTCCGGTCTGCCTCTCTGCCTGTTTTCTGTGGAGGTGGAGCTGGTGGTGGGTGTGGCTTGGTTTCTGGTGGCCTTCTTGCTCCATCTGAGACAGGGGATCCTCCACATCCTCTGGCATGGGGAGTGCAGCTGTGAGGGGGGTCTCTGTCGTGGGGCCCTCCAAAAATACCTGCCTGGACATGATAGCTGTCTCCTGGCTGGAAGAGGAGTGGCTCTGTGTGGGCTGTCTGAGGGAGAGGGTTGACATAGGGGCTGCTCCTTGGTGGTGGATCACACCCTCCAGGAAACTGCACCTGGCCATGACATAGGTCTCCCGATCAGTAAGCTTGACAGCGGCCTGCCCGGATCTCTTCAGGTGCAGATTGCAATACCAGGTGTGCGTTTGCTTCCACCACCCCAGGAGGACATCTGAAGTGTAGCCCAGGCTCTCCGCCTTCTGTCTCCATGCTTCCTGCTTCTGCTTGGTGTCGCGATAGAGCCTGTGGCCCTTCCTCCACAGGTACTCATTCTCCCTCAGCCATTCGAGCACCTCCACCTCATGGTCCTCTGCAATGGAGTACTGTTTCCTCTCCCCCTTCTCCTTCTCCTTCAATTGCCTCTTCCTCCCTCTGGCAGGGCCTTCTGGGCCCTCATTAGCAGGGCTTTGAGGGCCTTGGGGCTGGTCCACCACAGCAGCAGCACCACCAGCAGTAGCAGCAGCAGCACCACCAGCAGCACCACCAGCAGCAGGACCACCAACAGAAGCACCAGCACCAGCACCACCACCACCACCAGCAGCAGCAGCAGCACCAGCAGGAGAAACACCAGCAGCACCAGCAGCACCAGCAGAAGCACTAGCAGAAGCATCAGCACCAGCAGAGTCAGCTCCAGGGGCTGGGATGGTGGTTCTGTCCTTCTTTCCAGGGCTGGCTTCCTCTTTCCAGGGCACAGGCTTCCTCTTCTTCCCCAAGGTCTCTGATGAAGATGTCTCTGGCAGCAGGTCTTTCCTCTGAATGCTGGCTGCGTGCAAGCTGCTTCCTTTTATATCCGCGGGGCTGATGCAATGCATCCTCCCTGCATGCTCAGTGAATGCTTTGCATCCACTAGGCATCCGCTAGGCATCCGCTAGGCATCCACTAGGTGTCCATGATGCATCTGTGTCATCCGCTATGCATCTGCCCCTTCCACTACACGTCCACTTTGCTGTTCTCCCCCCGAAGCCCTGCGGATGTGCCATCTGCTTCCATCCACTTCCATCTGTTACGCTTCCATTGAGCATCCGCTTAACATCCTCGCTACGTCCTCTCCCTGTCCATTCCTTTCCATTCTTTTCCGTTCTGTTTATGCAAATTTTTGCCCCTTTTGAGAGTGGATAACAACAGATGGAGCCATGGATGGAATTTTGCCTGTCCGCTGTGTCCTTTTTACATACGTTTTGCATCCGTCGGCTGATGTGACCTAGCCTTTAGAGACTATTAAAGACTCCTCAGTCCTCCTCCTCTTCCTCTCCACCTCCTTCTCTCATTCTCCTCTACTCTGCAAACCCCATAGTGTCCTTTTGGCACTGATGATGTTACCTAGTTTGGATGATGAAATGTCTGCAAGAAAACAACCAAACTCAGAGAGCACCAAGGACTCTTCATAGGATAAATGATTAAGGAAAGTGGGTATTACTAGCTTAACAATGAGGAGGACTAGGGGAGACCTGATAGCATCTTCTGATATGAGAAGGGCTGTCAGAAAGAAGAGGGTGTTGATTTACTCTTCATAGTATCTTTGGGCAGGACAAGAAACAATGGGTAGAAGCTCCTCAGAGTGGGATCCAATCTCGAACTAAGGAGGAATTTCCTGACAGTGAGAACAATTAACCAGTAGAACCACTGGCCTCCAGAGGTTGTGGATGCTCCATCCTGGAAGTTTTAAAAGAGATTAAATTATCATTTACCTGGAGTTGTATAGTGTCTAATGTCTTGAGCAGGGGGCTAGACTAGAAGACCTCCAAGGTCCTTTCCAGCCCAAGAATTTTATTTATCTCAACAAGTATTTTACTAAGCCTTTAAGAGCTGTACTAAGGTGAGAACTATTTTAGGAAAGAACCTTTATTTTTTGCCCTTTCTTGCAAAGTTGTTAAGGCCTGGTCCCACTGCACTTACGGATGCAAAGAGGATGTAAAACGTCAAAAAAAAGCTTGCCATCCATTGGAAAATGCTATGCATCCATTGTGTACTCATTGCATACGTGTTTCATATGCTCTATCCGTCAAGCAACCGTCCACTGCGATTTCATCCACACAAGAAGTTTTGAGCTGCACAAAACTTTGTGAACAGATGAACTTCCTGCCGTGTACGATGTAAATCCGTGACATACGAGCAAAAAATGTTCTATGTCCGTTTATCATCTGTTAAACGTCCATTGTATCCTCTCTGCATCCTCTGGGCATGCTCACAACTCACATCTGCTGCAGCTCAAAATGGAAAGAGGGAGGAAACAAAAGGTACACGGAATGTCCACACAGAGTTAGTAGCACGGAAATAGAAAGGATTAGCAGTGAACAGTTTGCATCCTATATACATCCACGTGGCATCCCCTTTCTTTTCTTTAGGCATACGTGATGCATCCGCTTCATCCACCATGCGTCCGCTTTGAAATTCTCCCCCAGAACCCCTTCGGAAGTGTCATCCGCTTCCATCCGCTTTCATCCACTTTCGTCCGCTAGGCTTCCTATGAACATTTGTTTAACATCCCCGCTACATACTACCCACATCCGTTCTTTTCCATTCTTTTCCGTTCTGATTATGCAAATTTTTGCCACTTTTTGGAGCGGATGACAACGGATGGAGCCACCCCCGAAATTTTGCTCATCCGCTGTGTCCTTTATGCATACGTTTTGCATTCGTCAGCCAGTGGAACGGGCCTTTACCTAGGTTCATTTCCCAGTTCTGAAACCTAAAGAGGCTGTCATCTTTTGCTGCTGCTTCTTCTTCTTCTTTTCATTCTTTCATTCTTTGTTTAGGCATTCCAAGCTGGGAGGGTGGGGAATATCTTTGCACCATCCATTTCCATTGCCACCCACTTCCCATCAAAAAGATGTCTGACATAAATAGGCTTATTAATTGGCTTTCAAAGTAATTTGTCATTTAGTCCTCAGCGTGAAGGGAGGAAGTGATGGGAATTGGGTAAAGCATGCAAGAATTCCATCAACATGCTTCAAAGTTTGTTTATTTAACACTTATTCCATTTATAGATCTCAACTCTGCTCAAACACACACACACATACACACACACACACACACACGATTGCTCACAGTTTAGAAGTCTGATTTACAGCTCAAGAGATGTGTTTTAAAGACAGGAAGAAAAGATGGGAAAGAAAGAAAGAGGAAATTAGCTAGCAAAAATAACATAAAAACCTATGACTCTGAAAAACAGATATTGTCACTTTTGATCGGGGCGGGCTTCAAAAAATTTTAGCAATGGGTTCTCTACCCCATTGCTGGATGGGCGTGGCCATGGTGGGTGTGGCCTAATTGGCCTTCTGCACCAGAGGATGTGTGTGGGTTTTTGCCCTCCCCGGGCTCTGGAGGCTTTTCTCGATACTCCAGGAGGGAGAAAATGGCCTCTCTGGGCTCCGGAGGCTTTTCTCGAGCCTCCAGGAGGGAGAAAATGGTCTCCCCAGACTCCAGAGGCTCTCTGGAAGCCAGAAATGGACCCGTTTCTGTCCTTCTCAAACTTCCGGGAGGGCTATTTTTCACCCTCCCCAACCCTCTATGCCACGCTGCACTTGCACTCACTTGCACCCTGCACTTACCTCCACTTACCTGCAGTGTGGGGACTCCTGGGAGGGGCAGGGTGGGTGGGGTAGGGCCAGCCAGGAGTGGGATTTGGGGGCTCTCCAAACTGTGCAAAATCTTAGCTCAGGGCTCTCCCAAACCCCTACGAACCCCCAGCAGTCCACCCCTGCTTTCAGTCAACATTCCTACAGTCCTTTCTGAACCTCAGAAAGATCTCTATTTTCCTTTTCATTGGTTGGGGAGAAAGGGGGCTGTTCCATCCGGAAAAGAAGCGCGTGAGACTGGGTTCCAACTAACAACTCTTTATTCGGTTAGCAGCAACAGTAACGGAACATTGGCTCAAGCCACGGCAGCCCTTTATATAAAGGCTTGCCTGCCGGCTTGTAGCCAATGACATCCATTTAATCTTGCCGCCTTTGAGCGGCTTCTTGGATTGGTTCCTAATGAACCAATCCACTACTGGCCTTTTTGGCCAATCAGAATTGACTACTTGGAATCTTCCATGTTATACAGAACAACCCTCCCCCTTTAGTTAAGTCCTACCTGCGTGACGTAGTCGCACAGGTAGGTGGAGCTTTTTCTGGTCCTAGTTGACCTGCGTGGCTCATTCTCGCCTAGGACTTCAAGCGGTTTGTTCGGGATCATTGTCTCTCCGGCTTTTCTCCATGGAACCGCCTGGAAGGGTGAGTCAGCACTGCCACTCCCACCTGAGTTTCTCAGGCTGGTCGAAGTGATTCTGCCGCTCCCTCCCGGTTCAACCGGGCTGGTTGAGCTGGCCTGGCTGGCACTTTCCAGGTCGGGTTCCCTTTCGCCAGGACTTCTTCCGATGGTCTCATCTAACTGTAAGTGCTCTTTTTGGTTGGTTAGATTTTCTGGTTGTGATTTTAATGGTTCATTTTCATACCCTTTTTTATTTATTTGTATTCCCCCCCCCTTGGTTTTGTTTTCATCGAAATTTATTATTTGAGGTTGCACAGTTGTTTTGCGCTCGATGTTGTGGGAACGAAGCTGGTCTATGTGCCGTTTCCACTCTCTTCCATCATCCACGGTTAGTCGGTAGGACCGGGGGCCTGTTACCTGTGTGATCATGGCTGGAAGCCAAAGAGGGTCCCTGGTAAAATTCTTTGCATAGACTAGGTCGCTGATTTTGAAAGTGCAGTATCAGCTGGAAGAGTCAGGAGGTTTCTCGCAAGTATAATTGGGGTGCAACCTATCTAAATGGGATCTGAGTTTTCTTCCCATTAATAATTCTGCTGGGCTCTTGTTTGTTGTGCTACTGGGAGTGATGTGTTGTAGTGTAAGTAAGTGGTTTAGCTTGTCTTGGACATCCCCATGGTCCATTTTCTCAAGGCCTTCTTTTGTGAACCGGACCATTTGCTTGGCCCTACCATTTGCCACTGGGTGGGCCAGCGCGGTTAGTGCATGGCGTATACCCAAAGAGGCTAAGTATTGTTCGAATTGTTTTGCTGTTAGTTGTAGCCCATTGTCAGATACCAACAAATCAGGTAAACCATGAGTTGCAAATAATTTGTTTAGCTATTTTATAACAGCGTCGGTTGTTGTGGATGACATTAAGATGACTTCAAGCCAATTTGAATATGCTTCCACAACTATTAAAAACATATTGCCCCTAGTTGGTCCCGCAAAATCAATATGGATTCGAGACCAAGGGCCTCGTGGGGTCTCCCAGTCCCTATGGGAGCTTGTGGTGGTGTGGGTCTAGCTCTCTGACACTTTTGGCATGTTGAAACCCAGCATTCAATGTCCTTGTCTAAGCCAGGCAACCAGACATAGCTCCTGGCCAGGCTTTTCATTTTAACTATGCCTGGGTGGCCCTCATGTAACATGCCTAACACCTCTTCTTGTAGTTTGGATGGAATCACCACCCAATCTTTTGTACTGAAAGTTCAGTTTGTCTACTCCGGAAAGGTTTAAAGTTTTCAGTCTTTTGGCCTTCCAGCCAGCGTTTACCTACCCAAGTCAAAACATGGGCAGTCAATGAGTCTTTTGCCATGGCTCTGGTGACATCATCTGCAGTCAATGGAAGTTCAGGGCCGGTTTCTAGTTGTTGTGTGGCGGTGGCTGGAGCTGGGTCATCCTCTAAGACTGGTAAAGGTGTTCGGCTTAATGCGTCTGCATGGGTGATTTGTTTCCCGGGTTGATGCAGCAATGTGTATGAATAGGCGGCCAGGAATTCTGACCACCTAGTCATCCCTGGGGATAGAATGTTCGGTGTGGGTTTATTCCCAGCCAAAATCCCTAGTAATGGTTTATGGTCAGTCACAATGGAGAATGATCTACCGTATAGGTATTCATGAAAGTGTTTTATTCCGGTGACGATTGCCAGGGCTTCTCTGTCTAGTTGGCTTTAGTTGTGTTCTGCTTTGGATAGTGTTTTTGAATAAAAAGTGATGGGTGTCTCTCTCCCGTCAGGATAGCACCAACTCCGAATGGTGAGGTGTCGCAGGTGACCGTCAAGGGTAGAGTATTACTAAACTGCATAAGGATGGTGTCTGAGGTTAACAAGTCTTTTATATTTTGAAAGGCTCTTTGTTCTTTGTGACCCCAAGTCCAAACAGTTTTTTTTATCTAGCAACCGGTGTAATGGTTCTGCTATCGTTGCTTTGTGGGGAGGAATACATTATAAAAATTGATCAGACCTAAGAATGCCTGTAAGTCTGTTTTATTTCTAGGTCTGGGTGCATCTTTAATTGCTTTGACTTTTTTTTTCTGTTGGGTGAATACCTTGTTCGTCAATCAAATATCCTAAAAATTCGACATGGTCATTGGCCAGGCAGCATTTTTCTTTTTTAACTTTCAGGCCGGATTCTCTGAATTTCGTTAACACTTCCCTTAGTCTAGCTTCTAATTGGGTTGCATTTTTTGCTGAAATTAGGACATCATCAAAGTATGGAACGACCCCTTTTATTCCATTTAATAGGCATTCCATGAGGCTTTGGAAGACACTGGGGCAGCGCTCACTCCGAATTGAAGTCTGTTACATTTGAATGCCCCTCTATGCATGACTATTGTTTGTGCCTCAGTCGTTATGGGTTCTACTGGAAGTTGCTGATACGCCTGGGCCAAATCAAGTTTAGCAAAAAATGTTCCTCCCCCAAGTGAGTGCAGTAAGTGCTGTACGACTGGTACCGGGTATGCACTTTGCTGTAGCGCATGATTCAGGGTAGCCTTGTAGTCTCCACAGATGCACACAGACCCATCTGGTTTTACAGGTGTTACTATTGGTATCTCCCACCTGGCATGATCAATTGGTTCTATGACCCCTTGTGCAATCAATTTATTTAATTGCTCATCTATTTTGGGTTTTAATGCAAAGGGGACCCATCTGGCTTTTAGCCTTCTCAGTGCTATTTGGGGATCTAGGCTAAAGGATATTGGGGTTCCCCGGCACCTGCCTAGAGTTCCATTGAAGATGTCCTGGAATTTGTGTAGCAGGTTTTCTTCCCAATCGCTCGCGACTATTCGGCTCACTCTGGTCATCCCAATGCCCAATGGCATGAACCCTTCGATGCCCAGAAGGCTGGGACGGTCTCGGTCAACTATAGTCAATGGCAGGACTTCAGCATATTGTTTGTAAGTTATTTTAAAGTGCCCCAGACCTACAACAGGAATCCTATTTCCCTGGTAGTCTTTGAGAATTATTTTTTGTTTTTTGAGTTCGTTTTGTCTGATGTTTGGATTCAGATGTCTAATTGTGTTCCAAGACACCATTGATAGAAAAGATCCTGAGTCGACCTCCATCTCACAAGGGCTTCCTTCAGTGGACACTACAATTCTGACTTTTTTTCTGCTTTCCGTCTGTGCGCTTCCTATAGTGACAGTCTGATGTGTGTTTTCTCGGTTGCAGGTTCCCTTGCTGCGCTCCCATTTTCTGTCGGCTTGCCTCGAGTCAGTTCTTGGTAGGGAATTACCGTGTCTGCTAGGGCTGCTGTTTCTTTGATTTCGGCAGACTCTTTCGATATGTCCCCTCTTTTTGCAAGCCCGACAGATGGACTCAAGGAACCTACACTCAGCTCAGGGGGTGGTTTCCTCCGCAACCAGCGCATTCCCACCAATTTTTCTTCCTTTCGTGCCTTTTTTGGTTTGTGTAAAGGTGGTGGACCTCATCGTCATCTTCATCAGTGTCTGATGACTCGTCTAGGTCTTCGTGGTGTGTGTTTGTGGCAGCTTGCTTTCTCCCTCTGCCTGAGATTTTTTCTTTTGGAAGGGTTGTCATGTCAGCACTAGTGTTCATCATCTTCATTGTGGCCGCTGATTTTTTTGTGGCTTCCGTGGTGGTTGCTTCCGCGATTGCCTCTGCCACCATTATGTTAGGTCTGTTTAAGAGTTTGCTTTGAAGGGTAGAGTCCCTAAGACCTAACACGACATGATCTCGCATTGCCTCATCCATATTTTGGAATTCACAGGCTCCTCCAATATGGCGCAGAGCTGCCACGAAATCAGCAATGGTTTCGTCTTCCCTCTGGTCTCTCTTATAAAATTCATGTCTCTTGATGAGGTTTGAGACAACCAGCACGTAGTGAGCTTTCAGCATTCGGTTAAGCTCAGACCAGGTCATCTGTTTCATGTCTCTGGGCTTCGCCAATGCCTTCACCATCTTAAATACGGCTAGCCCGCAATGTGTTAGGAAGACAGTCCTCTTTCGCTGATCAGAAATTTCTTCCATTTCGTTGCTCTCCAGAAACATCAGGAAACGATCAATATAAGACTCCCAATTTTCTTCATTGGGATTGAATGGTGCGGGCGGCGTGTTATTACCAGCCATCTCGTCTAGCGTGGTCTTTCTCTCGCCGCATGCTTGGTCTCCGCTTCAGGACAATCCCATCCTCGTCAGCAGTGTTCTGTCTGGAAAAGAAGCTTTATTCTTTATTCGGTTAACAGCAACAGTAACGGAACATTGGCTCAAGCCGTGGCAGCCCTTTAGATAGAGGCTTGCCTGCTGGCTTGTAGCCAATGACATCCATTTAATCTTGCCGCCTTTGAGCGGCTTCTTGGATTGGTTCCTAATGAACCAATCCACTACTGGCCTTTTTGGCCAATCAGAATTGACTACTTGGAACCTTCTAAGTTATACAGAACAGGGGCCTTGTTGTTTCTTTCTCTAGTGTGTAATACAGAAATTCTGCTTTATTTATTTTTCTCTTATCTCCATTTTCATTCAATAGTACTAAAGTAAATTTTGTTTTCAAAATGCCTTTCCCTGTAAAAGAACTTTGGACAAATTGTTATGTACCCCCTTTTTGCATTGATTATAAGTACGCCAAAGGCAAGTTTAGGTTTTTATGCATACAGTACACATATGGTAGATACAGTAGCTAGCTAACTGGATAGATTTTAAATCATTTATATTTTATTACTTATATTTTTCACCTTTATTATTATTATTATTTTTATAAATAAATCCAATCAGTAAAATATTCCTTTCATCCTCCTTGTTTCCACATAACAACCCTGTGAGGTGGGCTGGGCTGAGAAAAGTGTGTGGATTAATATCCCACATCAGGCTTCTAAGGCAGGACTAGACTCTCAGTCTTCTGGTGATTGGTCCAAAGTCACTCAACTGCCTTTCATGGCTAAGGCAGGACTAGAATTCTCAGTCTCCTGGTGATCAAAGTCACCCAGCTGGCTTTCATAGCTGAGGCAGGACTAGAACTCATTGTCTCCTGGTGATTGGTCCAAAGTCAACTAGCTACCTTTCATGGCTAAGGCAGGACTAGAACTCACCATCTCCTGATGATTGCCCTAAAGTTCCTCACCTGGCTTTCATATCCAATAACTAACTAAAACTTTCTGTTTTCTTGTTTCTAGCATGTTGTCTTAACTTCTAGAACAAAGAGAGAGAAATGACTGAGAGTCTCTCTATGACTTAGATCAGAGGTGTCAAACTCACGGCCCACAGGCTAGATGCATCACATGCTGGCCATGCCCACCCTTCAGTTTAGCTAAGGGAAAAATGTCATTATGCATCATATGAAATAAATGTGACACCACAAGTTTGACACCCCTGACTTAGATGAAAGGATCTATGGATAGCAATAACACTTAGACTTATATACTGATTCATAGGGCTTTACAGCCCTCTCTAAGTGATTTACATCTTGCCCCCAACAATCCAGGTCCTCATTGTACTGACCTCGGAAAGATAGAAGGGTGAGTCAACCTTCAGCTGGTTGAAACTTCAGACTAAGCCTGCAATACTGCATTCTAAGCACTGCGCAACCACAGCTCCTGAATGGATGGATAGATCAATAGATAAATCAATAGATGGAAAGAGGGAGGGAGGGAGGGAGAAATTAGAGTGCTTGTAAAGCATTTTCAGGATATTGTCATTTTCATCAGTGCTTGATGGTATCCATAGGGGGTGTTATCCAACCAGGCAAGTTGGTGGCTATAACCTTGAGATGCATGCCTTTCCCTTCTTGAACCTGCACTGCAATTGCTTCTATGCACAAAAGTGGTGGGACTTGCATTGGTACCCATTTGCCTTCCCATGGACACTTCTGGATGTGTTCCCATGTTATGACAGCGAGGCCTGCCCTTGAGAAACAGTTGAGGATACTGCCCTCTCCTGGGCAACATTGCCGAAGTCCAGTCTCCCCTTCCTTTCTGCCCATTGGTTCACTGACCCTTTTGGAAAGTCCATGTCAGAATAACAGAGTTGGAATGGACCTTGGAAGACTTCTAATTCAACCCCCAACTCAAGCAAGAGTCCCTATATCATTTCAACAAATGGTTGCCAATCTCTTCTTGAGAACCTCCAGTGATGGAGAATCCACCAGTTCTGGAGGCAAGTCATTCCCCTAATTAATTGTTATAACCAATGGTAGTATTCTACTGGTTCAGCCTGGTTCAGCCGATCTACTAGCTCTGAAGATCATCTGTGAGCGAACCAGTTCGCTCCAATTATCAGCTGCTGGGCCCACTTGGATGGATGGCTCTATTCTTACCTTTATTTCCTGGATTTCAAGCTCAACTACTTGGCGCAGCACAGTGTATTGCTGCAAGTCTGCTGTTTTACACACAAGATTTGCAGCAGAAGGTGAGTTGCAAATCCTGTGCGCGATAACCAAACAGGTGGGAATTTTTTTGAAACCCACCAATGGATATAACTGTCAGGAAATTTCTCCCTAGTTCTAGGTTGGTTCTCACCCTGATGAGTTTCTACCCATTGCTTCTTGTTCTGCCTTCAGGTTCTTTAGATAATTTTTATTTACCTTATTTTTATTTTTTATTTATTTGATTTGTCAATTGCTTACAAGATAATAGGTATAAGTATATATGAGTAAGAATACAGGAAATAGGTATAAATAAATGGGGGACAATAGGACAGACACAGTACGAACGATGATGCACTTATGCACGCCCCTTACAGACCTCTTAGGAATGGGGTGAGGTCAATAGTGGATAGTTTGAGGTGAAAGTTTTGGGGGTTAGAGGATGTAACAACAGAGTCAGGTAGTGCATTCCAGTCACTGACCACTCTGTTGCTGAAGTTGTTCTTTCTGCAATCAAGTTTGGAGTGGTTAACATTGAGTTGATATCTATTGTGCACTCTTGTACTGTTGTGGTTGAAGTTGAAGTAGTCATTGACTGGTAGGACATTGTAGCAGATAATTTTGTGTGCTACGCTTAAGTCTAACCGTAGGCAGTGTAGTTCAAGATTGTCCAAGCCCAAAATCTCAAGCTTGGTGATGTAGGGTATTCTGTTGTGAGCAAAGGAGTGTAGTATTATTCTTGTGAAATACTTCTGGACTCGCTCAATTGTATTAATGTCCGATAAGCAGTGTATATTCCAGACTGATGAGCTGTATTCAAGTATTGGTCTGGCAAAAGTTTTGTATGCTCTAGTTAGCTAATAATAATAATAATAATAATAATAATAATAATAATAATAATAATAATAATA
>BLBF01000080.1:5927362-5949046 GCA_015471245.1 Laticauda colubrina | reverse complement strand
TAGATAGATGATAGATAGATAAATAGATAGATAGAGATCAGATTGATAGATAGAGATACAGTACATATTAAAATACTATAGAGAAAGTTACAGTATATCTTAAGAAATAGAGGTAGTGCATTGAGATTCTGCCAAAGAAATAACCAGTGAGGCCAAGAGAGCAATTTCCTCAAAGATTCAAAGATAAAAGGCAAACCTGAGAACTGGCAGAATTTCCAGAAATGAAAGAACTGAATGTACTAAGGTCATTGTGTCGAGATGAATAAGCAGAAGGGAAGCAAGGACCCATTAATTGACATTATATTCAGAGCAGGCTCCCACCTGAGCAGTAAAAAGGGACAAATCAAACAGAAGTTTTAAGGCAGCCCGTGTCAGAAATTTAGATTTATTAGATAAAGAATGACCTTAGTCAAAATGAAATGGTCGAATATTTGAACAAAGATTCTCTGTGTGCCAATTCTGCAAATAGTTCTTGACTTGCAACGAAGATTGGGATTGGGATTGGAATTTCCATTGCTAAGCAAGGAAGTTGTTCAGTGAGTTGTGCCTGCTTTTATGACCTTTTCTGAACTGGTTGTTAAGCAAATCACCATGATTAAGTTAATTACATGGTCATTAAGCAAATCTGGCTTCCACCATTAAGTTTTTGTCAGGGAATTGTGCAGCCAGTCAGGGACACCAACACAAACATGTATGTATGTATGTATGTATGTATGTATGTATGTATGTATGTATGTATAGATATTTGAACAAAAATAACAGACTGTGAAAACCAGGATCCATAGAAGGCTTTATTGAAGATATTTGCAAATATCGGACTCCAACCCCTAATGGCAGACTAGGAGAAGGAGGCACTCCCTTAACATGGTTACAGCCTTTTTAGGATATCACATTTAAAAGATTACATAATACTTCCTGTTTTTCACATGTAGGAGTAATAGGGACTTCCACCAGAAATAAATAGGTAGACCTGGGTGTTTTTCCATAACTGTCCCAGACTCCATGGAAATCCCTTGGCTATCATCATCATCATCATCATTATCATCATCATCATCATCATCTTTCCTGTTTTTCATTTTAAAGATTACACAATAGATCATTAACAAACTTTCTTTAATGTCAGGGCAACCTAACATGAAATCTCAAGCCAAGGACAAAATATTTCTAACTCACCAATACTTAGCAAAATAACAAGTTATATAAATATTTTGATATCTTTCTAGAAGGTCACGTTAAGAACAAAAATGGAGTATCTTTGGTTCTTTACTTTCTTAAGGCCCGGCCACTGGCCGATGGACGCAAAACGTATGCATAAAGGACACAGCGGACGAGCAAAACTTCAGGGGTGGCTCCATCCATTGTCATCCACTCCAAAAATTGGCAAAAATTTGCATAAACAGAATGGAAAAGAACGGAAAAGAATGGACATGGGTAGTATGTAGTGGGGATGTAAAATGGATGTTCATAGGAAGCCTAGCGGATGAAAGCGAATGGAAGCGGATGACACCTCTGAAGGGGTTCCGGGGGATATTTGCGAAGCGGACGCATAGCGGAAGGGGCGGATGCATAGCGGATGAAGTGGATGCATCATGGACGCCTATAGGAAACAAAGGGGATGCCTCACGGATGTATATCAGATGCAAAGTGATGTATATCAGATGCGAATGCAGGGAGTATGAATTGGGTCAGCTCCGCGGATATAAAAGGATGCAGCACGTACTCAGTCAGCATACAGGGGAAAGATGTGCTGCCACATACATATTGCAGGAACACCATGGTTCATCAGTCAGGCAAGAAGAGGAAGCCAGTGCCTACTCATTCCAGCCCTGGCAAGAAGACCAGAACCAGCATCCCACCCCTTGGCACTGACTCTGAACCTGCTGCTGCTACTGCTGCTGTGGTGGACCAGCCCCAAGGCCCTCAAAGCCCTGCTGCTGAAGGCCCTGCTGCTCAATCCCGTGAAGACCCTGCTGCTCAAGCCCCTGAAGGCCTTGCTGCTCAAGCCCCTGAAGGCCCTACTGCTCAATCCCCTGAATGCCCTGCTGCTCAATCCCCTGAAGGCCCTGCTGAAGCCCCTGCCAGAGGGAGGAAGAGGCAAGGGAAGCAGAAGGGAGAGAGGAAACAGTACACCATTTCCGAGGAGCATGAGGATGAGGTGCTGGAATGGCTGAGGGAGAACAAGTACCTCTGGAGAAAGGGCCACAGACTGTATCGGGACACCAAGAAGAAGCAGGCAGCTTGGAGAGACAAGGCAGAGAGCCTGGGGTACACTGCAGAAGTACTCCTATGATGGTGGAAGCACATGCACACCTGGTATGGCAAGCTACACCTCAAGAAATCCGGGCGGGTCGCTGTGAAGCTCACTGACTGGGAGATGTACGTCATGGCCAAGTGCAGTTTCCTGGAGGGTGAGATCCGCCACCAAGGAGCAGCCCCTCTGAGACCCCTCTCCCTCAGACAGCCCACAGACAGCCAGTCCTCTTCCAGCCAGCTATCCTGTCCAGGCCCATGTCTTCAGAAGGCCCCACGGCAGAGACCTCCCCAACAGCTGCACTCCCCATGCTGGCAGACTTGGAGGATCCCGTGGGTGAGGACGCCCTGCTGTCACAAATGGAGGAAGTAGCAGCAACCACCAGAGGCCAATCCACCCCCACCCCCACCCCCAGCTCCAGAGGATGCAGGCAGAGAGGCAGACTGGAGGGCCACGACCACAGTGTGCTGTTGGAGATCAAGGACACAATGAAGACCAGCACAGAACTTCTCTCTCAGCTGATCCACAGTGACATACCATCCTTGGGCTGGAAGCCCTTCATCACCTACGTGAGCCAGACCCTCAGCGACCTGCCCAAGGCCCAGTACCAGGTGATGAAGCAGAAGATCACAGCACTTCGGCACAACCCTCAAGGCCCAGCTGCAACTGCTCCTACCCAGTCCAGGTCTGCTCCTCCACCCCAGTCGATGTCACAGCCCTTCCCCGGCTTTCAACAGCCCCTCAACTACCAAGGCTATGACTACCAGGACTTCCCACAGCAGAAGCAGAACTTCCCAGTCCAGGCCCAGATTCATTGCATGCCACAGATGCCAGTCCTCACCCAGCTGCAGACCAGACAGCCCCACTACACTCCTCCTTCCTCCACCCCATAGCCAAGCCCGTCAACGGGCAATCTGTCATCAGTATTGGGCCTTGCATCTCAAGTCCTTGATGAAGGGCCTCTCAACCTCACGGGACTGAGTCAGACAGCTTCCTGAACACACCATCCCCTGTTGTACTCTCGGGGCCAAGCACCCCAATGGTGCCTCAGACCAGCACTCAAGCCACAGCCACATCCACCCTCCCTGCCTGCTTAACAGCTGAGACCATGGACATGACTCAGAGTGACTGAGAATAGTGTCAGAGACTGAGTTGTTTACTTGTTAAGTTTATCTTTGCTTAAGACACTTTACTTGGTTCATTTTGCTTATTCAATACAGTCATAAAGTTTACCTAAAAAGTTTATCTTTGCTTAAGACACTTAATACAGTTTACTTGGGTAATTTTGCTTATTTAATAAAGTTATAAAGTTTGCCTAAGAAAGTTAATAAAGGTTATCTTTGCTTAAGACACTTACTTTACTTGGTTCATTTTTTTTTACTTAATAAAGTGTTGGTGAAAACTTTGAAAAAATGGTTAAGCCTTTGCATTCTTGTGGGATAGATAAGGATAGTTGTGGGATAGATAAACCTCCAATGCAAGCATAGTGGGACTGTATGGTCCACCATCCTAGCTGCCACACATATGGACCTTTATTATCAATAACAATATATTCATTGATCAACACATTTCAAAATAAACAAAGCTCTTTATTAATGCCCTATTCATTGTAGGACCACCCAACATACATGGCACAATCTCATCAGTGTTATGCAACAGTCTCAAGGAAGCATCCATTAATCATCTATCATCCTGTCTTGCCACTCCAATGCTCCAGCTGGGGAGTTGCACCAGTGTTTCAGGAGGTTGCGCTGCTTCTTCCCTTAACGTGAAGCTCTGTTGGGGCCTTGTACATCCACAGTGTCTATCAGGTTTAGTCCTTGCCTCCATTCACCAGGCTCCATGTCCCCATTCCATTGATGGTCCACAAGTCTGTTCTGCAACACTGGGTAGCGGGTGCGCATGAGATTGTGCAGGATTCAGCAAACTTCCACGATGTTCCTCACAGTATGTGCCTCATGCTACTTGGTGGTGAGAAGTATCTGGAACCTGTTGGCCAGGATGCCAAAGGCATTCTCCACCACCCGTCTTGCCCTGGACAGCCTGTAGTTGAAGATCCTCTCTTCACGGGTGAGGTATCTTGCACTGTACGGCTTCATGAGGTAGGTTCTGAGGGAGAAGGCATCATCACCAATGATGAAGTAGGGCACATCTTGCGTGTCACTGGGTAGGGGGTCTGGATCTGGAAAACCCATGATGAGGTTGTGTTCCAGCCTATCCTTGAGGTCACTAGTGTTGTATTCCTGGCCATCTGAAGGTGACCTGTTGCCGGAAGCATCGATGTAGATGAACTTGTAGTCAGCATCAACCATGGCAAAGAGGATGATACTGAAGAAGCCCTTGTGCTTGTAATAAGTGGACCCTGAGTTGGCTGGAGCTTTGCAGGCCACGTGCTTCCCATCTACAGCTCCAACAGTGTGGGGAAAGTTCCACCTCTGATACCACTGCTCTGCAACTTTCCTCCAGCCTTCTTCAGTGGTGGGGCACTTGAGGAGCTCCTCCACGTATTCTTTAATGATGGCCTGTACCACTTCTCTGACCACTTTGCTGATGGTGTTGTGTGGCACCCTCCATGCATACTGCATGTTTCTGTATGTGGTTCCAGAGGCCAGGTGCCACAGAGTCAGTGTCACCTTCAGTCCAGGGTCCAGGTTGGGACAGAAGTTGGTGCTAGGCCTGGTCAACCTGGGTCTCAGACGCTCTACAAGTTCATCAAACATGGCTGGTGGCATCCTCATGAAGTGATGGAATGCACGAGGGTCTTCATTGCTCAGCTCCACCATGAACTGGTCATAGAATCCAAACTCCATTCTTCTCACGATCCATCCTCAGACCCACACAGCTCTTGGACGTCTCTTTCTTCTCCTTCTGTATAAAAGTTGAAACAGTCTGAACAGGTTTTGGTTGTGGTGATGAATGAGCACAGCTATCATATGGACTGTGTCATGATCCATGGTGGAGAACAATTTATGATGTTGAAGACCAAGACCAAGGGTGAAGAGGTCTGTACACCATGGCTGCTGGGCTCATACTAAGATCCAGATGATTTTCTCCCCCTTTCTATAGGAAATATCGGTTGTCCGCTAGGTGTCATTCTACATACTCTAGACATATTGCAGACATCCTAAATATATGAGATACATCCCAGATACAAACGTTTTGGCCATTTTTAATCCTTTATATACGAGATGCATATGCTTACATCCTTTCTATTTCCATGCTATTAACGCTGTGTAGACGTTCCGTATACCTTTTGTTTCCTCCCTCTTTCCATTTTCAGCAGCAGTGGATGTGAGTTGAGGGGATAGCCTGAGGATGCAGAGAGGATACAGTGGATGTTTAAGGGATGATAACAGACATAGAACATTTGTTGCCCGTATATGTCGCGGATGTACATCATATGTGGCGGAAAGTTCATCCATTCACAAAGTTTTGTGCAGCTTAAAACTTCTTGCGCGGATGAAATCACAGTGGACGGATGCTTGATGGATAGAGCGTATGAAACACGTATGCAATGAGTACACAACGGATGCATAGCATTTTCCAAAGGATGGCAAGCTTTTTTTAACATTTTACATCATCTTTGCATCCGTAAGTGCAGTGGGACCGGGCCTTTAGGTGAAATAGGCAAATTTCCACATATAACAGTGTATGTGTATATGTGTAAGTGTGTGCGTGTGTGTATGTGTGTGTATGTATGTATGTATGTATGTATGTATGTATGTATGTATACATGTATTTGTATATGTGTATGTGTATATTTGTATACATATGCATGTATGTAGGCTAGCCCTACATCATGAGGTAAATCACACAGCATCAGAAAAAGGTGGGAAAAAGGGGAAACTCCTCCTCCACACCCACAGCAACCAATTACAGCTCTGATTGCCTCACATAGGAGCCAGCATTCTCCCGTCAATCAACCACAACTGTGTGTTCTGGCTCATTGTACAATCTCACTGTTCCAGCTACTAAATTTAAGTATCTTGCTTGTTGGAAGCTTGTGAGAAGGTTGCAGGTGGTGATCACAAGATCCCAGGATGCTTCAACCATCATAAATATATGCAAACCTGAGTACGAAGTCAATTATTTTTCAGTGCCATTGCAACTTTGAATAATCATCATTAACCTTCTTCCGTTCAGTTCGTAGCCATTCAGGAAGGAAAGCTTACCTGACATCAAGACTCTTCCCTGAATTTTCATCATGCACAAATAGCTGTTACCAAGACCATTAAGAGAGGCCTCACCTCAAAGGAGTAGCCATAATAGTAGGAGGAGTGTATGAATGAGTTGGCAGTGAGGAAAGACTTCCTCAAGTCTCTCTGATGGCAAGCTGAAAAATCTCCAAATACAGAGGTTTCCATAAATAAGAAAGGGTCTGTCCAATTTTAGCTACAGTATATGTAGAAAAGGTGGGTGATCCCAGCAGGTGGTAACATCCAGCCACCCATGGCTGAAATCAGAAATGCTCAGCCTAATTTCCCTAAGGAAACATCTGGATGGAAGACCACCAGAAAAAACAAACTAGCTCTTTTTGGGTGGTGTGAATCACAGTATACCTGATATACCTCTATCAGATATCTATATCAAACTCGAGAGAGGGAGGGAGAGAGAATGTATCCTGCTTGAGCAAAGGGGATGGACTAGAAGACCTCCAAGGTCCCTTCCATCTGTTATTCTGTATTCTGTACATCCAATACGAAAAGTGCCATTGAAGGTGTTCCGTCCCGAAATAAGTTGTGCGAGACCGGGTTCCAACAACAACTCTTTTATTTAACTCAGTAAAGCAATGGTAACGGAACAAGAGCCCAAGCTGTGGCAGCCCTTTTTATAGCGGCTTGCTCGTGGCTTGTGGCCAATGACACCACTTTAAATGTTCCCGCCATTAGGCAGACCAATTGGATAGGTTCTCTAATGGCCAATCCGAGAACGACCTTTTCGGCCAATCAGAATAGGGAACTTGGAGCCTACCAAGTTCCAAACATAACACCCCTCCCCCCTTGGTTCAGACCAACGTACGTCACCTAGTCACGCAGGTAGGTGGGGCTTTTTCGAGTCCTGGTTGACCTGCACAGCTCAGTCTTGGCGTGGTCTTCAAGCAGTTCGGACGGGATTGCTGTTTCTCTGTGTTTTCTCCATGGAACCTCCTGGAAGGGTGAGTCAGCCTTGCTGCTCCTGCCTGAGTCTCTCGGGCCAGTAGAGATGGCTCTGCCACTCCCTCCTGGTTTGTCCAGGTTGGTCGAGCTGGCCTGGCTGTTTCCTTCCAGGCAGGCCTTGTTTTGTTCTCCTGCTCCCAGACTTATCTTTTGGTGTTCCTCTAACCATGAGTGCTCTTTTTGATTTATTTGAGAGTCTTTGTGTAGTGTTTGTTGCCTTGTTATGCGAGGTTTGTCTCTCCCTTTTTTATTATTTTGTATTTTCCCCCCCTCCTCGGTTGTGTTTTGGTCGATATTTATTTTTGGTGCTGGTGTATTATTACGTTCGAGGGTGCGAGAACGAAGCTGGTTGATGTGCCACTTCCACTCTCTTCCATCATCTAGGAGTAGTTGGTAAGACCGGGGGCCTGTGATCTGGGTTATCATGGCTGAAAGCCATAACAGGTTCCCGGTAAGGTTTTTGTCATAGACCAGGTCACCTATTTCAAATGTGTGGTATTTGCTGGAGGAGTCAAGGGGTTTATCCCAGGTATAAGTGGGGTGCAGTCTGTCGAGGTAGGAACGCAATTTCCTACCCATTAGGAGTTCTGCTGGGCTTTTGTTGGTTGTGCTGCTAGGGGTAGTATTCTGTAGGGTTAATTTAGCTTTTCTTGCACATCCCCCTTGTCCATTCTATCCAGGCCCTCCCTTGTGTAGCGAACCATGAGTTCAGCCCTGCCGTTTGCAGCCAAATGGGCCGGCGCGGTTCAAGCAAGTCAGATGCCATGGGCAGCTAAGTATTGCTCTAATGCCAACACGGTAAACTGGGGCCCATTGTCCAACACCAATATATCAGGCAGTCCATGTGTGGTGAAAAGTTTGTCTAATTGTTTCATCACTGCCTCGGTGATTGTAGAAACCATGAGTATTACTTCTAACCAGTTCGAGTAGGCATCTACAACTATTAAAAAGGTGTTGCCTTTCGTCGGCCCAGCAAAGTCAATATGTAGTCTAGACCATGGGCCCCGGGGAGTTTCCCATTCCCTAACTGATGCCTGTGGGGGGGTTGGCCTTGATTTTTGACAGTCGTGGCATGTTGCCACCCAACGTTCAAAGTCCTTGTCCAGTCCTGGTCACCAGACGTAACTTCTGGCCAGGGCTTTCATCTTAACTATGCCCGGGTGCCCCTCGTGCAACATGCACAAAACATCTTCCTGGAGTCTGTGTGGTATCACCACCCTGTCACCCCACAAAATGCAACTCTTCTCGATCAACAGTTCAGTCTGTTGGGTGCGAAATGTTTTAAAAGTCTCAGTTTTGTGCTCTTCTGGCCAGCCCTTACCTACCCAATGCAGGATGCGAGCTGTCAAAGGGTCTTTCACGGTGGCTCTCGCGATGTCCACTGTGGATAGCAGAAGGTTCAGCCAGGCCTCGAGTTGGAGTGTGGACATGGTGGGAGCTGGGTCCTCTTCTGTGATGGGCAACGGGGAATGGCTCAGGGCGTCAGCATGGGTGATGGTCTTTCCTGGACAGTGGATCAGCGTGTAGGTGTAGGCAGCGAGGAAGTCATACCACCTCGTCATTCTAGGTGACAGAATGTTTGGGGTTGGCTTGTTTCCTGTGAGGATCCCTAACAGGGGTTTGTGATCAGTGATGATTGAAAAAGTTCTGCTGTAAAGGTACTCATGGAATCTTTTGACTCCAGTGATGATTGTGAGGGCTTCTCGGTCGAGTTGGCTGTAATTGCGTTTTGATTTGGAAAGCATTTTCTCATAGAAAGAGACCAGTGCCTCTCCACCATCTAGTAGCTTGTGGCTCAGGATGGCGCCAATTCCAAAAGGCAATACATCACAGGTGACCGTCAGGCAGGGTGTTGCTATACTGGATTAAAATGGTGTTAGACGTTAATTGGTCTTTGATACCTTGAAATGCTACTTGTTCCCAGTGGCCCCATTTCCAGATAGTTTTTTTGTCTAACAACGGATGTAAGGGTTCTGCTATGGTTGCCTTATGGGGCAGGAACACATTGTAAAAACTTATGAGACCTAGGAATGCTTGAAGGTCAGTTTTATTCCTAGGTCTAGGTGCGTCTTCGATTGCCTTTATCTTTTTTCAGTGGGGTGTATCCCTTGTTCATCTGTTCGACTATTCAACTGCTCGATTTGGTTGGTGGCTAAATTACATTTCTCTCACTTTACCTTAAGGCCTGTGTCTCTAAATCTTCTTAAGATTTCTCTTAATCTGCTCTCTAGTTGGTTGGCATTTTTTGCTGACACCAGAACATCATCAAAATAAGGAACGACTCCCTTGATACCATTTAACAGGTGCTCCATGAGCCTTTGGAACATGCCTGGGGCAACGCTAACACCGAACTGGAGACGGTTACACTTGAATGCCCCTCTATGTGTCACAATAGTCTGTGCCTCTGCGGTAGTGGAGTCAATGGGTAGCTGTTGGTATGCATGTGCGAGATCAAGCTTCGCAAAAAATTTCCCTCCCCCTAGGGAGTGCAATAAGTGTTGCACTACCGGTACTGGGTATGCGCTTTGTTGGAGCACATGGTTTAGGGTTGCCTGATAGTCTCCGCAGATGCGCACTGAACGATCTGGTTTTATGGGAGTCACGATGAGTGTTTCCCACCTGGCATGGTCAATTGGCTCTAACATCCCTCGTGCTATTAATTTGTTTAATTGTTCATCAATTTTTGGTTTTAAGGCAAAAGGGACACATCTGGCTTTTAACTGGATGGGAGCTATTTTTGGATCTAGGCTAAATGAAATTGAGGTCCCCTTGTACTTGCCTAGGGTCCCATCAAAAACATCTTGGAATTCTTGTAACAGGCTCTCTTCCCAGTTGGCTGCAGCAATGCAGTGTATCCCGGTCATCCCGATTCCCAGGGGTGCAAACCATTCGATTCCTAGCAGGCTAGGGGGATCATGGTCAATGATGGTCAGAGGCAAGATTTCAGCATGATTTTTAAATTCGTCGAGGAAATGTCCAAGGCCCAATACCGGAATTTGATTTCCTTGGTAGTCTTTTAAAAGTAGTCTTTGTTTTTGTAGTTCTTTTTGTTTGATGTCCAGTATCAGGCACCGAATGGTATTCCAGGATACCATAGATAAAAAAGACTCAGAGTTGACTTCCATCTCACAGGGCTTCCCCTCGATGTTCACCTCTATCCGGACCTTTTTTCCATTTTCTGCCCTGGCGTTTCCAATGGTTACCATCTGGTGCATTTCCTCTCTTTCGCTGGTTCTTTTGCTTCAGTTCCATCTGCTTCTGGCTTGTCTCTCTTTGTGTCCGGGGGGGGGGGTGCCACCACGTCTTTTAGGACTATAGCTCTTTTTGTTTCAGCAGACCCTTTCAATGTGCCCCCGTTTATTACAAGCCCCACAGATTGCGTCTAGGAACCTGCATTCAGATCGCAGGTGGTTGCCTCCGCATCCAGCACACTGAAACTCCCACCTGTTTCTTCTCTTTTCCTGCCATTTCTTGTCTGATTGGAGTCTATGGACATCTTCATTTTTGTCCTCAGTGTCACTCTAGGATTCGAGATCTTTGTAGTGGGCAGTCGCTGTGGACTGTTTCTTGCTTCCCTCTGCCTTCTTCTCTCTGATTTGGCTTGGCGGGTCTGGAATTGAATTCATCTGGTGCATGGTGGCTGCGGATTTCTTTGCTGCTTCGGCAGTGGTGGCTTCCGCAATAGCCTCAGCTATGGATATGTTTGGTCTATTCAGCAGCTTACTCTGAAGTGTAGCATCCTTTAACCCAAGGACCACGTGGTCTCTCATGGCCTCGTCCATGTTCTGGAACTCACAGGCTCCTCTGATGTGTCTCAGGGCAGCTACAAAATCTCCAATGGTTTCATCTTCTTTTTGGTCTCTCTTGTAGAACTCGTGTCTTTTTATCAAGTTGGAGACCACAGGTGCATAATGTGCTTGGAGCATTCTGTTCAGCTCGGGCCAAGTCATCTGTTTGACATCTCTGGTTTGGCTGGTGCCTTTGCCATTTTAAAGACAGCTGGACCGCAGTGTGTAAGGAAGACAGCCCTCTTCCTTTGGTCAGATATTTCCTGTAGCTCGTTGCTTTCTAAAAACATAAGAAAGCAATCGATATACAATTCCCAATCCTCTTCATCAGAATTGAATGGTGCGGGTGGCGCGTTGTTACCGGCCATCTCTCTTGCTCGGTTCAGATCGCCGCGTGATTTGGTCTCACTCTTCTATGACGATCCCACCTTCATCGCCAGTGTTCCATCCGTAAATAAGTTGCACGAGACCGGATTCCAACAACAACTCTTTTATTTAACTCAGTAAAGCAATGGTAACGGAACAAGAGCCCAAGCCGCGGCAGCCCTTTTTATAGCAGCTTGCTCGCGACTTGTAGCCAATGACACCACTTTAAATGTTCCTGCCGTCAGGCGGGCCAATCGGATTGGTTCTCTAATGGCCAATCCGAGAACAGCCTTTTCGGCCAATCGGAATAGGGAACTTGGAGCCTACCAAGTTCCATACATAACAGAAGGGTATCTGTGAAGGTGCTGAACTACAAGAAAAGTGACAAATGTTCTAGTCTTCCTCAGCCATAGAAATTCCTTGATGAACTTTGCACCAGTCCCTTCCTCTTACTCCAAGAGCCAATGTGGCCACAGAGGTTCCTTGGATGACTGAGCTAGTCATTCTCCTCGAATTTAAGATACATCTGGAGTGGTGTTGGGCAGTGGTAGAGTTAAAAAAAAAAAATCCTACCGGTTCTATGTGTGTGACTTGGTGGGCATGACATGGCTTGGTGAGCATGGCTTGATGGGCATGTCAGGGGAAGGTTACTACAAAATCCCCATTCCCTCCCCACCTCCACTAACCTACTTTCCAGCTCCATTCTCCTGTGCAGGGCAACCAAAGGAGACACAATCAATCAGCTGGGACTCAATGGGTGGCAGAGAATAGATGGGGCCGGGGCCAGTCACTGGTGGTATTTGCTGGTTCTCCGAACTACTCAAAATTTCCACTACTTACAGAACTGGTCAGAACCAGCTGAATACCACCTCTGGTATTGGGAAATCTTTTAGTGATATAAGGCAACACTGAACAACAGTCCATTTCTGGTGCCCTGCTAAACATTTACTGATGCAAAAGTTGTAAAGCCCACAAAATATACTTGAGAACAAGATGTCAGGGTTCCAAGGAACAGCCCAAATGAAATCAAATCTCAAAGGCAGGGTTCCTCAAAGCATAGATTTATTAGGCATGTCATATTGGCACAGCTGGTGAAAATCCAACTCTGAAGTCCCCCACCCAGTTCAAAATCCAAAGTTCTCCCCCCCATTACACACAACCATCACATGCCCCAGTCAGGTCTCTCTCCCCATCCCAGATGTCTCCCATCCATGCTCCTCCAGGTGCTGGTGAGATTGTCCTTGGTTCCATGGGTGGGCTTCAAAAATTTTAGCAAAGAGTTCTCTGCCTGGTTGCTGGGAGGTTTTGGCCATGGTGGGTGTGGCCTAGTTGGCCTCCTGCACCACAGCGGAGGAGCAGTTTTGTCCTCCCTGGGTTCCGTAGGCTTTTCTTGAGCCTGCAGGAGGGAGAAAACAGCCTCCCTGGGCTCCAGAGGCTCTCTTGAAGCCAGAAATGGGCCCATTTCTGGCCTTCCTGAACTTCTGGAAGGCCTGTTTTTCACCCTCCCCAAGCCTCCATGCTCTCTCTGCACTTACTGCATCCAAAACAAGCCATGTGGAGACTCCTGGGAGGGGAGGGTGGGTGGGGTATGGCCAGTTAAGAGTGGGATTTGGGGGTTCTCCAAACTGCACAGAATCTTAGTTAGAGGTTCTCCTGAACCCATGCGAACCCCCAGCAGCCCACCTTTGCTTGGCTCCCAGAAGAAAGAATGTTATTTTGACTACATATTCCCCCAGCTATCTCTATTCCCCCCTCCCTTTCCCACATCTCTATCAAGCCTTGCTGTGGCAATCCTGAAGACATTCAAAGATGGCTCCAGAGTTGACATCAGACCAGATCTGAAAGGTTCTTCAGCAACTTTGGCAGCAAGAGGGAACGTGTATATAGGATTGAAACTGCAGATGTGACATTGCTTCTCAAGTGAAAACCAGATAGCCTTGTGAGCAGAACCGAAGCCATGTTGGATGGCCCATTGAATTGAATAAGGAAGTGTGTCTCAAAACTCAGTAGTTCTGCTAAATAAGAAAGTGTTCCAGTTTGTGCACAAGAGAAAAAAAAACAAGATAAGGCTAGAACAATGGGGAACTGTAATAAAGTGCTGCGATGTCAGAAACCGTATAACTACTTTTGCTAGATAAGGAGCTCGTATGAACCTTCGAAATACATGTATCAATTTGAAAACAGAAAGAATGTGAGCCAAGGCCTCGTAAGAGGGGATAAAAATGCTGGCTGAATTTTGCTCTGTGTTCCTTCAATGTCTGAGGGGACCCGTCTCTGCAGACACGTGTATAAAAACTTCTTTTCCTTGGATCAACGAATCTTTTGGTGGTTTTTTATCTGCTTCCACCTCACAGCCTTATGTCCTATATCCAGCCTAAAAGCCACAAATACTGAACCAAGAAGGGGTGAAAATAAAGTATTGTTCAAGTATGCAGTACAAAACTTCAATCTAGCAAATTTAATGCAATCCTGCAAGATTTTGTGCAAAAAAACTTTGATGTTTGCTGATGGGAATAAAAAAAGAAGTAAAGCAGGTAGATTTTTGAATGCCCAGGGATTATTTGTTGTTGTTAGTTGCAAAATCATGTCTGACCCATCATGACTGCATGGACACCATGTCCCTCTGTGGACCCTTATCAAGCATCAAAATAATGCTGACAGTGAGTAGGGGGTTGAAATGGACCTCCAAGGTCCCTTTCAACCCTATTGTTCTAAATTGAGTAGATTTCTGTGCTTAGGCATTAGTAGTAAAACATCAGTTTAATTCAAACTTCACATGTGGTCCTAGTCTTTCATCCTTAAGGGCCTGTCACATAGACTGACAGATGCAAAAACTATGTAAAAAGGACACAGTGGACGAAAAAATGTTCCATCCGTTGTTATCCGCTCTCAAAAGTGCCCCAAATTTGCATAAACAGAGCAGACAACAACAGAAAGGAACGGACAGGGGGAGGACGTAGCCAGGATGTTAAGCGGATGTTCCACGGAAGCCTAGCGGATGGAAGCGGATGGAAGCAGATGACACATCCGCAGGGCTTCCGGGAGAGCACAGCGAAGCGGACGCACAGCAGAAGGAGAGGAAGCCTAGCGGATGCCTAGCGGATGCCTAGTGGATGCAAAGCATTCACTGCGCATGGGGGGAGGATGCATTGCGTCAGCCCCGTGGCTATGAAAGGATGCAGCTCGCAAGCAGGTCACCACTCAGAGGAAAGACCTGCTGCCAGACACATCTCCAGCCAACAAGCATGGGGAAGAAGAGGAAGCCTGTGCCATCTTCTGCCAGCCCTGGCAAGAAGGACAGGGCCACCATCCCACCCTCTGGCCCTGACTCTGTTTCTGCTGGGGCTTCTGCTGGTGCTCTCCTGGTGCTGGTGCTTCTGCTGGTGCTTACTCTGCTGGTGCTTCTCCTGGTGCTGGTGCTTCTGCTGGTGCTTACTCTGCTGGTGCTGATCCTGGTCCTGCTGGTGCTGCTGGTTCTTACTCTCCTTCTGCTGATCCTGGTGCTGCTGGTGCTGTTGGTGCTCCTGGTGCTGCTGGTCCTGCTGGTGCTACTGGTGCTGCTGGTACTGCTGGTGCTGCTGGTCCTCTGGTGCTGCTTTTGCTGCTGCTGCTGCTGTTCTTGCTGCTGCTGCTGCTGTTCTTGCTGCTGCTGGTGGTGGTGTGTGGAGCAGCCCGTAGAATCTTGAAGCTCCTCTGATGAGGGCCCAGAAGGCCCTGCCAGAGGAAGGAAGAGGCATACATGAGATAGGGAGAGGACGCAATACTCCATCGAAGAGGAACATGAGGATGAGGTGCTCGAATGGCTGAGGAGAACGAGTACCTATGGCGGAAGGGACACAGGCTTTATCGAGACACCAAAAGGAAGCAGGCGACTTGGAGAGAGAAGGCGGAGAGCCTGGGCTACACTTCGGAGGTCATCCTCGGGTGGTGGAAGCACATGCACACCTGGTACAGGAAGCTGCACCTGAAGAAGTCTGGCCAGGCCACGGTCAAGCTCACCGACCGGGAGTTCTACATGATGGCCAAGTGAGGGTGAGATCCACCACCAAGGAGCAGCCCCTCTGTCTACCCTCTCTCTCAGGCAGCCCACAGAGAGCCAGTCCTCTTCTGGCCAAGAGTCAGTTCCTGTGTCCAGGCAGGTATCTGTGGAGTGCCCCACAATGGACACCCCCCCCCGACAGCAGCACTCCCTGTGGCGGAGCATGTGGAGGACCCCCAGATGCAGTGGGAGCAAGGAGAGGGCACTGCCACCAGAGACCAACCCACCCCCACCCCCAGCTTCACCTCCACAAAAAGCAGGCAGAGAGCCACACCGGAGGGGCAGAGCCGCACTGTTCTGCTGGAAATCAGGGACTCCATCAAAAGCAGCATAGATCTCCTCTCTCAGCTGGTACACACCGACATATCATCCTTAAACCACAAGCCCTTCCTCACCTACGTCAACCAGACCCTCATGGACATGTCCGAATCACAGTACCAGGTGATAAAGGAGAGGATCACCGGTCTTCTGCACAACCCTCCAGGCCCAGCTGAACCTGCTCCGACCCAGTCCAGGTCTGCTCCTCTACACCAGGTGATGTCACTGCCCTTCCAAGGCTTTCCACAGGCCCTCACCTACCAAGGCTACAGCTACCAGGAGTTCCAGCAGCACGGGCAGCCCTTTCCAGTCCAGGCACAGGTTCATTGAACACCACCAATGCCACAGATGCCACCCACGCCTCACCTCGCTCAGCTGCAGACCAGACAGCCCCACTACACTCCTCCTTCCTCCACCCCACAACCAAGCACAGCCTCAGAACGTCTGTCATCAGTCTTGGGACTGACACCCCATGTCATGGAGGAAGGGGCTCTCACCATCACAAGATTGAGCCAGCTCTCTGAGAGCTTCCTCCACACACTATCCCCTGTTGTCCTCTCGGGGCCAGGTACCCCAATGGGGCCTCAGACCAGCACTCCAGCAGCAGCCACCTCCACAGCACCTGGACCCTTGACCCCTGAGACTATGGGCACGCCTCAGAGTGACTGAGAAGAGTGCCAGAGACTGGGTTGCTACCTGTGGATTTTATCCTTGCTTTGGACACTTGACTTGGGTCATTTTGCTTTTACAGTTTGTTATTAATAAAGTTTATCTTTGCTTCACACACTTGGTTCATTTATTTTAGGAAATAAAGTCTTGGTGGAAACTTTTAGAAATGGTTTAAGCCTTTGCATGCTTGTGGGATGGGTAAGGATAGCAGTGAGAGGGGTAATAGCTGTGGGATACTAGTGGGCCAGTGGGCAGGGATACCTGTGGGATGGGTAATTGCTGTGGGATGGGCAGGGATACCTGTGGGATGGGCAGGGATACCTGTGGGATGGGTAATAGCTGTGGGATGGGTAAGGATAGCAGTGGGATAGATAAGCCTCCAGTGCAAGCATAGTGGGACTATATGGTCCACCCTCCCAGGTGCCACACCGATGGCCCTTTATTATCAATAACAATGTAATCATTCATCCATACATTTCAACATAAACACAACTCTTTATCAAATGTCCTGTTCATTGTCGGCCCACTCAACATACATGGCACAATCTCATCAGTGTGATGAGAAAGGCTCAAGGAAGCATCCTTTAAGCATCTACCATCCTGTCTTGCCACTCCACTGCCCCAGCTGGGGAGTTGCACCAGTGTTTCAGGAGATTGCGCTGCTTCTTCCCTTCACATGAAGCTCTGTTGGGGCCTTGCACATCCACAGTATCTATCAGGTTTCGCCCTTGCCTCCATTCACCAGGCTCCATGTCCCCATTGTCTTGTTGCTGGTCCACGAGCCTGTTCTGCAACACTGGGTAGCGGGTGCGCATGAGATTGTGCAGGATGCAGCAAGCTTCCACAATGTTCCTCACCATCTCTGGGTGATGCTGCATGGTGGTGAGAAGTACCTGGAACCTGTTGGCCAGGATGCCAAAGGCGTTCTCCACCACCCGCCTTGCCCTGGACAGCCTGTAGTTAAAGATCCTCTCTTCACGGGTGAGGCATCTGGAAGTGTAGGGCTTCATGAGGTAAGTTCTGAGGGAGAAGTCATCATCACCCACAATGAAGTAGGGCACATCTTGCGTGTCCTTGGGCAGGGGGTCTGGATCTGGGAAGCCCATGATGAGGTTGCGTTCCAGCCCCTCCTTGAGGTGACTGGCATTGTATACCTGGGCATCTGAAGATGACCCTTTGCCTGAAGCATCGATGTACATGAACTTGTAGTCAGCATCGACCATGGCGAAGAGGATGATGCTGAAGAAGCCCTTGTAGTTGAAATAAGTGGACCCTGAGTTGGCTGGAGCTTTGCAGGCCACGTGCTTGCCATCTATGGCTCCAACAGTGTGGGGGAGGTTCCACTTCTGATACCACTGCTCTGCAACTTTCTTCCAGCCTTCTTCAGTGGAGGGGCACTGGAGGAGCTCCTCCAGATATTCTTTGATGATGGCCTGCACCACTTCTCTGACCACAATGCTGATGGTGTTGTGTGGCACCCTCCAGGCATACTGCATGCTCCTGTAGGTGGTCCCAGAGGCCAGGTGGCACAGATTTAGTGCCACCTTCAGCCCAGGTTCCAGGCTGGGCCAGAAGTTGATGTTTGCCTTGGTCAACCTGGGTCTGAGCTGCTGCACAACTTCGTCAAACATCGCTGGAGGCATCCTCATGAAGTTCTGGAATGCACGAGGGTCTTAGTACCTCAGCTCCACCATCAGCTTGTTGTACAGTCCATACTCTGCTCTTCTCCCAATCCATCTTCGGACCCAGACACTTCTTGGCCGCCTCTTTTTCTTCCCGTAGTAGAATTCACAGAGTCTGTAGATGGCTTTGCACTGTTGCAGAAGGATGGTGGCTGCCAAAAGGAGTGTGTGATGATCCATGGTGGAGATGACTGGATGCTGTGGAAGAGCAAGAGCCAGATGAAGGGTGAAGAGGTCTGCACAGCAGGGCTGCTGGACTGAAAGTGAGATTCAGGTGATTTCTCCCCCTTTTTATAGGAAATATAGGTTTTCCGCTAGGTGTCCTTTTGCATCCTCTAGACATCCTGCAGACATCCTAAATATCCGAGATACGTCCCCTATATGAATGTTTTTTCCATTTTAATGCTTTGTATGCTAGCTGCATCCACTTTCATCCTTTCTACATCCGTGCTACTAATGCTGCGTGTCCATTCCACATCCATTTCGCTTACTCCCTGTGTCTGTTTTCCACTGGAGCGAATGCAAGTTGCGCGGATGTGCAGCGGATGCCTAGCGGATATAGCGGACGCGTAATGGATGACGCCGGACGTATAACGGATGTTCCCCCTATGCGTAGTGGATGTATAATGGACGCGTTGGATACTTTTTCCGCTCAAAAAGTTTTGTGCAGCTCAAAAGTTTTTGAGCGGATGAAATGTCAGTAGACAGATGCTGGACGGATAGAGAGTATGAAAAATGGACTCAGTGAGTACAGAATGGATGCATCACGTTAACCAATGGATGGCAAGTGTTTCTCTCCATTTTACATCCTCTTTCCATCTGTTGGTACTGTGTGACAGGGGCTTTAGCACTACAATATCTTGGTCAGTAACCCCAGGCAATTCCTCATCTGAATGTGAGCATCCAAGCTTCTGTTCGATACTTTATTTATTTTATTTATTTATTTATTTGATTTGTCAAGCGATTATAAGATAACAGGTATAAGTATATACATAGGTATGAATACATGAAATGGGTACATATAAGAAAAATATAAGAAACAATAGGACAGGGACAGTAGGCACACTGGTGCGCTTATGCATCCCCCCTACAGACCTCTTAGGAAAGGGCTGTGGTCAATAGTATACAGTCTAATGTTAAAGTTTTTAGGGTTTAGGGAAGAAACTGCAGAGTCAGGTAGAGTATTCCAGACATTGACCATACTTGGTTGGTTGAGTGATGTACTCTGTAATGGTGCACCCGTTTCAAATATGTTCTCCTAAACAGGACTTCAGTTTTGATCTTCAAAGTCCTCAGGCAGAGACAAAATAGACCTCCTGCTGGTGTAACTGGTTCCCAAGCCCTTGTGCTTCCAGCTGAGCTTCTGTTCAAATGACTACATTTGTCGTTAACAACATCAAGGCAGACAAAGCAGTCATTAGAGATAGCAAACTGTGACTGGGATGGCATGGGAGCAATCTTTGGGGTGGGAAAAAAGAGAGAGAGCGAGAGCAAAGAATGAATGACAGAAATGAAACAGCTCTGCCAATGAATAGGGAGGCAATACTGCATTTGTATGTGTCTATATTAATCACAAAATGATCTTTCTTATTTATGGAATAGCATGGCTTCCCCTTAAAGCAAGAAGAACAGACAATATTCTCAAATCTGCTGGCTTTTCATCAAATCAAACTTTGCTGATTTGCAATAGATCAGCAAGGATTCCGTCCAAGGGTGAGCTTCAAAAATTATAGCAATGTGTTCTCTGTCCGATTGCTGGGTGGGTGTGGCTATGGTGGCAATGGCCTAGTCAGCTTCCTACACCAATTTTTGATGGGGCACTGCCCAGGGACGGTTAGAAGATGGAGGAAGGGCAATCTAGACAAGGAATAATGAATGGAAATTGATCAAGGAGAGATTCAACCTGGAAATAAAGAGGAATTTTCTGACAGTAAGAACAACAACCAAGCAGTGGAACAGAACTTCAGAAGTTGTTGGAGTTTCATCCCAGGAGGCTTTTAAGAAGAGACTGGACTGCCATTTCTCAGAAATGGTGTAGGGTATCCTGCTTGGGATGAGGGGGGTTGGACTAGATGATCTACAAGGTCCCTTCCAGCTCTGTTAATCTGTTAAATCTGTTAAATGTTTCAGATCAATAAAACACAGTCGACTTCTTCAAACACCCCAAAGGAAGTTGCAGAGAAGGTCAAAACTGGTTCTCTATCATTTCAGAAGACAAGGCACAGCACAATGGTTCCAAGTGACAAATAGATGCTAGAAAAAGCTCCCTTAACAAAGTAGCTTGATTGTGAAAATGATGATTGAGCAAGGGAATGGATGGACTCATCTTTCTTAGAGATGCTTATTCAGAGGTTGCACAGCCATCTGTTACTGATGCTGGAATTTGGCTTTCTTTGCAAAATTGGAACCTAGGATCAATTTGCCCTTGTCAAAATATATAGTTCCAGGAGTCTGTAATATTCTTCAGTGGGTTTTACTTGGAGATCAGTGATGTAGCTCCTAGCTCTTTGTGAGTGGGACTTTTTTTTTTCAGGGTAGCCTTCAATTATGAAAGGAACATTTAACTTAGCTTGAACTTTGTTGCTTTTCAGCACCAGACAATAACAGCTTTTATTCCTGCAGATTTTCGAACACACAATAAAGTTTATTACCCATCTGTATCTTACAGCTGCTTCTTATAACTGCTTGTTCTCTCTCTCCCTCTTGCTCTGCCTATTCTTTTTTTTTTTTAAAGGTCTTTTTCATCTTTGTTGGTTTTGATATTTTAGCGACTGTTTTTTTAAACTGTGCTTCTAAGTTTTTGATGTTTGCTGACTTTATAGTGACTTCCTGGGATGTTTCTGAACATTGCCTTCAGAAAGTGCATAGATGAAAACTCAAGTGGAATGCTTGGTTAAAGCAATCAAAGGGTAGATAAGATAGAAGGTGAGTAGAGTAGAGTAGAGTAGAGTAGAGTAGAGTAGAGTAGAGTAGAGTAGAATAGAATAGAATAGAATAGAATAGAATAGAATAGAATAGAATAGAATAGAAGCCAGAAGGGACCTTGGAGGTCTTCTAGTCCAACCCCTGCTCAAGGGGTTGAAAGCCTCAAGTGATGAAGCACCCACACAACTTCTGGTGGCAAGCTGTTCCACTGTTTAATTGTCCTCACTGTTAGAAGTTTCTCATTAATTTCGGGTTGCTCCTCTCCTTCATTAGTTTCCATCCATTTTTTCTGGTCTTAGCTTCTAGTGCTTTGGATAATAAGCTGTCTCCCTCTTCTTTGTGGCAGCCCCTCAAATACTGGCAGATTGCTCTCCTGTCACCCCTAGTCCTTATTTTCTCTAGACTACCAAACCCAAATCCTGCAACCATTCTTCATGTGTTTATTCTCTTCTCTTCTCTTCTCTTCTCTTCTCTTCTCTTCTCTTCTCTT
>BLBF01000080.1:5914361-5927352 GCA_015471245.1 Laticauda colubrina | reverse complement strand
CTCTTCTCTTCTCTTCTCTTCTCTTCTCTTCTCTTCTCTTCTCTTCTACTCTACTCTACTCTACTCTACTCTACTCTACTCTACTCTACTTTATACCTTTCTGTGTCTCCACATTTATTCAAGGGTTGTCATCTGTAAAGGCCAAGATAGCATGCAATCAAATGTCCCAGATATATTCTCCCTTGGATTTTGAGGAAGTCTGTAAAGAATTCCCCAGCTGCAGAGATTGGATCAATCTGATTGACCTCTGGAGCAAAGAAATTTAATTCTGAAGGACTGGAATTTATATATACTAAGATGGAGTCTTAGAATAGTAGTCCTTGATTTATAACAGTTCATTTAGTGACCGTTTAAAAAAAAAGTGGAAAAAAAAGTGACATGACCATTTTTCACACTTATGACCATTGCGGCATCTCCATCATGACATGATCAAAATTCAGATGCTTGGCAAATAATTCATATTTATGATGGTTATAGTGTCCCAGGGTCATAGGGGACTCACCTTTTGCAAACTTCCAGCAAGCAGTCAATGGAGTAGTCAGATCCACTTAACCATATGAGTAATTTAACAACTGCACTGATTCGCTTAACAAAATGGGGCAAAACCCCACTTAACAAACATCTCACTTAGCAACAGAAGTTTATGGTTCAAATTGTGGTCTTAATTCGAGGACTGCCTGTGTATGGATGGTGCATTTTAATTGTAATCTTATTTTTCAGAGGTGGGTGTCGCAGACTGCTCAGAATTTGTTCTGATGGCTGAGAAGCCCTTCAAATAAATATACAAACACATGAATGAGTGTGATGTGATTTATTTGATTGGCTTCCAATGCTGATTGAAAAATTATACATGATGTATTATGCATATTATATCTTTCCTACGTGTGATGCTTGTATACTTCATTTGCAGTATATTATATATTCTGCAGGCCTTATAATCTTAAGTTATTTGAATCTTTTTGCATTATAATGCCCTTGATGGAAGCACATTATCCTAGATTATTTGGAGGGTATGTTTCCTTTTCATAAACAGATGAACTCAGGGAACGCATTGGCCCTTCAATCGCAGGACTCAAATATGCATGCTTGAATAAATAATGCTTCCATTTGATATACCTTAATTCATGGACTCTGGACTCCAATCCACAAAAGCTTCTGTTGTAATAAATGCATTGCCTTTTATTTAAAGTGGCAGCAGGTTCTTTGTCAATGTTCCTCAATGAAAGAGGGGGAAAAATTGATGGAAATTGGGAAGAACCACTTGCTTACATAGGTTGATTTATGGAAGGTAAGACTCGGAGCTCTGTTCAGAAGGAGGCCTATTCATCTTCGCTATCCTTTTGCTGTCTTCGTGGTTTGCTAAAGGAAGTATCTTCCTCAGCTTCTGTCAGAAATTAGAAGCTACCTAAGCTACCTGAGTGATTTGTCGGGGCTAATTTTTAAAGGATTTGAGTGTCTTGGCACACATCTCAGCAATCTTATGCACAGGCAAGTTCTGTTCATTGATGGGCTGCAAATGATTTGTGTGTTTATTGTAGGATCCAGTCTGGGTCACTCACCAGGACCAGAGGTTTAGTCTTCTGAGCTTTCAGACTAGTGATGGAGGCCATCTCTGATGATCTGGGACACAGTGGTGGGATTCAAAAAAATGTACTACCGGTTCTGTGGGTGTGGTTTTGTGGGTCATGGTACTTCCCTCCCTCCCTCCCTCCCTCTTTCTTTCTTTCTTTCTTTCTTTCTTTCTTTCTTTCTTTCTTTCTTTCTTTCTTTCTTTCTTCCTTCCTTTCTTTCTTTCTTTCTTTCTCCATCCCCTCTCTCTGTTCTGATCCAAACCCTTTCCCAAGAAGACAAACAATAACTAAAGGGAACCGAAACCTTTTCATGAGCCTTACGAATCCCTGGTTAAAAGGCTGCTGCAAACTAATTTGATAAGCACAAACCTTGCCAAAACTGTACGAGACTGCCAAGAATCACAGATAAGAAATATTTCACAACACAAGATTCTTCAAAAACCAAATTAAGATACTGTAATGTCCACGAGGCTGGAGTTTCAAAACATCTTTGCTTCCTGCAAAGAATGTTCCTTTCACAGCTGGCTTTTATCTTCTTGAAGGAGGGGCCATTATTTTGCAGCCTTACTCCTGAGTCGCCCGTGCTGTTGTAACTGTTCTTTCCTCCAAGCAATACTGCACGCATGCGCACTTGGCACAGGCTCCTCAGAAACCTCCTCATCACTGCTGCCAGCCCCCACAATCTCTGAAGGCAGCAGTCCACTCCCTAATGGTCCTGGCCCTTCATCTGAGTCCTTGCTCTCCTCAGCTGTCTGCACCTGCTGCCTGCAAACCACAACACCCTCCTTTCTTTCTTTCTTTCTTTCTTTCTTTCTTTCTTTCTTTCTTTCTTTCTTTCTTAATTTCTTTCTTTCTTTCTTTCTCTCTCTCTCTTTCTTTCTTCCTTCCTTCCTTTCTCTTTCTTTCTCCCTTCCCTCCCTCCCTCCCTCCCTTTCTTTCTCTTTCTTTCTTTCTCTTCTTTCTTTCTTTCTTTCTTTCTTTCTTTCTTTTTTTCTTTCCCCATTGAAGGCTAACTTTCTCCCTTGAAGCCCCCCTCCATGTTTTGGGTCTAGCAAGCCTCCCTGCAGCCCCCTGGGAGCCAAAATGTGGTGTGTGGGATCTTCTGGAAGGAGCGGGATTGGGAGGGGCGGGGCCAGCCAGAGGTGGTATTGGCCAGTTCTCCAAACCAGTCATAATGTTTGCTACTGGTCCGACAGAATTGGTCAGAACCAGCTGAAACCACCTCTGCTGGGACAAAGCACGAAGGCCACAAAGCCAGCTGAGTGTCCAATCTCCCCTTTAATGCTCCAAATTTCCCCCAAACACTCCCAAATTCTTAGTAAAGCATGCACACACAACACAGCAGTCTTTGGCTGTGCCCAGTCCAGTAAAGCAAATGAACAGGGAAATGAATCCACGAAGCAAGGAACAATTAGTCTATGAAGCAAAAAAAGAAGCAAGCAGTCCTGCAAACTCCAGATGTCTGCACCAGCACACAAAACTCTACCAATTCAGCATTTGTTCCTGACAAATACCTCTCCCCACAGAGTCTCCTTAAATATCAGTCTCCAGGTGTGCCTTGGGAAGAGGGACGGGGTGCTCTCCCCCCGCCTATGCTGGCCTGTGTTGTTCCCACCTTGTCTTCATCTCTGTGCTCAGGGATCAGGAGGGGGTGGAGCTTGCTCATATCCTGAGCTCCATTGCTCCTCATTTCCACTGTTTACCCTCTCTTGGTCATCCTGCCTTTCATCCTGCCCTAATAACAAGCCATCCTTATCCTGAGGGGCCCTGGGCTACCCCCCCCCCCCAAGGCATCAGAAACTATGTGACTGTCATAAGCATGAGGACAGTTGTAGGTCCATTTTTTCAGCACCATTGTAAATTTGAATGATCATTAAACAAATGGTTGTAAGTTGAGAACCATCTATAGATTGTTGAAAACTGTCAGGTGCAAAAGATCAGGTCTTTTGTGAAGGCCCAAAATGAACTGAAATGAAAAGAAACTGCTTCATTGCTAAAAGGTCTATGCACAGGAATCTTCTCAATTAATAGTGGGAATCTATTAGGAGTTAGATAAGAATCAATAGAATTAAATGGAGGTTGCACTTAGTTTACTTATGGCTACGTAGAGATTCTAGACTAATCCCTCTTTTAACTCCATTACCAGGTGGTGCCACTCCTTCTCCTATACAATATTGATAGAGATAAAATATACAGTACATGATATACAGTTAGATCAAAGGTCATCAAACATGTGAAAAACATGAAATACAATTAATAAGATATAACCCAACCAAATTATAATCACGGACCAATAGGCTCTGGAAGATATCAGATCTGAGTTGGTTTGGGGAAACAGGATAGAAATCCATTGGGTGTGTCAACTAAAAAGATACTCCTTTGGTTTTTTTAGCTGCCAGAAAAAGGGAGTGGGGGAAAACAAAGCATTCTTGAAATGCCTAGATAATCACTCTGGCAGCCCAAAATTGTCGGAGCATAAGAAGATTACTGGAAAACATAATGGATGATCTTGGAGATGGAAGTGTCCCATTGGAGAAGTCACATCCAGGGGGTGGGGGAAAGACTAGGGTCAAGGGGGAAATATATGATGTAATTTAGTATCGGCTGCACCCAGCCACACGCTAACATGGAAATTTTTAGTAAACCAATTTACTTTTTTCTGAGATGCGGCTAGAGACTTTTGATTTGAATGAGGATGGATTTGTTGGAGCCCTGGTTGCACCAAAGAACCGATGACACCATCAGCACCAATAGGACCCCAAGCATAGAAATTTCTAGAAGCTTCTCCTGGCTAGACCAAATTGACTAGATCCACTCCAATAAAAGAATGCACTGATGCAGTCAACTTGGAATGGCAGCCAATTTGATCTAGTGATTAAGGCACCAGACAAGAAAGCAGGTGACTGTGAGTTCAAGTTTTGTGTTTGCCAAGAAAGTCAGCTGGGTGTTCTGACCCAGGCTTCATAAACCGTAATTATTCACAAACTTGTTTTAAAAGCAAAACCTATTTTATTGCAATGCTGGGAATTGTTTTCATCCCCAGGCAGAATTAAACTCAAATGGTCCCTCAAAATAAGCACACACCTTTCAGTTCTGTGAAGTGCTGCCAAAAACAGAAGTATCAAATTAACTAGAAAAGAAACCAACTGAAGTACAAGAAAAATACAACTGAAGTACAAAGAGCTTCAAGGAGGACTTGGAACTGATCGAACTACTTTGCTTCCTGCAAAGATATCATCCTTTAGGTCTCACTTTTATCCTTTATGGGAGGGGCAATCACCTCCCAGCCTTACTCCTGAGTTGCCCCTTTTGTTTCAGCTGCTCTCTCCTTCTAGCTGCCCTGTGCACATGCACCTCTTGTTCCTTGACCTTGCTGTTGCCAGGCTCAGAAGGCTCCGAAGGCAACACTCCACTCCCAGATGGTCCTTGCTCCATCTCTGCATCGGACGCAGGACCCTCATCTGAGTCCTCTCCAGACTCCCTGACTGGTCCCTGTTCTTCCCCACTGTCCAATTCCACTGTCGTCTGTACCGGCTGCCAGCGAATCAGAACACTGGGTGACCTTGGGCCAAACACCAGGAGACTGTGAGTTCTAGTCCCTCCTTGGGCTTGAAAGCTAGCTGGTGTCACCAGCTGCCAGTGGTCATTTTGGGGCTTCAGTGGTGCCACAACTGGAGCTGTGGAAAAGGGTGGGGTAGTAGTGATAACTGGACGGGCTGTTGCCAAAATAAAATACTTTCTCTTGGGAACCAAGGACATTCACATCAGGTGCCCAGAAGGAGGGGATTGCAGTCATCTAGCAACTGGACTGTATCCTGATTGGACCAAGTGACTGATTATTTGGAGAAAGTGAAAGAACATTTACTTTTAATTTGATGAAAACCGCTGGAAAATTTGAGTTGGTTTTCATCAGCTTGTGCCAAATGACATATCCAATCGATCTATTATTTAAGGTATTCCACTGCCTTGGAATCTTGATTGCTATGAGTGTGTTACTTGGAACACTGACAGCTGGGTGTCTTTGGGCCAATTACCAGGAAATTGTGAGTTCTAGTCCCACCTTAGGCATGAAAGCCAGCTGGGTGACTTTGAGTCAGTCCTTCTCTCTCAGCCCAACTTTACCTCACAGTGTGGTTCTTATGGGGAAAATAGGAGAGGGAAGGTATGTTAGATATAGTCACCACCCTGAGTTATTTGTAAAAATAATAAAGTCAGGATACAAACAAACAACTAATAAGTCAAACCACAGAGGATTTCATAGGTAATTGGTAAGATTTTGGCAACCAGTACAATGTGCTCCCATTAGTGAACCTCAGTCAGTCAGCACTTGGGCCACTGCATTTATAAGCATTATAGAACATAAAACATGGAAATTATATAAGTGCAAAGAAAATAAGACACAATGGACTAAAATATACATGGACCTCTACAAGATTAAGATAATTTTATCAAGTCAAACACTTGGAACCCTGAGGTTATTGAGGCTAAGCCTTCAGTGAAAAAACCATTATAAATGTAGCTATTGTAGATATAAATACACAAGAGGGTTAATACTTATTGCTATTATTAATCCTGGTGCAAGATTAATCGGTTCAAACTGTTCTTAAGAGGTCCTGTCCAATCTTGCTGGTTATTAAACAAAACTTGGCAATGGCATAAGAGAGTGCATTGCCCTGGTCAGCTAAATGGTAATTGAGATTTTAAAAGTCATTGGGTCAGAACAGATGAAAGTTGCCAAGAACAAAAGGAAAATCAAAGTCAAGAAAGACAAAGATCTTACAAATGTATTGAGCAAAAATTATTGGAGAGATGTGAAAAGAAACAAGAAGCAGGCACTGAGAAACAAGGAAGGGCTTCCAGATCTCTGAACTCAGAAAAAAATTCCAGCCTGAAATTAATATGGTAAAAGATGCCAATAGGTAAAAAGCAGCTGATTCAAAGAAGATAAAAAAAATGGAATGAGCATTTCGATGTTCTCTCCAATAAGGATATCAACATCTGAGATCATTAGAAGATAGTCCCTATATACAAGAAACTCTAGTATCAGAAGATGAAGATAGATTGAAGGACTATCTCTTATTACATTTAGAAAGTATACATCTAGAAAGACTGCAGAGAAGAGCAACCATGATGATTAAGGGACTGGAGACTAAAACCTATGATGAACTGTTGCAGGAACTGGGCATGACTAGTCTAGTAAAGAAAAGGACCAGGGGAGACAGGATAAAAGTCTTCCAATGTTTGAGAGGCTGCCACAGAGAAGAAGGGGTCAAGCTATTTTTCAAGACACCTGAAGGCCAGACAAGGAATAATAGATGGAAACTGAACAAGGAGAGATTCAACCTGGAAATAAGGAGAAACTTTCTGACAGGGAGAACAATCAACCAATGGAACAGAAGTTGCCTTCAGAAGTTGTGGGAGCATCATCACTTGAGACTTTCAAGAAGAGATTGGACTGTCATATGTCAGAAATGGTGTAGGGTCTCCTGCTTGGGTGGGGGCTGGACTAGATGACCTACAAGACCCCTTCCAACTGTTAATCTGTATTTTATCTAATCCAATTCACCAAGGGAGGAAGTCAAGGCCTGCATACCAGATGATTATCAACGGGGGATAATCATCTGGTATGATCACAAAAAAGGCTGTTCCCAGTGGTGGCCCCTTCTTTACAGAACATATTTCCCTGTGACACATGATTGTCTTCCACCCTGCTCCTTTTGCAAAAAGCTCTGAAAACAGTTTCATCAGACAGTCTAGGGACCACAAATGGAGATGATGCTGATCAAATGGCTAATCTGATTGTATTGTTGCTGCCATGGGGGGAGGGGTGCAGTAGGGTTTTTTATGATGGCTAATATGATGGATCTTTAAATTTTTTATGTTGTAAGCCTCCTGAAGTCATCCATGTGGAAGTTGGATGGCTACATTAGTCAGTTAGCTATCTGTCTATCTATCTGGCATCTATCTATTTATCTTTAACTAGCAGATAGATAAATAGATGATAGAAGTTGGGATATGTGCAGAGTAACCCTTATATAAAAAAGATATACACACGGAAACAGCTTATGAGAACAGTTATGAATAAATATACAGCCACACAGAGTTGAACAAGTTGTGTTAATATTTACTTGAAGAAATAGCACAGTCCAATAAACAGTCCATGTCATACACATTTTTTTATCAGTCCAGAACTATATAGTCTTCTTACCGGTTTCACATCTTTTACAGCAGACAAATATCAAACCATAATACAACAGATAAACTTCAATATCAACAGAATATCAAAATAAACGGAGTTAGTCAGTATCGGTCGATAGTCAGTCAGTATCAGTATAAAAAGAGATCATCAGTGAAAAAGAGAAAAAGAAAGAGAATTAAACCACTATCTATAGCTCCCTCTTATGGCAACTTGTAGCATACTTAACCAACCAGAACACAGCATAATGCATTACAGTATTTTTCCTTAAAGCTACAAACATATGTATTTGTAGTTTATGTATTGTCAACCCAACAATGTTATTTACATATACATAACAATAGATACAGATAGATAGATAAATAGATGATAGGTAGATACATGGATAGACAGATAGATAGATGGATAGATGGATAGATTAATAAATAGATGATAGATAGCTGTAGCTAACTAGATGATAGACAGATAGATAGAAAGAGGGATAGAAAGATAGATGTAGCTAGTTAGTTAGCTAGCTAGCTAGACAGACAGACACATAATGATGGATAGATGATTGACAGGTAGATAGGTAGGTAGATAGGTAGATAAATGGATAGGTGATGGATAGACAGACAGACAGACAATGTAAACTGATGGAACAAATGGGGCAAACAATGTAAAAAGCATATATAAAGCTTCTAACCATACCAAGCCAGAAAACCTGGAGAATGACATGGTGGTCAACGGGGTAGAAGACAATCCACAGATCAATAGTAAAAATAGAAATAAAAAAAGACTTGGCAGAGTGTTCAAACTATCACAAAGCAGTCTTAATTTTGCAGGCCAGGAATATAATGCAGAAGACCACCTAATGCAATTTGGAGCCTTATAGGGAAATAAAAATTCCAGATGTTCAAGTTGGTTTTTAAGAAGAGGCAGAGGAAAAAAGAGCCATAATTGCTAATGTGCAACTCATCAAGAAAGCCAAAGAACACCAAAACCAAGTCAATATGTGTGTTTCACTAATTATAAAAAGGCCTTTGATTGTGTTGACCATGTCAGTGTAATGATTACATTCTGGGTTATAAAATTCAGAATACACACAGACACACACACACACACACACACACACATATTATGCTATCCAGTATGTTTTAATGCAATTTAAAACCAGACTTTTGACTTTTCTCCAGTTTGGTGGTTTAGGATGATGACAGAATGTGTGGACCAATAAATAAGATGTCAGACAATTTCCATAAGATTTTTTTCCCCTTGTTTTATCGAGCTGGCAAATAAAATTAAATATACATAGCATCTGTTGCTGAGAATTTCTGAATGCCCATCAACATGTTTTTGGTCCCCTAATGTCATACCCTTCTCCACTAAATATTATTGTTATTGTTGAGTGGGCCGGAGAAACGAAATGTCAAATGGACCTTTGATTGAAATCTCATTTTCCAATTAGTGTTGTGTTCGACATTTAAATTCCAGGGCCTTCTTCAAGATTCAGATCTTTCTGGAGCCAGCTGCTTGCTGATTATTCCCTCCTAATCTTGCTTTTCACAAACCCAAAGCAAAGATTTAGCACTTGGAGTTAATTGTCAGTTTAGCTTTATGGTTTGTGTATCTCCTACTAAAGCCTAAAAACAGCACCATAAATATTGCAAAGGAAGGCTTTTTTTTTTTTTTTTTAAGTTGCCGAGCTGATTTTCTGAATGAATTGTTCTTGGAGCTCCACAATAAAAATTGCAGGTACTAGAGCTTAGCATTTTGAAGGCTGGAGGGAGGATTATGCCCAGGCATGCACCCAAACAAATCTGACGTCATGCTGAATCTATGCTAATTCAAAAGTTTACTTAGGAATCATGCTTGTATAATGCTGAGACTCTAGAATCGGAATCAGAATAGAACTGGAAGGGACCCAAAGCTGTTTTTTCAGGACTGGACTTTCTTTTTTCTTTCTTTCTTTCTTTCTTTCTTTTCTTTTCTTTTTTTTTTTTTTGAAGACATTTCACTTCTCATCCAAGAAGCTTCTTCAGCTCTGACAGGATAGTGGGGAAGGGAAGGATGTCAGAGCTGAAGAAGCTTCTTGGGTGAGAAGTGAAATGTTTTCAAAAAAAAAAAAAAAAAAAGGAAGTCCAGTTGCCTCTTGAAAAAGCACTTCTGGAACAACCACGACCTGGATGACTGAGAATCTCTACAGACTTTTAGCTGGAAGGGACCTTAGAGGTCTTCTAGGCCAACCCCCTGTTCAACCAGGAAATCCTATACCATTTCAGATAGGTAACTGTCCAGTCTCTTCTTAAAAGCCTCCAGGAAATTTCTCCTTAATTCCAGGTTGCTTCTCTCCTTGATTAGTTTTCATCCATTGCAGAGGTGGTATTCAGCAGGTTCTGACCAGTTCTGGAGAACCAGTAGCGGAAATTTTGAGTAGTTCAGAGAACTGGCAAATTCCACCTCTGACTGGAGATTTTACAGTGTCCTTCCCTTGCCATGCCCACCAAGCCACGCCCACAGAACCAGTCATAAAAAAAATTGAATACCACCACTGATCCATTGTTTCTTTTTCCTGCCTTCAGTTGCTTTGGAAAATTAGTTGACCCACTCCTCTTTGTGGCAGCCCCACAAATACTAGAAGACTGCTCTCATGTCCTGCCTGGTCCTTATGTCCAGACTGGCCATACCCAAATCCTGCAACCATTTGTCATATATGTTCGTCTCCGGGCCTTTAATCACCTTAGTTGCTCTTCTTTGCACTTTTGCTAATGTTTCAACATCTAAAAAGAGTGCAAAAAAGAGCAACAAAGATTATAAGGGGTCTAGAGAACAAACCATATGATGAATGATTGAGAGAAGGAAGCACATTTTGTTGGACGAAGGAAAGGATTAGATCAAGGGTCTTCAAATTTTAAGACTTGTGGACTTCAACTCCCAGAATTCCTGAGCTAACATGACTGGAGGAGGAATTCTGGAAGTTGAAGTCCACAAGTCTTAAAGCTGACAAGTTTGAAGACCCCTGGAATAAATAAAGAGAGGTAGAATAGAGAGAAAAAGAGATAGAAAAAATAGATAGAGAGAGGGAGGGAGAGAGAAAGTTATAATAGATAGAATAGAAAAATAGGATAGATAGAGAAAGAGATATAGAATAGATAGAGACAAAGATAGAGATAGAGATAGAGATAGAGATAGATAGATAGATAGATAGATAGATAGATAGATAGATAGATAGATAGATAGATAGATCAGGGGTCTTCAAATTTGGCAAGTTTAAGACTTGTGGACTTCAACTCCCAGGATTCCTGAACTAACATGACTGGAGGAGGAATTCTGGGAGTTGAAGTCCTCAAGTCTTAAAGCTGTCAAGTTTGAAGACCCCTGGATTAGTGGGTGATATGATAGCAGTCTTTCAATAAGGGTGCTCCTTGGTGCTGTCAGAGCTTGGCTGTTTTCTTGCAGATGGTTCATTATCCAAACTAAGTAACATCATTAGTGCTCGCTAGTAATATAATTAGCACTAGCACAGGTCATGTTGCCTGGTTTGGGTAATGAAACATCTACAAGAAAATAACTGAGCTCAGGGAGCACCAAGGATCCCTCACTTCACCCCTGAGCTTGAAACTTTCTTCTTTAATCAGTCTTCCAATATTTGAGGAGATGTCAAAGAAGATGGTGTTGACCTATTTTCCTAAGCACCTGAGGGCAGGACAAGAAGTAACAGATGAAAGCTTATCAAAGAGAGATCCAGCCTAGAATTAAAGAGAAATTTCCTGAGAGTGAAAACAATTAATCAACAGAATGGCTTGTCTCCAGAAGTTGTGGATGCTCCATCATGTTACTTTCATGTCACCCCTGGTCCTTTTTTTCATTAAACTAGACATCCACAATTCCAACAACTGTTCTTTATATGTTTTACCCTCCAATCCAGTGGGTGGGATTCAAATTTTTTTACTATTAGTTCTGTGGGTATGACTTGGTGGGCATGGCAGGGGAAGGATACTGCAAAATCCCCATTCTTTCCCCATTTTGGGGGAAAGTTCCTGTAAATTCCCCTTCCCTCCCCACCCCACTAACCTGCTTTCCAGTATGGGTTGCCTGGGCAGCTGACCCCATGGAATTGAGAGTGAGGGGTTTTTATACCTTCTTTTGCACTTGAGCTTCCTGCTCCTGTCCAAGAACATGTATTCTATTGGCTGTTGTCAGACTTCCATGGAGCCATGTAGGAGCTATGGTAGGGGTCATAGTTGACTGTATAGGCAAATACAAATCCTAGGTGTTTGTCTGAACTAAGTTTGGTTGAAGTTTGGACTGCTGATGCAACGAAGGGGCATTGGGCAATTTCTATTATGGTTGAGGGCTAATACTTACCTTTGTTGGATTTGGGGTGAGGGTATTTGCTTATGAATAGAGCTAGCTATCTCTTTATGTCTTAATTGCTGACATCTGCTGAGGGGCTGCTTTCCAAATCATGTTTCTCCATTTCCTATCTAGGGAAATATAATATTCTGTGTTTTTAATATTTCTCAAAATATTTCATTCTTCCAGGAGAGGAGTGGGTGCTAACTTTCTAAGGCGTCGTGAACATAATTTTATGGTGGTGGACAACTGGTGGACTTCATTTTCTTCCTGTTGATGCTGGCAGTCACCATTTCTTTCAGGGCATGGTGAAAAATTAAAATGCCACCATCTGCAAACATGGAAGATATATTGCTGGACCCTCACCAGTTTTCCAGAGATATCAGTTGTGGGTCTAAAGCTGTGTTGTCCTCCTACTCATGCTTATGAACTTCAAGAATGAACTAGTTGTTGATTTGTGGAAAAAAATGGAGGACAAAAGCTTCATCAGTGGTGTATTTTGCCTCAAAATTCTTAATAAAAACTTAAACAGGGGTAATTTTTTTGAAAGCCGAGATTCCAAACATGGAAAAACATACTGTGGACCAAAATGGTTCTTTCAAAGACAGGTAAAATTGTCCTAATTGTTCTAGAACAGGAGTGTCCAACTTGATTTCATTCAGGGCCACCTCAAGGTTGTATTTGACCTTGGAGGACTGGAATAGGTGAGGGGTGTGGTCAGGTTGGGGTGGATAGGGATGGGCATGGTTGTGGCCATGGTGGACATAGGACTCATGTCAGGGGCACATGTGGTGCCCAAGACCTAAGGCAGGACTTCTCTGAGATCCTCACTCTCATTATATTCCCCTTCCTTCCTTCCTTCCTTCCTTCCTTCCTTCCTTCCTTCCTTCCT
>BLBF01000080.1:5901199-5914351 GCA_015471245.1 Laticauda colubrina | reverse complement strand
CCTTCCTTCCTTCCTTCCTTCCTTCCTTCCTTCCTTCCTTCCTTCCTTCCTTCCTTCCTTCCTTCTTTCCTTCTTTCCTTCCTTTCCCTTCTCTTCCCTTCCCTTCCCTTCCTTTCCCTTCCCTTCCCTTCCCTTCCCTTCCCTTCCCTTCTCTTCTCTTCTCTTCTCTTCTCTTCTTTTTCCTTCCCTTTCATTCTTTCTTCCTTCCTTTCTTTCCTGGCTCTCTTCCCATCTTTCTTTCTTTCTCTTTGTCCTTCCTCTTTCCTTTTCTCCTTTCCTGTCCCTTTTTACGTGCTCAAATGCAAAAAGGGAAACATTTCTCCTTTGGTTTTGTTTTTAGTTTGTTTTGATAGCCCCCTGCCAATGAAAATGGAGCCCGGGTGGCAGCATATGGCCCACCCATGCCCCATTTTTGGCTGCAACAACCTCCTGGAGCCCTCTGCCAGTGAAAATGGGGCACACTCCCCCACCCTCAAGCTCTGCTTTTTTCTGGCAGGGGCACTGCGGACCGGTCCTTTGCTGTTTCCAGAACTGCCCCGCAGGTGAGATCTAAGTACCCTGAGGGCCAAATGCATTCCACAGGCCTTGAGTTTGACACCCGTGTTCTAGAATATCAGACCCATTTCTGAGTTGAGTGTGAAACATTTTCAGAATGTTTGTGACACCCCATATCTTACAAGAAACAGTTGAAATAGTCCACCCTAAATAAGGATCCTTTTTTATGATAAAAAAATTGTTCTCTCTCTATTTTTTAAAAATGTATTCATCAGAAAGGGTTACAGTTCTGAGAATTTTCTACAGATTCTTCCATTCTAAATGTTTTAGCTATACTTGATTGAGATGACATGTGAGGAAGAAAACAATTAACTTTCAGCATAATACGTATGGTACACATATGTTTACAAGTCAATTGAGGATGCAAAGGAAAACAATAGAGAGATTGAGAAAGCTAAATATAGATACATATTGAATGTACAGCATAGAATAATAGGGTTGGGAGGGACCTTGGAGATCTTCTAATCCAGAGGTCCCCAACCAGTGGGCCAGGGACCACTGGTGGTCTGTGAGAAAATTTTGGTGGTCCGCAGAGAAATTCACCCCCAAACAATTAATCCAGGCTGCATGGGAACACAAGGCTGCACCACCCACATGGCCCATGGGAACACAAGGCTTGTGTCACTTGCATTGTGAACATGAGGTAGTGAGGGGAGGGGGAAAGGGCGGCTGGGGGAACTAGCCCCACTCACCCCACGTGCCTCACTGGCCACTGGGCTGCTTCTTTCCACTTCTTTCTTCTTCTGCTTTTGGCTGCATGCAAGGAAAATCTTTCTTTCTCTCCCCCAAACTCTGCCAGAACTGAGTCTTTGGGACCCTGCAAGGCATCCTGCTCCAAGAAGCTGCACCGGCAAAGACTCATTTCTGGTAGAGTTTGGGGGAGAGAAAGAAAGGCTTCTGCTGCTTCTGCTGCTTTCCTTGCACAAAGCCAAAAGTCTCTCTCTTTCTCTCTCTCCCCCTGAGAATGAAGCTGGAGATGGTATCCTGTGGTCCCAAATAAAGAATGTTCAATTGGTACGAAAACAGGATTGACAATTTTCCTTTTGGGGGGATTTTTCCAGGGTCTCTGGTCCACGGGATTTAAAATGATGAGCCTGGTGGTCCCTGAGGTTCAAAAGGTTGACAACCCCTGTTCTAGTCCACCTCTCCTGTTCATGGTAAGAATACCATTCTGGACAAATGGCTGTCCAGTCTCTTTTGAATTATAATTATATACACTGGATGGTTATAGGAACTGGCCATGTTCAGTGGGACAGCTGGCCTTAAGAAGGTGTGGGAACTTCATCACTGGAAGCTTTCAAAAAGAGCCTGGACTGCCACCTGTCAGATATGGTGTAGGTTCTCTGGCTTGGACATAGGGTTGGACGAGATGACCTACAAGGTCCCTTCCAACTGCAAATCTGTTAAATATCCAGAAGCATATTGGAAACCAATGCAGCTTGTGAAATAGACATGTCAAATGTGCTGAATATTTGGCAGTCATATTGTATTATATTGCTGCACCAGTTAGCTGTAGTGGTGCAGTGGCTAGAATGTAGTATTGCAAGCTAATTCTGCTGGCTGCAAGTAGGCCTCTCTGTCCAAAATGTGGACTTTGTTATCTTCAAAAGAGTGGTCTTTGTCTTTTAAATGAAGATGGACTGCTATATCTAGTCCGGTTGGGTTTGTTCTTCTATGTTGCACCATGCATTTAAGAAGAGGTTGTGTCAGGCAGAGCTCCATTCAAAATCCAGGAAAGAAATACTTAGATTCTTTAGTTTAGAGAAAAGATATGTTTGACTGAAAGTGAAGTGGTAGCAACCAAAGAATTCTGAATCTGAGAAATTAGGCGCGCAATTCACATATACAAAGTGATAGAAATGTTCCCACCCCCAATAGTTCAGATGACACTTCCAATTAGAAGTTGTGAATATGATCATGTGGGCATCTTCAGGTGATGATGAGGCTTCTGACATTCGGCCCTCCTAGAAAAAGGAAAACCATCAGTCCTAAAAGAGAGAGAGGAGAAAAATATAAAGACAATTATTAATTATTAAACAATCACAAAAGAATACAATCCTAAGGCTTATCAGGATACTTGGAACAAAATACCTTGACCAACTTAGGGGCTTTAACGTCAGTTTCGTTAACCCATTTGGCTTGTGAAGAAGGGAAATGTATCCAGGCGACGAGATACTGGAGTCGACCCCTCCATTTGCGAGAGTCCAGAATTTCTTTAACTTCAAAATGTTGTTTGCTTTCAATCAGTATTGGTATGGGAGGGTCAGCCTGGACGGGTCTTAAGTCAGAAGTACGTTCAGGTTTTAGCAAACTAACATGGAAAACCAGATGAATTTGTTGAAGAGTTTTGGGTAAGTTCAGCTGGACTGTTACGGGATTTATAATCTGTTCAATCGTGAAAGGACCAATATACTTAGGACCAAGCTTCTTTGACTTTTGAGTGGTCTGCAGGTATCTGGTGGACAGGAAAACTTTGTCGCCCACTTTATATTCTTTCTGTGGAGATTTTTTCTTGTCTGCAAACTTCTTATGAGCTTTGCATGTCACTGGAAAGTTAAGTTGGAGTTGAGTTATCCATTCGTCCATTCATCCAACAAATGGATGTTTGGCTTTTCACAAGGGAGTTCAGGTATGGGTACGAAATCTTGTCCCGAAGCCACTTTAAATGGAGTAAATCCAGTACTACTGTGTACAGAGTTGTTATATGCCACTTCGGCAAATGGTAGTAAATCAGACCAGTTATCTTGTTGATAATTTATGTAACATCTAAGATACTGTTCTAACACTGTGTTAGTCCTCTCACAGGCCCCATTGGTTTGGGGGTGGTGGGAGGAGCTTAAACCCTGGGCGGAGCCTATCAACTTCAGGAACTCTTTCCAAAAATTTGAGGTAAACTGGACCCCTCTGTCAGAGATTATACATTCCGGAACGCCATGTAACCTATAGATATGTGAAATAAACAATTTAGCCAGCGTCTTAGCAGATGGAATCTTGAAACAAGGTATGCAATGTACTTGTTTGGAAAACAAGTCGGTTACTGACCGTGTTTCCACCGCTTTCAGGTAATTCTACTGTAAAGTCCATAGAGATTTCCTTCCAGGGGTCCGTTGGTCTAGCTACATTTTGTAACAATCCTACTGGCTTGCCAGGAGGTCTCTTTGCTGAAACACAAATTGGACAGCTTGCTACATAAGCTTCAATGTCCTTCTTTAACGTAGGCCACCAGAATTGCCGCTTAACCAGATGTAAGGTCTTCACAAATTCAAAGTGGCCAGCTGCTTTAGAATCATGAGCCTGTTGTAGTATTTGGTCCCTCAGCACCTGTGGCACATACAACTTGGCCCCCACCCAAGCCAAACCATCTCTAACTGTATAGTCACTTGAATGAGCCAGGAACCATTCATCTAGTTTTAAAGCTTCTTTTAATTGTTCGGTTAAGTCATTTGATAAATCCACTTCTTGGTTCTTCTTTTGGGCTCTGGTGATCACTGGGGCGGCTAGATGTTTGGTTGAGACAATTGGGCTTATCACCTCCTGGCGCATACTATTATATTGGGGCAGTCTAGAGAGAGCATCCGCCATGAAGTTCTTCCCTCCTGGAATGTACTTCAATGAGAAATTGAACCGCTTGAAGTACTGGGCTCAGCAAACTTGTTTAGGGGACAACTTCCGGGGCGTTTTTAAAGCTTCCAAATTCTAATGATCAGTCCATACCTCAAATGGGTGTTTTGCTCCTTCCAGGAAATGTCTCCGGGTCAGTAAGGCCCAATGAACTGCAAAAGCTTCTTTCTCCCAGACGGCCCATCTTCTCTCTGTTTCAGACAGCTTACGGGAGGTATATGCACAAGGCTGTAAGGTCCCTTTCCCGTTGATTTGAAGTAACATCACTCCAATAGCCACATCACTTGCATCGGCTTGAATCACAAAAGGAGTTTCCATATCCGGGTGCTTCAGCACTGGTTCTGCAGCAGACAGTCGTTTTAGCTTTTCAAAAGCTGCTTGGCACTCCATGGACCACTCCAGCAGCTTTCCTGGCCTTGGCTTCATCTCCCCTTTTGTTTTTAAGAGATTTGTGATGGGCATTGCTATCTTAGCAAACGTCGGGATGAATTTCCGGTAAAAATTTGCAAATCCCAAAAAGCTTTGAAGTTGTTTTCTGGTGCGTGGTGGAGCCCATTCCAAAACGGCATGCACCTTCTCTGGATCCATTTCTATGCCTTCAGATGAAATGCGATATCCCAAATAGTCAATTTTTTCTTGGTGGAATTCACACTTTAACAATTTAGCATACAACTTAGCGGCACACAGTATCTGTAGAACCGACCGCACTAGTTTCACATGTACATCCAAAGTTTCTGTGTAGATAAGGATATCATCAAGATAAACCAGAACCCCCCTGTATAAATGTTCATGTAGCACTTGATTGATCATTTGCATGAATACAGGTGGAGCCCCTTGTAAACCAAAAGGAAGAACGTTAAATTGGAAGAAACCCATCGGGCAGTTAAAAGCGGTCTTCCACTCATCCCCTTCCTTAATTCGAATTCGGTAGTATGCTTCTCTCAAATCCAACTTCATGAAAATCTTCCCCTTCGCTAAATGGGCCAACATGTCCTTCATCAAAGGAAGGGGATACATGTTTTCCACAGAAATAGCGTTCAAATTTCTGTAATCCACCACCAAGCGTTTGGAACCATCTTTCTTCTCACGGAACAACACTGGGGCCGCTACCCGGGGTCTAGCAGGTTGAATGAACCACGTTCCAGATTTTTATCTATAAACAATCTTAGCTCTTCCAATTCCCATGGGGTCATTGAGGACAACTTTGGTTTCGGGAGCTTCACCCCAGGCAAAATCTCAATAGCACAGTCTGTTGGCCAGTGAGGCGGAAGCTCATCCGAGGCCTTCTCACTGAACACTTCTTTTAAATCCCAATACTCTTTGGGAATTTTCTCCTCCCCTTTCACGGGCTCAGTACCTGTGGAAGCTATTTCAATTAGGTCCTCAGGCTTCAGCTGGGATCTGCCCCTTTTTCCCAGTCGCTGCTTGGTGCATATGCGCAACATCCCCTTTCTCCAGTTAACTTGGGGGTTCCATTTCCAGAGCCAGGGAAATCCCAGTATTAATGGTTGCTCCATCCCAGGGACCACAATAAAATGCAGAATCTCATCATGCTCTCCCATGATCATTTCTATAGGTTCCGTGACAAAATGTGCAGGGCAACCTCCAGCCACTGACCCATCTAGTTGGCAAAAGAAAATGGGCATCTTCAAAGGTTTTAGTTTCAGGCCCATTTTCTTCACTACTTCCGTGTTGATTATACATCTTGTGCACCCAGAATCTAACAGGGATAGCATTTCCCCTTCGACCCCTGAATTGGGTACCCTCAACTTCACCGGAATGGTCATAGGGCCCATGCTTGGACTTACCAGGAAGTCGTCTTCCGAATCGAAATCATCCTCCTCAGGTGTCACTGGGGTTTCTGATTCCTCTCCTGCTGGAGGGGCAACCTCTGCCATCTCTTTCGACTTTAGTGCTGCTTCGCGAGGCTTCGCTGGGGATTTTTCGGGTTTCTTCCCTTCTTTTGGCGCCCCCTTTGGTCCAAGTTTGACTCTGCAGTTCACAGCCCAGTGACCTTCCTTTCCACATCGAAAGCAGGCTGAGGGGTTGGGTCTTGCCGCCACTCCTCCCCTCTGAGGTTTGGGAGCCTCTTGAGGACGTGGGGAGGAAAACTTGCTCCACCCAGAATCTCCCCGCCGTTTGCTTCGGGTTAAATCAATCTCCATTTCTTCTGCCAGCAAGTATCACATCTGCAAGTCATTGGGGTCTCTTCTAGCAATGCATCTCTGGAACACATCTTCATTTAAACCATCTTTAAACACTTCTATCAGGGCTTCCTGGGGCCAGCCTCGGAAATGGCTGGTTAACTGTCTAAATTCTTGGGTGTAGTCAGCCACAGATCTCCGCCCCTGTTTTATTGTTTTCATCCTAATCTGGACCTTGCACTCTGCCAGTGGGTCCTCAAACCTAGCCCGCAGTGCAGCCATGAACAGGTTATAGTTCAGCAGCTGGGGAGCATTATCATGATGCAAGGTCACCATCCACTCTGCCGCTGTTCCCTCCAGAGCCCTGGTAACACACCTCACTTTGGCTGCTTTTGAGGGAAAATCCTCCCCGTATTCTTCCATATGGCTCCAAACTTGGGCTAAGAAGAATCCCAAGGTTTTGGGATTCCCCCCGTATTTTACTTCGAACGGCAGTAGCCTAGGAGCTCTACGCCTTCTAGGAATCACACCTCCTGCTGAGGGCCCCAGGGATGCTGCTGGATTGGGTTGATTTATGGGAGAGGGAGCTGCTTTGCTTCTTCTGGCTGGGGCTACTTCCCCTCCCCCTTCATACCTTTGTGCAGCTTGAGGTTGTTCAAAGGCTTCATTCAGGAGTCTCCTGGCTTGATCTACTAAGAGTTCTCTCTTTTCCTTCTCTTGCCAAGGCTCCTCTTTTCCATGCCAATGGGTAGTTATGATCCCGGGGGGGGGAGGGGTCCTTCTCTGAATCTTTCCAACCAACCCCCACCAACCATCTGGAATTCTGCTCGTGGGCAGAAGATATGATTCCCAGGAAGGCTGGGGTTTATATACAGGATCAAATATACAGTCTCTGCCCCTTTCTGGGTTCACAATCTATCCAGCTATGTATTCAGCTATGCAACACCCTTATTATTGGAGCATACCATCTGTTTCCTTGTCTTATTTATCCATTTCCATTTCCAGTAATCTCCATCTTTATCTTGACACTGGACAGCATAACCTGCCAAATATATAACCTTCATACAAAACAATAGAAAATTCTTACATAATATTCCAGTAAATTATCTTAGGTTAACACAAAGGTTAAAAATTGCATTACCATTACTTTATATTTTCACAGGTATAATTCTACATATCACAGTGACATATTATTACTGTTTTTGCCTTTGTGGGGCCAGAGTAGGTGAGGCCTACATGGGCCATATGCAGCCTCTGGGCCACATGTTTGACATGCCTGACATAAGAGCACCAATTGCAGTAATCAAATTGGTAAGTGACTGTGACAGGAGTGACATTGAATAGGATCTCCTAGTCCAATTGTGTCCAATTCAGAGGTGGTATTCAGCCAGTTCTGACCAGTTCTGGAGAACTGGTAGCAGAAATTTCGAGTCCCAGGCTTTTAATAAAATTAGGTTTAACAAAACTGTCCACTCTAGTAGCCCTGAGGATATACCACCTCTGACTGGAGATTTTACAGTATCCTTCTTCTGCCATGCCCAGCAAGCCATACCGACAGAATTGGTCGTAAAAAAATTGAATCCCACACTGGTCCAATTGTCCCACAATTATCCTTCTTGGCAGTTGTTACCTCTTGCTCTTTTGAGCAGGCACTGCAAATCCAGAAGGAGTCTCGAATTGCACATTGGCTCTGTTTGCAACCTCATCTAGAAGAAGAGATGGAAAATGTTCTGATTATGATGGATTGGCTGAGATTTACCTTCACAAGAATGTTCGTTTCACCTCCAGTGGCATATTTCTTCTGTCTCAGATACCTCATCATTTCTTCAAGGACCTATCTGGTGAGGAAGACTAAGGCATTGTCCTGCCTTGAACTGCAATGAAACAGCAATGAAGGAAGCAATTATAGAGCACTCGGATTTATATTTTTGCCCCTGACGTCTGCACGAGGGCACAAAGAAGTCGACCTCATAAGAGATATATCTTCTTCCAGCAACACTGTTCCCATGTTTGTCAGTGGCTCTCCATACATGGACAGCCAACATCTGATTTCAAGCTATAACTTTCCAGTCACAGAGATGATAGCAGTAAAATAACTCTACAATTAAATGGAGGAAAAAAAATGCTGTCTCCCTTGTTGAGGGTTGAGTCTAATAATCTTCCAGGAATGACCTTGAGACATCCAACATTTGTCTTGATTTAGATGTTATTAGCAGTATTTTCTTCCTGTTCTCTCTCTCCCCACCCTCCCAGACTGGCCAAAAGAACAGGGGTGAGGAAGGGGGCGGTCGGGATGCCGATAAAAATCTAACTCTTGGCCATTCTGCAAATTGCTCTCTCTCTCTCTCTCTCTTTTTTTTTCTCTCCCCCTGCCAGCTAAGGGTGAAGAACGTGGTATATTAAAAGGTTCTCATTGTGAAGTAATGTGAATAGCAGCCTCAGTAATTATAAAATCAATAATTTGTAATAAATATGTCCTCCTGATATAATTACTAAGGGATTGCAAAAACCAATATTACTCACCCGTTAGAATGGGGGAAGAGTTGCCGCTAAAAGCTGTCCACTTTTCTGAATTGTTCATCTCTTAAAACATTTGCTAGGATCAAACGTAAAATTTATCCCTGATTGGGGCGTAATGTTATCTTTCACTGGATCCACCTCAAACAACTCTTTGATTCATGTTGAGGAGGGGTGCATTGGAGGACTCAACCATTTGTGTTTAAAGGCAATTAAACTTCTTAATTGTGCCTTAAGCAGCTCCTCTTAAATATTTATGGTCTAGTGAAAGGGGCTATCCTATTAGATGGGATCAAAAGATCCAGGATGTCACTGTAGATTTATGTCAGGAGCTGCATCCATATATGTCAAATTTATCAGATAGATAATCAGAGTTGGAAGGGATCTTGTAGGTCATCTAGTCCAACCCCGTGCCCAAGTGGGAGACCCTACACTATTTCTGACAAATGGCAGTCCAACCTCTTCTTGAAAGTTTCAAGTAATGGCACTCCCACAACTTTCGAGGGCAAGCTGTTCTGTTGGTTGATTTGTTCTCACTGTCAGAAAGTTTCTCCTTATTTCCAGGTTAAATCTCTCCCTGTTCAGTTTCCATCCATTGTTCCTTGTCTGGCCTACAGGTGCTTTAGAAAATAGCTTGACCCCTTCCTCTTTGTGGCAGCCCCTCAAATATTGGAAGATCACTATCATGTCTCCCCTGGTCTTTCTCTTTACCTCTGCTTCATGATCTAACTCAATTTCTGGGCTGGCAAAACATCATGAATAACTAATACAGGGGTGGGATTTTACCAGTTCTATAGAACTGGAAGACTGGTTCTATAGAACTGGTTGTTATGATTCTGTGCAATTGGGAGAACTAGCAAATTGTACTAGTTGGCCCTGCCTCTCTGCTCACCACTCCTCTCCCTGCCCAGTCATTCCTTATCACAAATTCACAATGTTGCATGCATGTCCAATATCACTGACTGTGTTCTTCCCCACCCTGTCACTCCTTAAGATATTTCTTTCTGTTTTTTTTCCTCCCAATGATCAGCTGTTCCTATGAGCCAGTAGTGCATGGCAATGACAATACAAGTCTGCATTAACAGAAGGTTAAAATTAAGAGCACGTGAAGTATTAGCACTGCTTTATAAAATCTTAGTAACAGCACGCTTGGTATACTACATCCAGTTTTGGTCACCATATTATAAAAAAGATGTTTAGACTTTGGAAAGAGTGCAGAAAAGAGCAACAAAGATTATTAGGAGCCTGGAGATTAAATATAAGAAGAATTGTTGCAGGAATTGGGAATGTCTAGTCTTTAAAAAAAAAGATTAAGGGTGATATGATAGCAATAGCACTTAGATTTATATAGTACTTCACAGTCCTTTACAGCCCTCTCTAAGTGGTTTACAAAATCAGCCTATTGCCCCCAATAATTTGGGTCCTCATTTTATTGACCTCAGAAGGATGGAAGGCTGAGTCAACCACGAGCCTGGTGAGATTTGAACTGCCAAATTGCACTCAGTCAGCAGAAGTAGCTTGCACCCTAACCACTGTGCCACCATGGCTCATAACCAGTGTTCCAATGTTTGGACTTCTGGTTTGGGCTTCTTCGGTGACAGACCAAATTCATGAACGTCCATGGTTTTGACCCGTGATCGCCGCTGGAGCACCCCAAGCCACCTGGATTTCGGGCTGAAGCCACCCCATAGAGGTGGTGAAGAAGAGGGAGCCATCAGCAGGGTTGAGGAGAGCCGCATCTCTCTTCCTCGGCTGGGCATCACTCCCTTTCCCAAAGGCTGTTGCAGTGGTGGTCAGAAATGGCCGCCTCAAGGAAGAATCCGACCAGACAAGTTTGTGCAGGAGGAAGTTTAAAGGAGAAAGTTTGACTGACCAGGTTAAATGGAGAATATCTAGGGATAAAAGATTCTTGGATAATTTAATTTTTTTAAAAAAAAAAAAGAAAGAAAGCAATGGAGGGAAAAAGGAAAAAAGAGGGTGGAATCTGGAAAATGGAGAAGACCACCTGGAACTTTAAAAAAAAAAATGATAGTGAAATTTTAAGCCCATGTCACACTGCACCAATGGATGGAAAGAGGATGTAAAATGGAGAAAAATACTTGCCATCCGTTGGTGAATGCGATGCTCCCGTTCTGTACTCACTGCCTCCATTTTTCATCCTCTCTATCTATCCAGCATCCGTCGACTGAGATTCCATTCGCTCAAAAAGTTTTGAGCTGCTAAAAACTTTTTGAGTGGAAAATGTATCCAATGTGTCCGTTCTGCATCCGCAACGCATAAGGGGGACATCCGTTCTACATCCATCATCATCCGTTACACATCCGCTATTTCTGCTAGGCATCTGCTGCGCATCTGCGCAACTCAAATCTGCTCCAGCGGAAAATGGACACAGGGAGGAAGCGGAACGGACACAAAGCGTAAATAGCACAGACGTAGAAAGGATGAAAGCAGATGCAGCTCGCAAAGAAAGCATTCAAAATGGAAAAAACATTCGCAGAGGGGACCTATCTCGGATATTTAGGATGTCTGCAGGATGGTAGAGGATGCAAAAGGACATCTAGCGGAAAACCTATATTTCCTATAAAAACGGGGAGGAACTCACATGGATCTCACTTTCAGTCCAGCAGCCCTGCGGTGCAGACCTCTGAGCCTTGCTCTTGCTCTTGCTCTTCCACAGCATCCAGTCTTCTCCACCAAGGATCATCACACACTCCTTTTGGTAGCTACCATCATTCTACAACAGTGCGAAGCCATCTACAGGCTCTTTCACATGTTCTACGCAAAGAAAAGGAGGTGGCCAAGAAGTGTCTGGGTCCGAAGATGGATCGCCAGAAGAGCCGAGTATGGACTGTATAACAAGCTGTTGGTGGAGCTGAGGAACAAAGACCCTCGTGCATTCCAGAACTTCATGAGGATGCCTCCAGCCATGTTTGACGAAGTTGTAGAGCGGCTTAGACCCAGGTTGACCAAGCAAAGCACCAACTTCTGGCCCATCCTGGACCCTGGGCTCAAGGTGGCACAGACTCTGCGCCACCTGGCCTCAGGGACCACCTACAGCACCATGCAGTACAGCTGGAGGGTGCCACACAACACCATCAGCATTGTGGTCAGAGAAGTGGTGCAGGCCATCATCGAAGAATACCTGGAGGAGTTCCTCCAGTGCCCCTCCACTGAAGAAGGCTGGAAGAAAGTTGCAGAGCAGTGGTATCAGAAGTGGAACTTCCCCCACACCGTTGGAGCCACAGATGGCAAGCACGTGGCCTGCAAAGCTTCAGCCAAGTCATGGTCCACTTATTTCAACTCCAAGGGCTTCTTCAGCATCATCCTCTTCGCCATGGTCGATGCTGACTGCAAGTTCAGGTACATCGATGCTTCAGGCAACGGGTCAGCTTCAGATGCCCAGGTATACAATGCAAGTCACCTCAAGGAGGGGCTGGAACACAACCTCATCATGGGCTTCCCAGATCCAGACCCCCTGCCCAACGACACACAAGATGTGCCCTACTTCATCGTGGGGGATGACGCCTTCTCCCTCAGAACCTACCTCATGAAGCCCTACACCTCCAGATGTCTCATCCATGAAGAGAGGATATTCAACTACAGGCTGTCCAGGGCAAGGCAGAACGCCTTTGGCATCCTGGCCAACAGGTTCCAGGTACTTCTCACCACCATGCAGCATCGCCCACGTGGAAGCTTGCTGCATCCTGCACAACCTCATGCGCATCCACTACCCAGTGTTGCAGAACAGGCTCGTGGACCTCCAACAAGGCAATGGGGACATGGAGCCTGGGGAATGGAGGCAAGGGCGAAACCTGATAGCTACTCTGGATGTGCAAGGCCCCAACAGAGCTTCATGTGAAGGAAAGAAGCAGCACAACCTCCTGAAACACTGGTGCAACTCCCCAGCTGGAGCAGTGGAGTGGCAAGACAGTATGATAGATGATTAATGGGTGCTTCCTTCAGCCTGTCTCATCACATGGATGAGATTGTGCCATGTATGTTGAGTGGGCCTACAATAAACAGGGCATTTAATAAAGAGTTGTGTTTATGCTGAAATGTGTGGATCAATGATTACATTGTTGTTGATAATAAAGGGCCATAGGTGTGGCACCTGGGAGGGTGGACCATACAGTCCCACTATGCTTGCACTGGAGGTTTATCTATCCCACAGCTATCCTTACCTATCCCACAGGTATCCCTGCCCATCGCACAGCTACTACCCATCCCAAAGGTATCCCTGCCCATCCCACAGCTATTACCCATCCCACAGGTATCCCTGCCCATCCCACAGCTATTACCCATCCCAAAGGTATCC
>BLBF01000080.1:5888218-5901189 GCA_015471245.1 Laticauda colubrina | reverse complement strand
AGGTATCCCTGCCCATCCCACAGCTATTACCCATCCCAAAGGTATCCCTGCCCATCCCACAGCTATTACCCATCCCAAAGGTATCCCTGCCCATCCCACTGCTATCTTTACCCATCCCACAAGCATGCAAAGGCTTAAATCATTTCTAAAAGTTTCCACCAAGACTTTATTAACCAAAATAAATGAAGCAAGTGTGTGAAGCAAAGATAATCTTTATTAATAACAAGCTGTAAAAGAAAAATTACCCAAGTCAAGTGTCTTAAGCAAAGATAAAGTCAACAGGTAGCCACCCAGTCTCTGGAACTCTCCTTGGTCACTCTGAGGCATGCCCAGTCTCAGGGGTGAATGGTCAAGGTGCTGTGGAGGTGGCTGCTGCTGGAGTGCTAGTCTGAGGCATCATTGCGGTGCCTGGCCCCGAGAGGACAACAAGGGACAGTGTGTGGAGGAAGCTCTCAGAGAGCTGGCTCAGTCCTGTGATGTTAAGTGCCCCTTCCTCCAAGACATGGGGTGTCAGCCCCAATACTTATGACAGATGTTCTGAGGCTGGACTTGGCTGTGGGGTGGAGGAAGGAGCAGTGTAGTGGGGATGTCTGGTCTGCAGATGAGTGAGGTGAGGCATCGGTGGCATCTGTGGCATGGGTGGCATCTGTGGCGTGGGTGGCATTGGTGGCGTGGGTGGCATCGGTGGCATCAGTGGCATCAGTGGCACCGGTGGCATACGATTTAATTGTGTCTGGACTGGGAAGGGCTGCCTGTGCTGCTGGACCTCCTGGTAGCCCTAGCCTTGGTAGGTGAGGGCCTGTGGAAAGCCTTGGAAGGGCAGTGACATCACCTGGGGTGGAGGAGCAGGCTTGGACTGGGTAGGAGCAGGTTCAGCTGGGTCTGGAGGGTTGTGAAGAAGATCGGTGATCCTGTCCTTTACCACCTGGTACTGTGATTCCGACATGTTCATGAGGGTCTGGTTGATGTAGGTGAGGAAGGGCTTGTGGTTGGAGGATGGGACATCGGTGTGTACCAGCTGAGAGTGGAGATCTACACTGCTTCTGATCTCCAGCAGGACAGTATGGCTCTGCCCCTCCGGTCTGCCTCTCTGCCTTTCTGTGGAGGTGGAGCTGGGGGGGGATGTGGCAACAATGTGTTCCTGGCTTTCCAACACAGCCTACACAGCCTGGAGAATATGAATAGAATAGAATAGAAAAGCTTGAATAGAAGAGATGATTCCACCAGACTGTCAATCATTTGGAAGCCTGCACTCTCAAATAGAAAAATCTCCACACCACAAACCAGGCAAACACCTGAGCACAAACAGACTCCCTCTGATGCCTCCAACGCGAACACACCCCAACAAGGCACCCAGATGAAACCTAGCTTCCTAATAGATGATAGCCATCCTTTTACTCAAAGCCAAGCTACACTGAAAGCCTCCAACACAGGAACACAGTGTTGCCAGCCAATCAAAGCCACAAAATAGAAACCAGAAACACCAATCAAACAAACTCCAAGACCAATAAACATAGACTAAGACTCCCAACCAATCAGGATGTAGAAAAAACCATCCTGGGACAGCAGTAGGCTAGCCTCAAATTTAAAACTAACGGCTGTGATAGCCTGACCTACATACGAACTCAATACAGAAGCCTGATGATGGCAGATGAAATTCTGCTGAAATGTTGCTACAACTTTAAAAGCACCACAATGACGTGGGATAACACCCGAAGGAAGTTGAACTGCATTCATATGTACATACATATATACTTTTTTCTTTTAAGAATTTTGTATGTATTTTAAGGGAATGTACCAAGCAGAATTCGATTGAAAATAGGTTTGTGTTATAAAATAGAGGTTAGAAAATGAATGTTATCACTGTAAAGATGTAACTTAAATTTTTAAATAAGATTTGAAAACTGATATAAAAGTGTTACACTCCAGTCTAGTAATTACAGGGGAAAATTTGTTTTATGAGAAAAGATAACATGAAATTGTAAACAGGACAGACAAAAGTATAAAAGATTGATTAGAAAGATTTTAAAAATTAGAAAAAGATATGTAATATGTAAAGCCCATGTCACACTGCATAACCGGAGCAGATAACACGGACGCAGGGAGGATGCAGGGCGGATGGAAAGCGGATGCGGAATGGAAGCCCAGTGGATGGAGGCGGATGGGAGTGGATGGCACATCCACAAGGCTTCTGGGGGGGCGCAGCAAAGCAGACATGGAACAGATACAGCGAATGCAGAACGGAAGCCTCGCGGATGAAGCGGATGCTCAGTGGATGCACAGCGGAAGCCTAATGCATGCCTGGTGTTAATGGCGTATGCGGGGAGGATGCATTGCATCAGCCCCGCGGATATAACGGAAGCAACTCAGAAGCAGGTTGCCATTCAGAGGAAAGACCTGCTGCCGGACGGATTGGCTGCCTTGCCTGCCCTGCCTGCATGTCTGCCTGCAGGCCTTGCTGCAAGCCTTGCTGCCAGCCTAGCTGCCAGCCTCCCTGCCAGCCAGCAACCCCACAACCATGCAGAAGCACAGCAAGCCTCAGCCATCTGCTGCCAGCCCTGGCAAGAGGGACAGGGTTACCATCCCACCCCCTGGCCCTCACTCTGGTTCTCCTGGGGCTTCTGCAGCACGGGCTTGCTCTTCTGGGGCTGGTGCTTCTGCTGCTTCTGTTTCTGCAGGAACTGATGACAAGCACTCCAGCACAAGCCATCTCCACAGCACCTGGACCCTTCACCCCTGAGACTGAGTGACCAAGAGGAGTGCCAGAGACTCATTTTTGTTTTATAGCTTCTTGTTAATAAAGTCTATTTATGATTCACACACTTGCCTCATTTCTTTTTTTTAATAAAGTCTTGGTGGAAACTTTTAGAAATGGTTTAAGCCTTTGCATGCTTGTGGGATGGGTAAGGATAGCTTTGGAATGGGCAGGGATACCTGTGGGATGTGTAATAGCTGTGGGATGGGTTAGGATAGCAGTGGAATAGATAAACCTCCAGTGCAAGCATAGTGGGACTGGATGGTCCACCCTCCCAGGTGCCACACCTATGGCCCTTTATTATCAATAATAATGAAATAATTATCCACACATGTCAACATAAACACAACTCTTTTTTAAATTCCCTGTTCATTGTAAGCCAACCAAACATACATGGCCCAATCTCATCCGTGTGTTGAGACTGGCTGAAGGAAGCATCCATTAAGCATCTACCATCCTGTCTTGCCACTCCACTGCTCCAGCTGGGGAGTTTCACCAGTGTTTCAGGAGGTTGCGTTGCTTCTTCCCTTCACGTGAAGCTCTGTTGGGGCCTTGCACATCCTCAGTGTCGATCAGGTTTTGCCCTTGCCTCCATTCCCCAGGCTCCATGTCCCCATTGCCTTGTTGACAGTCCACAAGCCTATTCTGCAAGACTGGGTAGCGGGTGCGCATGAGATTGTGCAGGATGCAGCAAGCTTCCACGATCCTCCTCATGGTCTCTGGGCTCTGCTGCATGGTGGTGAGAAGTACCTAGAATCTGTTGGCCAGGATGCCAAAGGCATTCTCTACCACCTGCCTTGCCCTGGACAGCCTGTAATTGAATATCCTCTCTTCACGGGTAAGGAGTCTGGAAGTGTAGGGCTTCATGAGGTAGGTTGTGAGGGAGAAGGCATCATCCCCCACGATGAAGTAGGGCACATCTTGCTTGTCATTGGGCAGGGGTTCTGGATCTGGGAAGCCCACGATGAGGTTGCGTTCCAGCCCCTCCTTGAGGTGACTGGCATTGTATACCTGGGCATCTGAAGATGACCCGTTGCCTGAAGCATCGATGTACATGAACTTGTAGTCAGCATCGATCATGGCGAAGAGGATGATGCTGAAGAAGCCCTTGTAATTGAAATAAGTGGACCCCAACTTGGCTGCAGCTTTGCAGGCAACGTGCTTCCCATCTATGGCTCCAACGGTGTGGGGGAAGTTCCACTTCTGATACCACTGCTCTGCAACTTTCTTCCAGCCTTCTTCAGTGGAGGGGCACTGGAGAAGCTCCTCCTTGTATTCTTCGATGATGGCCTGCACCACTTCTCTGACCACAATGCTGATGGTGTTGGGTGGCACCCTCCATCCGTACTGCATGATCCTGTAGGTGGTCCCTGAGGCCAGGTGGCACAGAGTCAGTGCCACCTTGAGCCCAGGGTCCAGGCTGGGCCGGAAGTTGGTGTATGCCTTGGTCAACCTGGGTGTCAGGCGCTGCACAAGTTTGTCAAACATGGCTGCAGGCATCCTCATGAAATTCTGGAATGCCCGACTGTCTTCGTTCCTGAGCTCCACCATCAGCTTGTTGTTCAGTCCGTCCTCTGCTCTTCTGGCGAACCATCTTTGGACCCAGACTTTTTTTGAGTGCCTCTTTTTCTTACCGTAGTAGAGTTCACAGAGCCTGCAGATGTCTTCACACTGTTGCAGAAGGATGGTGGCTGCCGAAAGGACTTTGTTACAATCCACGGTGGACATGACTGGATGCTGTGGAAGAGGAAGAGGCAGACGAAGGCTGCAGAGGTCTGCACCGCTGGGCTGCTGTTCTGAAAGTGAGATGCAGATGAGTTGCTCCCCCTTTTTATAGGAAATATAGGTTTTCCGCTAGGCATCCTCTAGACATCCTCTGGGCATCCTCTAGACATCCTTAATATCCGAGGTAGGTCCCCTCTGTGAATGTTTTTTCCATTTTAAACGCTTTGTTTCCATGCTGCATCCGTTCTGCATCCGTTCTGTGTCCGTTCCGCTTCCTCCCTGCGTCCGAGCGCATGCGAGTTGCGCGGATGTGGAATGGATGCCTAGGAGATATAGCGGATGCGTAACAGATGCAGAACGGATGCCTAGCCGATGCGTAGTGAATGCAGAACGGATGAACTGGATACATTTTCCGCGCAAAAGTTTTGGGCAACCCAAAACTTTTGGAGCGGATGAAACGTCAATAAATGGATGCTGGACGGATAGAGAGGAAGGAAAACGTAGGCAGTGAGTACATCGCGTTTTCAAACAGATGGCAAGCTTTTTTGTCCGTTTTACATCCTCTTTGCATCCGTTGGTTCAGTGTGACATGGGCTTAAGAAAGGAATTAGATAATTTAAAATAAGGCTATAGGAAGTAAAGAAAGGGGAAAGCTATTGAAAAAAAAATTGTGAAAATAGTTATAAGATATGGATTAGAATGTATAAGATAAATAAGTATTGAGTTTATATCTGTGTGGAGAAGAGATAAACCGGGGCCACGCTATTCTCAAAAAAAGATATTTTATTTGTATTTGTATGTTTTGTGAAAACTTAAAAAAAACTTTTATTTTTTAAAACAGCAGTGTTCCAATATTTGAGGGGTGGCCTCAAAGAAGAGGAAATTGACCTATTTTGTACCAGAAGACAAGACAAGAAGCAATGGATGGAAGGTAATCAAGGAGAGAAGCAACCTAATTAAGGAGAAATTAACCTCTGGGTTGCCTTCAGAAGTTGTGGGTGCTCCATCACTGAAGGCTTTTAAGACTGGACTGCCACATGTCTGGGATGGTATAGGGTCTCTTGCTTGAGCAATGAATTGGACTAGAAGACCTTCAAGGTGCCTTCCAATTCAATTATTCTGGTTTTCTATTCTATGACCTGTTCAAAAATGGATTCCAGGCTCTAAGACAAACCCAAGGGGAACAAGCGTCAAACTCTCAAATTCAGAAGCTGCATTCTTTCTGGCAGCCCTAAAAAGCACTAATCTTCCTTCAAGAAAGCAAGTGGCAACCTTGCAAATGGCTTATCCTTCATAAAATCTTGACTTGGACCAGCTGGTGGTGTCGCTTTGATCAAGAATGGCCAGCAGCCCACAAACTAATTGAGAAGCTCTTGTACAAGGCATCCATTCAAAGTCCTGGTATGGAGCATCTGTTCCTTCACTGCCACCTGCCATCTAAGAAAGAGCAAAGAAGTTTCCCAAAAGGAGGAGAGAAAGAGAGACAAAGGAAGAGATTGAGAAAGAGAAATAACTTTTCATTTTGGCTGATCCTTCTGTATGCATTAAGTCTCATCCACATGAGAAGGCTGGATTTTTTTTTTAAGCACAGCAACTTTAAGAGGTGTGAACTTCAATTCCCAGAATCCCCAGTCACTAGAATAAGACAATGGAGAATAACAGAATAGTACAGTTGGAAGGGACCTTGGAGGTCTTCTTGTCCAACCCTCTGCTCAAGTACAAAACACAGAGATACAATCAAGATCAAGTGAGATACTGATACATCTCTATAAAGCCTTCGTAAGAGCACACCTAGAGTACTGCATCCAGTTTTGGTCACCACATTATAAAAATATGTTGTGACTCTAGAAAAAGTACAGAGAAGAGCAACCAGGATAATTAAGGGATTGGAGGCTAAAACAAACAATGAACGGTTGCAGGAACTATGCACAACTAGTCTGGTGAAGAAAAGGACCAGGGGAGACAGGATAGGAGTCTTCCAATGTTTGAGATGCTGCCACAGAGAGGAGAGAGTCAAGCTATTTTCCAAGGCATCTGAAGGCCAAACAAGGAATAATGGATGGAAACTGAACAAGGAGAGATTCAACCTGGAAATAAGGAGGAACTTTCTGACGGGGAGAACAGTCAACCAATGGAACAGAAGTTGCCTTCAGAAGTTGTGGGAGCTTCATCACTGGAGGCTTCCAAGAAGAGACTGGACTGCCATCTGTCAGAAATGGTGTAGTCTGCTTGGATTGGAGTAGATGACCTCCAAGGTTCCTTCCAACTCTGTTAATCTATGTCTGTATCTATACCATTCCAGACAAATCACAGTCCAGTCTCTTCTTATACTTCAAATATATGGAGATGTGGTGGCTCGGTGGTCAGAGTGCAGTACTTCCATCCTTCCAAGGTCAGTAAAATGAGGACCCAGATTGTTGGGAGCAAGAGGCTGACTCTGTAAACCACTTAGAGAGTGCTGTGAAGCACCATGAAGAGGTATATAAGTCAAAGTAATATTGCTATTATTGTATTATTATATATTCAAGTATGCATATAAATGACATATATACAGTATATATACGGGTAGTCCTTCATTTATGGCCATAATTGAGCCCAATACTTGCTGTTGTAAGTGAAACATTTGTTAAGTGACTTTTGCTCTATTTTATGACTTCTTTTGCTGGAATTGCTAAGTGAATCACTGAAGTTATTAAGTTAGTCACATGGTTGTTAAGTGAATCTGGCTTCCTCATTTGACTTTGCTTGTCAGAAGGCTGCAGAAGGGGATCACATGGCCTCAGGATCCTGCAATTGTCATAAAAATAGAACAGAACAGAACAGAAAAGAATAGAATAGAATTCTTTATTGGCCAAGTGTGATTGGGCACACAAGGAATTTGTCTTTGGTGCATAAGCTCTCAGTGTACATAAAAGGAAAATACATTCATCAAGAACAAAAGACTATCACTTAGTGATAGTCATAGATTACTAATAAGCAACCAAATAATACTAGAAAACAAATACAACAATATAAATTGTGAAGATACAAGCAGCATGGTTATAGTCATAAGTGGGAAGAAATAGGTACTAGGAAGGATGAAGAAGAATAATAGTAATACATTTTTAATAAATAATTTGACAGTGTTGTGGGAATTAGTTGTTTCGCAGAGTGATGGCATTCAGGGAAAAACTGTCCATGTGTCTAGTTGTTCTGGTGTGCAGTGCTCTATAATGTCATTTTGAGGATAGGAGTAGAAAGAGTTTATGTCTGGATTTGAGGGGTCTGTAGATATTTTCACAGCCCTCTTTTTAACTTGTGCAGTATACAGGTCCTCAATGGAAGGCAAGTTGGAAGTAATTATTTTTTATGCAGCCCTAACTATCTGTTTGAAGACTGTGTCTGTCTTGTTTTGTTGCAGAGCCAAACCATTATAGAGGTTCAGATGACAAACTCAATAATTCTCAAGCATCTGAATTTTGATCATCTGACAATGGGGAGGTTATAATGGTCATAAGTGTGAAAAACAGTCATAAGTCATTTCTTTCAATCCTGTTGTCACAATCACTAAACAAACTGTTGTAAGTCAAGGACTTCCTGTACTTCAAGACTATAGCTTTGTTGACTTGAAATTCCCAGAAACTAAAGTAGAATTTTCGTTGGGCAATGCTACAATTTTTTTTCTTGCTTTTCTAAACCTGAATTTCTTAAACTTTACCTCTCCCAGGCACCCTTCCCATTTGTAATAATTACAGAGGATCCCAAAACAGCTTGGGTTATGTTTATTGATATTTAGTGCATTAAAAATTAAATGGACAGACTCATAGTATATTTATTCCATCATGTCAATACAACATTAACCCCATTAAAGATCAACAGAAATAAAATAGCTTGCATGAAAAGCCCTTCATTTATATATTAAATAATAATAATGATGATAATGATGAGAAGTGAAACATTGTTCTAAATTTTTGTAAATGTTTTTGATAGCTGGCATTAAAAAGTAATTGTGGAACTCTAAGTGAGTCTTGGGGGCCCTAAAAGTCCTCAGATCACATTTTAAGAAACATTGTTCTGCACCATAATGTTCCTGATTTGCTCAATGATCTAACAATGATTATTAGGGGCCTAGAAGCTATAATGAAGGAAGAACAATGGCAGAAACTGGGTTTATCTAGTATAGTGAAAAGAAAGGGTGACATAATAGCAGTCTCACAATATTTGAGGGGCTCCTACAAAGAAGAAGTAGTCAACTTATTATCCAAACCACCAGAGTATAGGACAAGAAGCAATGGATGGAAATTAATCCAAGAGAGAAGCAACCTGGAATTTAGAAGAAACTTCTTTACAGTGAGGACAATTGACCAGCGGAACAAATTGCCTTCAGGAATTGTGGCTGTCCCATCACTGGAGGCTTTAATTCCAAGCTGGGACAAAGAGACTAGAGACAAAATGGAAGCTGGAGGCTGATTGGAAAGAGGATTTAATGATGAAGGAGAATCAGGGGTGGGATTCTACCAGTTTAGACCAATTCTGGTGAGCTAGTAATTCCAGTGAGCATTTGGCCTTGCCAGACTCACCCCTGCTCTTTCATGTGCTTTATTTTGTCTTTTTTTTTTTTTTTTTAATTCACAGGGACTGCAGTACAAGGTAAGTATTAGAGCTGAAAATGGGTTTTTTAAATGCTGTGCACCCGCAGAGTACACACTCACCAAACCGGTAGTTACACTGGTTGGATCGCGCCACTGAAGAGAACCATCAAGCACATGGTTCTCTGGTGCAGCTGACTACATGGAGTTGAGAGTGGGGAGTATTTATATCTTCTCTTGGGCTTTGCACTTGAACTTCCTGTTCCTGTGCAAGAACATGTATTCTATTGACTCACAAGGGGCCATATGCAAATCCTAGGTGTTTGTCTGAGCTTCAGTTTGATTGAAGTTTGGCTGATGCATTGAAAGGACTTGTTGAGCAAATTCCTATTGTTGCTGAGGGCTAATCCTACTTTTGTTTAGGGCTGGACTTTGCTTCTGGGAATAATAGATTACCAAATCTGCATTTCTAAAAGCTATCCTCAGTTTGGCATCTGCTTGGGAGCAGGGATCTGGGGCTCTGAGTTTCTGTCTCCCTTAAGATTTTTATTTCTTTTTCAGGGGAAATATTTTATTCCTGCCTTTTTAAAATATTTCTCAAACTGTTTCATTCTGCTAGGAGAGGGGTAGCTTCCCACAAGGCTTTTAAAAAGAGACTGGACATTCACTTTCCTGTTTGAGCAGGGGGTTAGACTACAGGACCTCCAAAGTCCCTTTCAATTCTGTTACTCTGTTCATCTCTGACTCATGCAAGGTTCTAGGTTTTTTTAAACATCATTTTGTGTTGCAAGCTTTGTGATTTACACTGCAATATAACAAATTTCTCCATAGCAGATCTGTATCTGAAATGGAATGCAATTGTATTTCGCACTGTACATGTGATGATGATATTGTTCTCAATACAGGGGAAAGAAAGATTATGTTTTAAAAACATTTTTTCAGGGAAAAACATTTTGACATAAGAAATGCTGGTTTTGTAAAAAGTAATAATAATAATAATACATATTTGAATGCATATTTATGCATGCATTTTCATATCGCTATTATTATTATTTTTTTAAACTACATTGCTGTGGAGATGGGATGTCAAGGAAACTATTTGTCTCTTCTGGCCTCATTCTGATTTTTTTATGGGAAATATTCAGATTGCAGTTCTTCTAATACAGAGGAAAAAATATTGTAAGGCTGGTAATTTATGCCGTTTTATATTTCTGTGTTATATTTTATTATTTTGTTTTATTGAAGCATGATTTAAAAAAGGATTCTGCCACCTGTCCTGGTAGGAGAGAATCTGGATGTGTTTATCCTCGAAGCAAATAGAAGGCTGAGTAATAATAATAATAATAATAATAATAATAATAATAATAATAATAATAATAATAGGTTAAACTTACATTCATTCTACCCAGGGAGAAGGAAAGAAAAGTCCATGGAAGGGGGAGATTTTCTAAAATGCATGAGTCAGCCAAGAGATTTCTTCAGCCTTCCTTTCATGTCTGAAAAGACTAATGCACATATCGCAAAACAGGGTTTGGTAAAGCCCCTGTCCCACTGCACTAACGGATGCAAAGAGGATGTAAAACGTTAAAAAAAAGTTTGCCATCCGTTGGAAAATGCTATGCATCCGTTGTGTACTCACTGCATATGTGTTTCATACGCTCTATCTTTGAGCATCTGTCCACTGAGATTTCATCTGCTCAAGAAGTTTTGAGCTGCATAAAACTTTTTGAGCGGATGAACTTTCCGTTGTGTACGATGTAAATCCGTGACATATGAGCAACAAATGTTCTATGTCCGTTTATCATCCGTTAAATGTCTGCTGTATCCTCTCTGCATCCTCTGGGCATCCTCGCAACTCACATCCACTGTAGCTGAAAACGGAAAGAGGGAGGAAACAAAAGGTACACGGAACATCTACACAGCGTTAGTAGCACGGAAATAGAAAGGATGAGCAGTGATTGGTTTGCATCCTATATACATCCTCTAGGCTTCCTATGAACATCCCTTTAACATCCCTGCTACATACTACCCACGTTCATTCTTTTCCTTTCTTTTCCGTTCTGTTTATGCACATTTTTGCCACTTTTTGGAGCGGATGACAACACCCGGATGGAGCCACCCCCAAAAATTTGCTTGTCTGCTGTGTCCTTTTTGCATACGTTTTGCATCCGTCGGCCAGTGTGACCTAGCCTTTTAAAGAATGATTTCTTTCTTGTGGAATGGAAAAACGCATCATATTTATTTAAGGCCCTGTCACACTGCAAAAACGGATGCAAAGAGGAAGCAAAACAGAAAAAAAACCTTGCCATCCGTTCTAAAACGCGATGTACTCACTGCCTCCGTTTGGCTTCCTCTCAATCCGTCCAGCATCCGTTTGTTGACGTTTCATCCGCTCCAAAAGTTTTAGGCTGCCTAAAACTTTTGAGCGGAAAATATATCCAATTTGTCCGATCTGCATCCGCTACGCATCCGTTACTCATCCGTTACGCATCCGCTATATCCGCTAGGCATCCATTCCTCATCCGCGCAACTCCATCCGCTCCAGCGGACGCAGGGAGGAAGCAGAACAGATGCGGAATGGATTCGGAACGGATGCAGAACGGATGCAGAACAGAAACAAAGCATTTAAAACGGAAAAAACGTTCTCAGAGGGGACCTATCTCCTAGAGGATGCCTAGAGGATGCCTAGAGGATGCCTAGAGGATGCAAAGGGACACCTATACTGCCTATAAAAAGGGGGAGCAACTCGCCTGCATCTCACTTTCAGACCAGCAACCCAGCAGTGCAGACCTCTGCAGCCTTCATCTGCCTCTTCCTCTTCCTCTTCCACAGCATCGATGTTTCAGGCAACGGCTCATCTTCCGATGCCCAGGTATACAACGACAGTCACCTCAAGGAGGGGCTGGAAAGCAACCTCATGGTGGGCTTCCCAGATCCAGAACCCCTGCCCAACGACACGCAAGATGTGCCCTACTTCATCGTGGGGGATGACGCCTTCTCCCTCTCAACCTACCTCATGAAGCCCTACACCTCCAAATACCTCACCCGTGAAGAGAGGATCTTCAACTACTGGCTGTCCAGGGCAAGGCGGGTGGTGGAGAACGCCTTTGGCATCCTGGCTGACAGGGTCCAGGTACTTCTCAACAACATGCAGCATCGCCCACAGAGAATGAGGAGGATCGTGGAAGTTTGCTGCATCCTGCACAATCTCCTGCGCACCCGCTACCCAGTCTTGCAGAACAGGCTCGTGGACCTCCAGCAAGGCAATGGGGACATGGAGCCTGGTGAATGGAGGCAAGGGCGAAACCTGATAGACACTGAGGATGTGCAAGGCCCCAACAGAGCCTCACATGAAGGGAAGAAGCAGCACAACCTCCTGAAACACTGGTGCAACTCCCCAGCTAGAGCGGTGGAGTGGCAAGACAGTATGGTAGATGATTAATGGATGCTTCCTTCAGCCTGTCTCATCACATGGATGAGATTGGGCCATGTATGTTGGGTGGGCCTACAATGATCAGGGCATTTAATCAAGAGTTGTGTTTATATTGACATGTGTGGATCAATGCTTACATTGTAATTGATAAGGGCCATAGGGGTGGCAGCTGGGAGGGTGGACCATCCAGTCCCACTATGCTTGCACTGGAGATTTATCTATCCCACAGCTATCTTAACCCATCCCAAAGGTATCCCTGCCCATCCCACAGCTATCTTAACCCATCCCAAAGGTATCCCAGCCCATCCCACAGCTATCTTAATCCATCCCAAAGGTATCCCTGCCCATCCCACAGCTATCTTAACCCAAAGGTATCTCTGCCCATCCCATAGCTATCTTAACCCATCCCAAAGATATCCCTGCCCATCCCACAGCTATCTTAACCCAAAGGTATCCCTGCCCATCCCATAGCTATCTTAACCCATCCCAA
>BLBF01000080.1:5865883-5888208 GCA_015471245.1 Laticauda colubrina | reverse complement strand
CCCTGCCCATCCCATAGCTATCTTAACCCATCCCAAAGGTATCCCTGTCCATCCCACAGCTATCTCAACCCATCCCACAAGCATGCAAAGGATAAACCATTTCTAAAAGTTTCCACCCAGACTTTTTAGAAAAAAAATAATGAAGCAAGCATGTGAAACAAAGATAAACTTTATTAATAACAACCTGAAAAGTAAACATGAACCAAGTCAAGTGTCCAAATAAAGTCCAAAAATATCCAGGCAGCCAGTCTCTGCTACCCTGCTTGGTCACTCGGAGGTGTGTGCCCAGTCTAATTTTTAGGGTGCAGGTGCTCTGGAGGTGGATGCTGCTGCTGTGCTGGTCTGAGGTGCTGATGGAGTGCCTGGCCCCGAGAGGACAATAGGGGACGGTGTGTTCAGAAAGGTGTCGGACAGCTGGCTCATCCCCGCGATGCTAAGAGGTCCTTCCTCCATGCCATGGGGTGTCAGCCCCAGTACCGAGGACAGATGTACTGAGGCCGGGCTTGGCTGTGGGATGGAGGAAGGAGTAGTGTAGTGGGACTGCTTGCTGTGCAGCGAGCTGAGGAGTGGCATGGCTGGCATCGATGTTGTCGGTGGCATCGTTGGCATGGTTGGCATTGGTGGCATCAGTGGAACAGCTGGCAACGGTGCCGCCCGATGACTCTGCGCCTGGCCTGGGAAGGGCTGCTGCCTGTGCTGCTGGACCTCTGGGTAGCTGTAGCCCTGGTAGGTGAGGGGCTGTTGGAAGCCTTGGTATGGGTGGGACATCACCTGGGGTGGAGGAGCAGACCTGGACTGGGTGGTAGCAGGTGCCTCTGGGTCTGGAGGATTGTTAAGCAGCATGCAGACCCTCTCCTTCACCAGCTGGTACTGGGGATCCGGCATCTCCTTCAGGGTCTGGTTTAAATAATTGAGGAAGGGCTTGCGGTTGGAGCAGGAGGAGTCGATGGGGACTAGCTGATAGAGGAGACCTATGCTGGTGCGGATGGTGTCCCTGATCTCCACCAGGACCTTGTGGCTCTCCCCCTCCTGCGGTCTGGCTCTCTGCCTTCCTGTGGAGGCGGCGGTGTGGGTGGATGGGACTTCGGCAGTGGTGGACTCGATGTTACCTTTCTCCCACTGCACCAGGGAGTCCTCCTCGCTCTCCACCAAGCTTTCAACACCTGCCTGGGGGTTCTCCGCCGTGGCACGCTCCACCGAAACCTGCCTGGAGACAGGGACTGACTCTCGGCCGGAAGAGGACAGGGTCGCAGCAGGCTTCCTGAGAGTGAGGGTAGACAGATGGGTTCCTGGTGCTGCTCAGTGGTGGATCTCACCCTCCAGGAAGCTGCACCTGGCCATGACGTAGTTCTCTCTGTCCGTCAGCTTGATGGTGGCCTGGCCAGATTTTTTGCGGTGCAGCTTCCCGTACCAGGTGTGCATATGTTTCCACCAGCCGAGTAGCACCTCCGAAGTGTAGCTCAGACTCTCCGCCCTCTCTCTCCAAGCAGCCTGCTTATGCTTGGTGTCCCTGTACAGCCGGTGTCCCTTCCGCCACAGATAGTCATTCTCTCTCAGCCACTCCAGCACCTCATCCTCGTGCGCCTCCTCAATAAAGTACTGCCTCCTCTCCCGTTGACATGAATGACTCTTCCTCCCTCTGGCAGGGCCATATGGGCCCTCATCAGAGGGACTTCGAGGTTGTAGGGGCTGCTCCTCCACACCAACAGCAGCAGCAGCAGCAGCAGCAGAATCATCATCATCAGAAACATCACCAGCAGGATCATAATCAGCATCAGCATCATCATCAGCAGCAGCAGAATCACCAGCAGGATCAGAATCAGAATCATCATCATCATCATCATCATCATCATCATCATCAGTAGCAGCAGCAGCAGCAGCAAGACCAGGAAGAGCAGCAGCAGAGTAAGCACCAGCAGCAGGACCAGCAAGACCAGGAGCACGAGCAGAATGAGCAGGACCAGCAAGACCAGGAGCACGAGCAGTACGAGAAGGACCAGCAAGACCAGGAACACAAGCAGAACAAGCAGGACCAGCAAGACCAGGAGCACGAGCAGAATGAGCAGGACCAGCAGGACCAGGAGCAGCTTCAGCAGAGTGCACAGCAGCAGAAGCACCACTGCCAGGAGCAGCCACAGCAGAAGCTCCAGCAAGAGAAGAGCGAGCCCAAGCAGCAGAAGCCCCAGCAGAAGCAGAATCACGGACATGGGGGGGAGGGTGGCCCTGTCCCTCTTGCCAGGGATGGCGGCAGGTTGCTGAGCCTTTCACTTCTTCCCCATGGTTGTGGGGTTGCTGGCTGGCAGGAAGGCTGGCAGGAAGGCTTGCAGGCACCAAGGCTGGCAGGAAGCCTGGCAGGAAGCCTGGCAGGAAGCCTGGCAGGAAGCCTGGCAGGAAGCCTGTTAGGAAGGCTGGCAGGAAGGCTGGCAGGAAAGCAGGCACCAAGGCTGGCAGGCAGACTGGCTGGCAGGGAGGCTGGAAGGCAGGCTGGCAGCAATGCTGGCAGGGAGGCTGGAAGGCAGGCTGGCAGGGAGGCTGGAAGGCAGGCTGAAAGGCAGGCTGGCAAGGAGGCTGCCCAGGAGGCTGGAAGGCAGGCTGGCAGCAAGGCTGGCAGGCAGGCTGGAATGTAGGCTGCCAGCAAGGCTGGAAGGCAGGCTGGAAGGCAGGCTGGCAAGGAGGCTGCCCAGGAGGCTGGGAGGCAGGCTGGGAGGCAGGCTTGAAGGCAGGCTTGGAGGCAGGCATGCAGGCAGGGCAGGCAAGGAACTCGAAGTGTCCAGCAGCAGGTCTTCCCTCGGAATGCTGGCCACGTGAGAGCTGCTCCCTTTATATCCGGGGGGCTTGCGCAATGCATCCCTCCCGCATGCGCAATTAACGCGCAACATCCGTTCTGCTTCCGCTGTGCATCCGCTAGGCTTCCGCTGTGCATCCGCTTCATCCGCTGTGCATCTGTTCTGCATCTGTTTTTTCCGTTCTGCGTCCGCTCTCCTGAGACCCCCCCGAAGCCCTGTGAATGCACAATCCATTCTGCATCCGCTGGGCTTCCGTTCCACATCTGCTTTGCATCCTCCCTGTGTCCTCCCCGCGTCTGTTTCATCCGCTCCAATTATGCAAATTTTCGCCCCTTTTGAGTGCGGATACAACGGAAGGAACATTTTTCCCTTCCGTTGTGTCCTCTTTGCATCCGTTGGGCAGTGTGACACGGCCTTTAGGAAAAGGATGGGATAAGAAGTCAGCTCTCACTTCAGTTCTGAAGCTTCTTCAGATGAACCAGAACCAAAGAAGCTTCTTGGATAAGAAGTGAAATGTCTCCAAAGAAAAACCAGAAAGTCCAGTTGCCTCTTGAAAAAGCCCCTTTGGGACCTCCAAGGAAGCATAAAATTTAAAATCTCACCTTGGTTGGGTCTTCATGTTAATCTGACAATGCTGATTGATTGTAAGACGTCAAATTTTCTAAAGGAAATTCCTTAGGCAATTATTTTATTTCACTTTTCATTGGGTCTCCTACTAGCCTAACAGATAACCAGAGTTGGAAGGGACTTTGTAGGTCATCTAGTCCAACTCCCTACCCAAGCAGGAGACCCTACACCATTTCTGACAGATCGCAGTCCAATCTCTTCTTGAAAGCCTCCAGGGATGAAGCTCCCACATCTTCTGAGGGCAACTTCTGTTCCATTGGTTGATTGTTCTCCCTGTCAGAAAGTTTCTCCTTATTTCCAGGTTAAATCTCTCCTTCTTCAGTTTCCATCCATTATTCCTTGTCCGGCCTACAGGTGCGACAGAAAATAGCTTGGCCACTTCCTCTCTGTGGCAGGCCCTCAAATATTGGAAGACTGCTCTCCTGTCTCTCTTGCTATCTTCACTAGACTAGCCAAGCCCAGTTCCTGTAACAGTTCTTCATATGTTTTTGCCTCCCGTCCCATAATCATTCTGGTTGCTCTTCTCTGAACTTTTTCTAGTCTCAACATCTTTTTTATAATGTGGTGACCAAAACTGGATACAGTATTCTAGGTGTGCTCTTACACTTTCGTCTAGTGAAGAGAAGGACCAGGGCTTTATAGAGTGGTATTAGTACCTCACTTCACCTTGATTGTATCCCCCTGTTGATGCAGTTTAGGATTGCATTAGCTTTTTTGGCTGCTGCTGCACACTGCTGGCTCCTATTTAACTGGTTGTCCACTAAGACTCCAAGATCCCTCTCACACTTCCCACTATTGAGCCTGGTTTCACCCAGCCTATATGTGTACTTTTGGTTTTTCTTGCCTAAGTGTCGGGCTTTACTTTTCTCTATATTGAATTTCATTTTGTTAGATATGGCCCAGTGTTCTTGTCTGTCGAGATCCATCTGGATCTCAAGCCTATCTTCTTGGGTGTTAGCTTTTCCTGCCAGCTTAGTATCATCTGAAAATTTGGTAAGTTCTCCTTCTATTTCCTCATCTAAGTCGTTAATGAAGATAATGAAGAGTCCTGGGCCTTTTTTTTTTTTTTTCTTCTTCTCTACCAAATCCAGAACTTTGCTTTTTAAATACAGATAGTCCTTGACTTACAACTGCTTATTTAGCGACCATATGCAGTTACAACAGCACTGGAAAAGGTGGTTTATGACCATTTTTCACACTTACAACCGTTGCAGGATTCACATGGTCACGTGATCAAAATTCAGACATTTGGCAACTGGCATGTACAGGATTTATGGTTGAAGTGTCCCGGGATCATGTGATTGTCTTGTGAATTTATGACAAGCAAAGTCAATGGGGAAGCCAGATTACCTTAATAACTGTGTTAGTAACTTAACCACTGCAGTGATTCCCTTAACAATTGTGACAAGAATAGTCATAAAATGAGACAAAATTCACTGAATAACTGTTTGACTTAGCAACAGAAATGTTAGGCTCCATTACGTAAAATGTGGCAAAAATTCATTTAAGAACTGTCTCGCTTAAGAACTCTCTCGACAGTTCTTAAATGAATTTTGCCACATTTTACGTAATGGAGCCCAACATTGGGCTCCATTGTGGCTGTAAGTCAAGGAAGACTCATACAATATTCAGGAAGATGGAATGGTATCCATTCAGAGATGGGCTGCTACTAGTTCACACTGGTTCAGGTGAACCGGATGTTAATTTTATGTCTGGTTCAGCGAACTGGTAGTTACAGCAACTGTCTGGTCCTGCCCATCCCACCCCACCCCTCCCAGATGTCCCCATGAGGAAGTTCCAGAAGGAGAGCCTCTGGAGTCCTAGAAGGCCGTTTTCATCTCCCCAGAAGCTCGAGGAAAGCCTCCGGAGCCCGGGGAGAGTAAAATATGGGCCTTCTGGAAGTTCTGGAAGTTCCAGAAGCCCTGAAACAGGCCCATTTCTGGCCTCCAGAGAGGAGCCTCCAGAGTCCACAGCCCCCCTCCAGCCTGTTTTTGCTCCCAGGGTGGTGCAAGAAACTGACCAGGCCATGTCCACTATGGCCATGCCCACCCAGCAACCGGGTAGTGTAACGGTTGCTAAATTATTTGAAGCCCACCCCTGTGTCCATTCCTTGCCAATAGTTGGATAGTTCTAAAAAAAAATTCACTGCTAAATCAATTTAGCCTTAAGTTCAATTTTCCTCAGCTGAATGCTTCACTTGATAAATTCCTCAGGGCTACCAGACTGGACAGCTTTGTTAAACCTAATTTTATTAAAAGCCAGGCTATGAAAATCTTGTTTGCATAATTATCTACATTAAATATTTCTATCTTTTTCCTTTGGAGATTGCATTTGTAATCACTTCAGTTTATTTCTTCCCTTCTCTCTTTTATCTTTCCAGACTATAATGTGAAATAAAATCTATTAACACACATACACATGCATACAATCTCTCTCACACACACCTGGTCCCACAAATGAAAATGATGTGGAAACGGTGGTTACTATGCGCTTTGCTGAAACACACAGGAGTAATGGGGGAAGGCTCAGATCGGCTCACAATATTGCTTTAACAAACTTTGTGCTATTGGAAAAAAATAAATAAAGACAAGGGTTTGGATAATGCATTGGGATTATTTCAAATGTTAGTTCCCTATCCATTAGGATCAGTTCATTGTTCCTGTCTCTTCTTATTTCTCATATAACATTACTTGATCCAAGCAATGCCATGATATAACCATAGTTGATGGCAAATTTAGATTGTTTTACTGGTGCAAACAAAGCATTTCCCCTACTACGAGGGGGTTGAAATAATGGCTTTTAAATTCTTTTTTTGTTTTGTTTTGCTTTGTTTAGGGTGTGTATGTGTGTAAATGTAAATATTCTGGGATCTGTCTCTCTCTCTCTCTCTTTATGGCTCTATCTCCCTATGTCCCTTTCTTTTTATCTCTCTCTCTCTCTCTCTCTCTCTCTCTCTCTCTCTCTCTCTCTCTCTCTCTCTCTCTCTCTCTCTCTGTGTGTGTATGTATGTTTGTGTGTGTGTGTCTTTATCTCCCTATCTCCCAGTTTGGCCGAACTGGTAGCTCCAAGGATTATCTGTGAGCGAACCTGTTCGCTCTGACGATCAGCTGCTAGGCCTTCCCCTGCTGTAAACTGACTTTTTTTTTCCTGTTTTGAAGTTCAGATCTTGGTGAATGAAATCTATATTAGAGAACAATTGTTCTGGCTTTAAGTGATGAATGAAATGAGATTGGGTGGTACTGGATGGTATGATGAAGATATTGCTTTGAAAACATTAAATGTGGTGGTATGTCTACCTGCAGGAAAATGAACCATCATGAACTGGACAGTTCAGACTGGGAAATAGGATAACAAAATAAAGATTCAAGTCCTTCTTAATTCCTTGAAAGTTTATGAGTTGGGTTTATTCAAGGTAGAGATTTTACACTTAGTCCTCACCTAATGAACACAATTGAGTCCAACATTTCTGCTTCTGAGTGAGAGTCTGTTCAGTGAGTTTTGCCCCATTTTACGTCCTTTCTTGCCACTGTTGTTTAGTGAATCACTGCACATTAAATTAGTAACACACTTGTGTTAAGTGAATCCAGTTTCAGAAGGTTGCAAAAGGGGATCCCATGACCCCGGGACACTGCAACCATCGTAAATATGAGTCATTTGCCAAACATCTGAATTTTGATTACCTGACCATGGGGATGCTGTAATGTGGAAAACAGTCATAAGTAACTTTTTTCAATTACGTAACTTTTGAACAGTCACTAAATGAACTACCTGTATCAGGAAATTAAATTCTTAAATTCAGGAAATTTACCCTGCTGTACGAACAGCAGGGTAAAATAATGAAATATTTGGCTTCTTATATGCAAAAATTATACCCAGGGGTGAGGTGCCTTGTCTGGCCTTCAGGTGCTTTGGAAAATAGTTTGTCCCCCTCTTCTTTGTGACAGCCCCTCAGATATTGTAACCCTGCTATCATGTCACCTCTAGTCCAGTAATCACCAACCAGTGGGCTGGTGACCACTGGTAATCCGTGAGAAAATTTTGGTGGTCCACAAAGAAATGTCACTCCCAAAGCAATTAATCCAGACTGCAACGGAACACAAGTCTGCCCATATGACCCACAGGAACACAAGGCTTGCATCACTTGCATTGCGAACAACAGGAGGTAGTGAGGGGAGGGGGAAAAGGGCAGAGGGGGGAAATTTGCCCCAGTCACCCCACACACCTCGCCTAGCCACTGGGCTGCTTCTTTCTGCTTCTTTCTTCTTCTGCTTTTGGCTGCATGCAAGGAAAGCAGCAAAAGTCTTTCTTTCTCTCCCACAAACTCTGCCAGAAATGGGACTTTGGGACCCTGCAAGGCCTCCTGCTCCAAGAGGCTGTACCAGCAGAGACTCATTTCTGTCAGAGTTTGGTGGAGAGAAGGAAAGACTTCTGCTGCTTCTTCTGCTTTCCTTGCATGAAGCCAAAAGTCTCTCTCTTCCCCCCTTTCACTTGAGAACGGAGCTGGAGACAGTATCCTGCAATCCCAAATAAAAAATGATCAAATGGCAGGAAAACAGGGTGGGGAATTTTCCTGCAGACTTTTTTTCCCGGGGTCTCTGATCCACGGGATTCAAAATTATGAGTTTGGTAGTCCCTGAGATCCAAAAGGTTGGAAACCCCTGCCCTAGTCTTTCTACAGATCTTAGAGGTGGTTCATGTATTCCTTATTGTAGGAGCTCCTTCCAAGAGACTCCAAGTCTTAGTCTCCAGAAGCTTATTGTATCTGCCATGGTTTGTCTAAAAGTTTCCTGGATCTCTGTTTTCTCATATCTATGATAACAATGTTCACCCATCCTTTCTTTAGATCTGGGTATTTGCAACTGTTGTTTTCTATTGCAAGTTAAAAGGCAAAAACTAGACAGAATTGCTGCCATCTTAACTTATTTAAAGACATTCTGAGATTTCCTTGCTTAGAAATTCATCTTACCTGGCTTGTCCTCTGAGTGTGCATGTGTGTGTGTGTGTATGTGTGTTTGTGTATAAGAGAGGATGTGTGTTTGTGAAGCCGATAGTGGCATTTTATATTGACAGAGAGAACCACACAGCTATCTCTAGGGAATCTCTTGCCGCTCCAGTAATTCCACATCTTGTCCAATTTATGAATGAAATGTGGCACATGAATTTTTGAAACGTGCAGAATGGGCACATGTGTGAGACAAAAACAGGGAAACTTTGAAAAAAGAGGGGGGAAAAGAGGGAGAAAGAACAAGGAAGGGATTGGAACACCCATATGAAATGGATCTGTCAGAACCATGCAAATAGCACTAAATCTTTACTCCTTTTCACTTCCTGAAAAACCTTTCATGTCGTTGTTTTTTCACATGCAAGAGTGAGATTACTAAAATTTGAGAAATGGGTAATTTAGATGAAGATTGCTGAAATTCTGAAATCCAAAATCGATTTCCAAGAAGACCAATCATATCAAATTGCTTTTTTGTTTATTTGATTTATTCTATCTGGCTTTATGATTCTTGCAAATAACTCAGTGTGGTGAACACTATCCAACATCTTTCTTCTCCTATTTCCCCCAGAACAACAATCCTTTGAAGTAGGTTGGGCTGAGAGAGTGAGAGTGGTCCAAAATCAGCTTTCATGCCTGATGTGAGACTAGAACTCACTGTCTCCTAGTGATTGTCCCAAAGTCACCCAGTTGGCTTTCAAGTCTAAAGCAGAACTAAAATCTTCTAGTGCTTCTAGGTCTGTCTTAATCACCCAGCTGCCCTCATTCTTAATGTCATACTGGAACTCACTGTCTCCTAGTGATTGGCCCAAAGTCATCTGGGTGGCTTCATGCCTAAGGCAGAACTAGGCTCTCCTACAGATTCTAGGTCTGGCTTAGTCACCCAGCTGCTTTTATTCTCTTTTTTCCAAATAGTTTTTATTGTTTTCCACCAGTACAAATAGTAGTCACATTTTCAATAGCATTTGCATCAGCATTTGGTATTGTCACATATTTCCATCATCTATTCATACATACCTTAAGTAGTTATTTTCTTTATTTATATTTATTATTTATTATCTATCTTTATCTATTTTATCTATCTACCGATCTGTGTATCATTTTCTTGAGAATTCTCCGATATAATCATCTTTATTAATTCTTATCTCTCTTTTCTAGCCACATGTACCATCTATGCCAAACTGAGTAATGGTCAGATTCTTCTTTTCCCCTTATTTTTAGTGTGAGCATATTCATTTCTGCACAGTCTGTATTTTTGGTAGAATTAATTCTTCTGTTGGAACTTAATACTCTTTCCACATTTGCATGTAAGCTATTCTGGCCACTGTCAGTATGTATAATATTACATAATTTATCTTTTTCAGATATTGTTCTTTGATTATCCCCAGTAATTAAAGCTCCAGTATGAATTCCATTTGATATCCAGTAATTTCTTGTATCCAATCTTTAATTTTGGTGCAATAAGTCCTGGCCCTGGGGCACAGCACCACATGTGGTAAAAAGGTACCATTAACTCACTATCTCCTGGTGACTGGTCCAAGGACAGCCAGATGGCTTTCATGCCTAAGGCAGAACTAGAATTTCCTATTGATTCTAGGTCTACCTTAGTCACCCAGCTGCTTTCTTTCTTAATGTCATGCTAGAACTCACCGTCTCCTGGTGATTTGTCCAAAGTCACCCAGGTGGCTTTCACACCTAAGGCAGGACTAGAACTCACCATCTCCCACTTTCTAGTCTGATGTCTAAAGCACTGGATCAAACTGGCTCTATTGTTTTGATTAGAATATTAAAATTAAAGAAAATAGGGCGAAATATCTTTGGAAATCATAACAGAACTCAGTCCACCTTTTAGTTTGTTTAGACTTTCTCTGATTTTAGTGAGACACAAGAAAGAAACATCACAAAAACAAAAGCAAAATGAAATTTAGCGTTTGGCATTCTTTTTTTTTAAATACTATTTTTTTTAAAGTAGTATTCTTTTGTGCCCTTTGATCTTCATCCAATTTGGGGATACAGAATAAATGACAGTTTGAGGAGGGTATCTAATATCCTTTCGAGAACAGAACTCCACAAAAAGTTTCTTTTCGCTTCTGTGGAGTTTAATCGAAAGAAAAAGGTCTTACTTTCTTGTGTTGACAAAGGTCAACACAAAAGTAAGATACAGTTTCCATTTAGCTCCAAACAATGCTGGTGTTTGTTGGACTTGCTTTTCAAGACAATCTGGATGTATTGGAGCCAAAGGTGTAGAAGATGATTTTCGCCAAGTCACTGCCTCTTAATTGAATCTCTTTTACAGAGCTGCTGTGAGGATGAACTTGGCAGCAGGGACAGAGAAGGAAGAAATCGATATGCTTAAAAAAAAAAAAAAAGAGTGGGGAAAATAAAATTAGGTCCCGTGATTAGATCTGGAATCAAAAAGAGAAAGAGAGAGGCTGATGCGTGAAACTTCTGGTGGGACAGAAGCGAAGGAAAGAAATCAAGTAAGGATAACAGAGTTGGAAGGGACTTTGGAGGTCTTCTAGTCCAACCTCCTACTCAAGCAGGAGTCTCTATATTATTTCAGACAGGTGGCTGTCCAATCTCTTCTTAAAAGCCTCCAGTGTTGGAGCACCCACAATTTCTGGAGGCAAGTCGTTCCATTGGTTGATTTCTCTAACCATGAGGAAATTTCTCCTTAATTCTAGCTTGCTTCCATTCTTGATTAATTTCTATCTGTTGCTTCTTCTCCTGCCTTCATGTGCTTTGGAGAGTAGCTTGGCTCCCTCTTCTTTGTGGCAGCCCCTGAGATATTAGAAGGCTGTTATCATGTCCCCCCATAGTCCTTCTTTTCTCTAGACTAGCCATACCCAATTCCTTCAAAAGTTCTTCATAGGTTTTGGTCTCCAGGCCTTTAATCATCTTAGTTGCTCTTCTTTGCACTTTTCCCAAAATCTCAACATCTTTTTTGTAATGTGGTGACCAAAACTGAATGCAGTATTCCAGATGTGGCCTTACAAAGATTTTATAAAGTGGGACTAATATTTCATGTGGTTTTGATATTATACCTCTGTTTATACAATCAACAATAGTATATACTTTTTTGGCTGCTTTTGCATACTGCTAGCTCATGATTCAGTGATCGTCCACTTGGAATCCAAGGTCCCTCTCACAGTCACTGTTTTTGAATCATGATTCACCTAATCTGTACTTATGTCAGTGTTCCAACCTGTGGTGGGATTCAAATTATTTTTAATACTGGTTCTGTGGACATAGCTTGGTGGGCATGGTGTGGCTTGGTGGGTGTGTCAGGGGAAGGATACTATAAAAATCTCCATTCCCACTTCACTCCAGGGCAAGGTTACTGCAAAATCCCATTCCCTCCCCACCCTAATAACCTGCTTTCCAGCTCTGTTCTCCTGTGCAGGGCAACCAAAGAAGAGCCAGCCGATCAGCTGGAACTCAGGAGGCAGAGAATAGATGGGTCAGGGCCAGTCAGAAGTGGTATTTGCCAGTTCTCTGAATTATTCAAAATTTCTGCTATTGGTTCTCCAGAACTGGTCAGAACCTGCTGAATGCCACCTCTGGTTCCAACGAACCCACTCCAAACCAATAAACTCCAACACAGTTAACAAGTTGTACAAGTTGTTTTTTTTTTTCTGCCTAGGTGTAAAACTTTGTTTTTCTCCACATTAAATGTCATACTGTGGGATAGGGCCCATCGTTACCTTGTTTAGAAGGTAACAGTCCAAAGAGAACATGCTTGTTGCAGAGACCATGAACTACAGATCTCTATGTGATAAATATAGTGTCCAAGCTGTTCACTGTTATTTACTTGGCGCTGTCTGCGAAATGGATGTAGCTCTCAGAAAGTTAGAACAAGATCAAGAAGAACGGGTAATTGTTTCAAGCTTGCTCACATTTCTGTGAGAATTACAGACTATACCCTGGGTCTTAAATATATACATTTGAAAGGAAATTGAAAGCTTAAGCTACCATAAATGGCATGATTCCTAAGCTGTCTCCAGCAGTTTTATAAGACACAGTTTCTTACACAAAGGATAAAAGAGAGAATTCCTTCATTCAAACTTTCTGGCTCTGTTTTCACAACTTTCCACCTGGGTCCAACCAATCCTAAACTACATAAAAAAGAGCAAATAAAGTGGTTTCCTCATCTGCAGAGAATGTCTTGGAATTCCACATCAAACGTATATAAAAGAAGGTTTAAAAAAACAACAACCCAGAAGGCAGACTTAGAAAGAGATGGACAGACAACATCAAAGACATGCTACAATAGCATCAGATGGATGAGGCTACCAGAAAAGCAAGAAACAGAAGTTTATATCTCCCTCAGAGGAAGAGGAAAAGGAGGAGGAAGAAGAGGAAGAGGAGGAAGAGAAGGAGGAAAAGGAAAAAGAATAGGAAGAGGAAGAAGAAGGAGAGGGAGAGGGAGAGGGAGAAAGAGAAAGAGAAAGAGAAGGAGAATGAAAAGGAGAAGGAGAAAGAGAGTTGGAAATTCCTTTTTGCTTTGGCAAATACAGAGCAGTGGTTTAAGGAGGTTACTGAAGTCTTGGAGTCCTTATTATTCTACAGAGTAGTTTAAAAAGGTTGCTTCTGTTTGAATATACTATTCTGCCTTTTGGATTGTCAATGGTGATTCTCAGTCATCCAGGTCACAGTTGTCTCAAAAGTGTTTTTTTCCAAAGGCAACAGGATTGCTTTTCCTTGAGGAAGAAGAAGAGAATGTTTTCCTTTTCATCTAAGAAGCTTCATCAGTTGGGACTGGATGGTGGCAGGATGGAAGGACAGATTCAGACAGGGTGGTGGTGGTGGAAAAATTGTATCTGACATCATTTGGTTGTCAATACTTTCTTGGTCCCGTTGTCTTTTGAGTGCCTTTCCGATCGTTCTCCTGCCAGTCAACCAAACTGTTTCTTCTAATGGTGGACCTGGTAAGGGGTGGGCTGCTAAGCATTCTCAAGGGTTCGGCAGAGCCCCTAGCTAAGATTCTGTGCAGTTTGGAGAACCCCCAAATCCCACTCCTGGCTGACCCCGCCCACCCTGCCCCTCTCAGGAATTGCCATGAGTCCCATTTTGGATGCAGGTAAGTGCAGGCTTGGGGAGGGCAAAAATTAGGAAATTTCCTGGAAGTTTGGGAAGGCTGAAAATGGACCCATTTCCAGCTTCCAGAGAGCCTCCAGAGCCCGGGCAGTTCGTTTTCACTCTGCCAGAGGCTCAAGGAAAGCCTCTGGAGCCTGGGGAGGGCAAAAATGCCCACCCCACCATGATGCAGGAGGCCAACTAGGCCACACCCACCATGACCATGCCCACCCAGCAACCAGGCAGAGAACCCATTGCTAAAATTTTTGAAGCCCACCCCTAGCCCTGATACCATCAGTTTTTACAATTTTTGGGAATCAACTTCAGACATGGCCACTTTGGACCTGACTTTGGAGGCCAGAGTTGAAATATCAAATTGTTTTCCTTGCTAGCAAATGCATCATTTCTCAGTGCATAAGTCTTTCTTCCTAGCCGGGACATATGAGATTTAATTTCCTGACCTCTTCCGCTGATTTAGAGCAGTCATTCTTCTACAACATTAGACTGGACAATCTATTCCACTGGAACTTTTTTAGAGCCCAACTGATGCTTTATGGATACTACATGTACACATCTATCTCCTCTTTCATCCTTTCTGGAAATTTGGTAGGTATAGCAGCAACCCATCAACAGAAAGGGTGAAAAGCCTTCTAGCCAATAGAATTCAGACCAGAAATAACATTGTGATGATTGCTACAGATATTAAATACTTATATACTGACTTATTTCAATATTTGTATGTCCCTGACTCAATGAGGACTCCTGGTAGTTTTTAGGGCTTGCCGTAAAATCATATAATAATTGAAATAATTCCTTAAGAATAGTATCCATCCATTATGGAGATAAAGTTTGGTCTAGTGGTTAAGGCAGCAGACTAGAAACCAGGAAACTCTGAGTTCTAGTTTCTCCTTAGGCAACAAAGCCAACTGAGTGACATTGTGCCAATCACCAGGAGATGGTGACTTCTTGTCCCATCTTATACATGAAAGCTGATTGAGTGACTTTGGGCCAGTCAGCAGGAGGCTTTGAGAGAAGAAACCTCGAACTAAGGAGAAAGTTCCTGAGAGTGAGAACAATCGATCAATGGAACGGCTTGCCACCATTGTAAGTGCTTCATCATTGGAAGCTTTTCATTTTCCATTTGGCTGAAGTGGTCTTCAGCTTGAGCAGGGGGTTGGACTAGAAGACCTCCAAGGGCCCTTCCAACTCTGATGATAATCTAGATTCTATGTCAACCCTTCATGCTAGAACGAGTTAGAGAAGCAAAGACACGCAGCCCATATTATTTCTTTAAAGTTACAATAACAGAATCTTGTAAAGCTTCATAAATCAACTTGAAATCAACTTGAAATGGATTCTTGGCCTGAGAAAGATAAACATTTATCTGAAATACTGGGACAGCCCTAACTCAAAATCCAATATTGTTGTTGTTCAGTTGCCAGACCTTGTCCAATTCTTTGTGACCATGGGTTTGTTAGAGATCAAGTGTATTGAAGCATTGCATAGCCTGAAGAATCATAGAACTGAGAATCGTGCACCAAAATCCCTAAGTTCTATTCCCCACTGCCTTTAATGTCTCTCATTGTCCATCCCAATAGAACCAATTAAGTCCCTGCAGGATAATGCATAAAAGTCAGTCCAAGTGCAGGCTGTTATGCTGTTCCTTCCTTCTTCCATCTGGGTAACCTTGAGGCAGCAACTCAAGAAAGTACAGCTGCTACTTTCAATTTCCCAAATATTGCCCCCTTCATTCCCTCTCCCCACAGTTCATGGCAGTCTGTCAATGCATAACAGCAAAGCCCAGCAAACATAAGCTGGCAACTAACAGCTATTTAAAAAAACAAACAAACATGTGAATATATGTTATATCCTCATTAGTAATGGATCTGGGATTTCAAGATCTAAAGTAAATATGGGAAATATTACAACAACCTGAATTTCAGTGGTGCTGAATCAGGCCTTCCCATCTCCATCCTGACTCAAAGTAACTAGACACTGATTTTATTTATTTATTTGCTAAATCAGAGACTGGCTTGTTGCTATCCTGCTGTGGAACAAGCATGACATCTGAAAATACCTTACCAAAAAGAATAATGTGTGGACTCATTGATTCAACACCACTAATGGGCTAGAATGAAATATACTGCTGACACACACAAAAATCACTAATGGGTGATATCTCCTTGTTTCTGAGTCAGCTTATGTGGTGTTAGCTCTTGCAGGCTGCAGTTTCAGATCCCAGAATAAATATATTGGCTAATATGCTGAGCTTTTGCTCAGTGTGGTAGTTACATAATCATTGCATTTGTTAGCTCTTTCAGACAGGAGTCATATTAATTTACTCTCATTCACGAACTAGCCAGTGATCTTTCCTTCCAAACAAGCAGATGACTTCAGTACAACTTTGTGCTGGGTCCAGAATTAACCTCACATTTCAAAAAGAGATCGGAGGCCAATTTAAAAACCTGGCTTAGAAAAGGGTCAAGCCAGTGATATACAGGATCACATTCCCATAACTTTTGCTTTCGTTGACCAAACAGCAACTCGGGATCAAAAGGATGATGTTGAGAATACAGAATGGAAGTAGTCCTCAAGTTAGGACCACAGATGAGCCCAACATTGCTGAGCAAGATAGTTGCTAAGTGACTAAAGGTGTTTTTTCAAGAAGCAACTGGACTTTGTTTTGCCTTTTGAAAAAGCTCCTTTGGGACAACCATGGCCTGGATGACTGAGAATCTCCATAGATGTCCAGTTGAGATCTGGATGGTGGGGTGTTATTTGTGGAAATAACATATATATTTGCCTGTTACACCTAAGAAAGCATAGAACCAAAGGAACTCCACTTTTGTTCAAGATGTGACCTTCTAGAATGATTACTGGTTATATAAAACTGTATCTAACAAACAAATTATGTTTCATAGCTTGTTTTGTTGTTATGTTCGAAAGTAACATGCCATGTTCCTTGGCTGGAGTGGGGGTTTGTATATATTGGCTTAAGAGATGCTAGGGTCATTCTGATCTGAATGGAACTGGTTAATGATCCATTGTGTTCAGAGGAACATAACAGGAGGATGCCATGGGAACAAAGGTGTTTTCCAAAGAAATGGAAAGAGGTGATACGGTATGGATGTGGCATAGGGACTTACGTAGTTGGATAGATTGTGAACCCAGGAAAGGGACAGAGACTGTATATTTGAACCTGTATATATATTTCCCAGCCTTCTTGGGAAAGATGTCTTCTTATATGATTATTAATGATTATAAGTAAAGTGAAGATAAAATGAGATACATTAAGAAGTTATTTTAGTGATTTACTGGGGAGATACTTTAAAATATATACATTTCAAAACATACAGTTGATTATTTAATGGATATTAGAAGTATATCATGTGAGATTATTTTATCATGATTAAAATCAGGGAATGAAAATCACCACGTGGATTCGAAATATATTGGCTTTATTTTATTTTTACTCTTTTTAGATTGTTTATGATATACCAGCTTTGAAAAAATTAAGGATAATAATGATATGTAATCTGAAATAAAAAAGGTGGTAAGCTAAAGATGGAAATAATAGGGGATAAAGAATTGAAAACTTATGTGTGGATGAAATGAGACTGATATGAATTAATGAATTAAAATATGAAATGCAAATTTATTTAAAGGTGAGTGAAATTGATAATGATATGAGATTATATTATATAAGAAAAATGGAAATGAAAGTATGACTATGTACAAGTGTTATAATCTGGAAACATTTACATTCTATTAGAGAATCATTGAGGCCACTTGGAGGTTTCTCAATGTCATCAGGATCACCTGAGTGGTGCAAATTGGTGTCGAACCATCTTGGAAGTGTTGAAAGGACTGTGTTGTAGCCTGCAGATAGATGATGTCATACTTCCCCCTCTGTTGACAGAGGGCTGTCCAATTTTGACACAGATGGCTCAATGACTTTCTAAAATAATGCAAATGACCAGTTATCTCCAAGGAACATAAATCTTTTCATTCCCCACCATCCAGTCAGAGCTGAAGAAGCTTCTTGGATGAGAAGTGAAACATTTTCAAAGAAAAACCAGAAAGCTGAGTTGCCTCTTGAAAAAGCACATTTAGGACAACCATGTCCTGGATGACCGAGAGTCTCCATAGATAGTTGTTAAATGAGTTTTGCCCCATTTTACGTCCTTTCTTGCCACAGTTGTTAAGGGAATCCCTGAAGCTGCTAAGTTAGGAACACAGTTGTTAAGTAAAACTTGGTTTCCCTTGTCAGAAGGTCACAAAAGGGGATTGCATGATCCCAAGACATTGCAACCATCATAAATGTGATCCAAGTGTCTGAATTTTGTAAGTTGGGGACTAACAGTAACAGATTTGGTGTTTTCTAAATCAACCCCCTCTTTAAGCAACATACCCTAATGCTAATTAACCTTTTCTTTTCCATGGAATTTTTCCTCATGAAAAACCATTTTCCTTCCAAAATCTTCCCATATGCTCTCAAGCAAGCTCTAATCCACAAGGATTAGCTTTGTGAGGCAATCATTGTTTGCAATATGATGCAGAAGGTAATCCTTCCCTTTACCATCATTTCGTGCTGTCCTGTTTTGTTTTGCTTCAAAAAAAATTCATAGACTTGCTGGGTCATCTCTTGTTAAACCTTGGCAAGAAGGCCCTTTCTATTGAAATCAGACTTCACAAGGAGATGACCCTAGGATCCTCCATTAATTCCTCCTGGGTTCAGTGGTGGGATTCAATTTTTTTTACTACCAGTTCTGTGGGCGTGACTTGGTGGCAGAAGAAGGATACTGTAAAATCTCCAGTCAGAGATGGGATTTGCCAGTTCTCCGAACAACTCAAAATTTCCGCTACCGGTTCTCCAGAACTGGTCAGAACCTGCTGAATACCACTTCTGCCTGGGTTCCTTATAACTTATAATATCTTACCAAAGGAGAAATCTGAAAGGGAGAACTATTAATCAATGGAGTAGCTTCCTTCCTGGAGTTGTAGGTGCTCCAACACTGGAGATTTTCAAGATGAGATTGGAAAACCATTTGTCTGGAATGATCTGGAATGAACACAAGAGCACACAACAGATATAAACTTAATGTAAACCACTCCAAATTCAATTGCAGGAAATATGATTTCAGCAACAGAGTGGTCAATGTCTGAAATTCACTGCCTGATTCTGTTGTCACCTGCTCAAACCCCCACTCCAACTAACCTCTATTGACCCTCCAACTAACCTCTATTGACCCTCCAACTAACCTCTATTGACCTCACCCCATTCCTGAGAGGTCTGTAAGGGGCGTGCATAAGTGCCCAATTGTGCCTACCGTCCCTGTCCTATTGTCCCCAATTTATTTATATTAAATAAATAAATAAATATATTTTCTTACATTTAAACTTATGTTTATTTTTGTTTCTATTGTATTGTAAGCTTTTGACAAAATAAATAAATAAAATAAATAAGTAAATAAAAGATCTAGGGCAGTGATGGTTAACCTTTTTGGCACTGAGTGCCCAAAATGCATGTGCCCCACCACCCCACACATGCACATACATCCCTAGATGTGCTTTTCCCCCTACGCATGTGCAGCACAGACCCAGAGACCAGCTGGCCAGTGGAGGCATGTGCACATTCATGGAGGAGCTGAGCTGGGGCGACAGTTTGCTTGCCCGCAGAGAAGGCTCTGCATTCCACCCCTGGCACGCATGCCAAAGGTTTGCCATCATGGATCTAGAATGTCCTGCTTGAGCAGGGGGTTGGACTAGAAGACCTCCAAGGTCCCTTCCAACTTTATTACTCTCTATTCTGTATATCTCCCAAATCCCAAGGGCAGGAGTTGCTCCCTGTGTCTTAAGGAAAGGGACGCACAATGTTGTAGCTGTCACTGTTGGAAATAATATTGGACAAGAGGGTTTTACCTAATTAAGCAAGATACACCTATGGTATTGACCATCAGTAGGAAACAGGGTTTAAGTGTCCTAGAGAGCAAATTCAGTTTATTTGGCATTTCCTCTTCTCCATCTCCAAATACAGAGATGCGGTGGCTCAGTGACTTAATGACAATGGAGATGGTCTTCGCTTGAGCAGTCCGAGTCTTAACACTGCATGGCAGGGTAAGTTTCCATCATTTCCCTTAGCTTCTGTCCACCTTGGAGTTTGAAATCAAGATCTATGCTGGTAAACATATAGGTACTATTTGGGTGAGGAGACAAGCTGGTGCTCTCTGCAGGCAGTCAGATTCCTGATGGCTCTGAACCTTCCTGGTTGTGCACATTTGCAAGACAGCTCTGGGGAGGGAGGGTGTTTGGGGGATGCTGCAGGAAGAGCCTCTCCATTTTCTCTCTAGTGAGATGCCAAAATGTTCTCTCTCCTGGAATGGACTTTGGGAAGCGCACAAACATCTCCTACTACAGGGCTGATGCCTTGGCAGGACAAACTACTGTTCTGCAATAATATTGTGGTCCCCTGGTTACTGTAACAAAGCATTACACTAATAACCATAATCTCCAAATATTAATGTACACAAACTCTAGACTGGCTCCCACTGCTTCATTCACTGGGAGTTCCAGCATTTGTTTTTAAAGAATGGATTGAAACAAGAATAGGTTTTAAAAAAAGAAAAGAATGGGTTGAAACAAGAATCAACAGGATTTCTGCTTCGTAACTCTCCAAATGTAATTTATTTGCACAGTTTCAAGTTTGCATTTCAAAATCTTGCCAATATAGCATCCTCCCATATTCCAAAAATATAGGAATGGAAAATAGAATTTTCCCCTTTCTCATTACACTTTCCACATCTCTCTCTCTCTCCTCCCTCTAACTTTTCCTCCACCTCCCTCCCTCTCTCTCTGTTTTATATGCAGACCTATAAAAATGATAATGGATTTAAGAACAATTCTCCCAGCTAAAGGCTGGAGGGTGTATTGGTGTAAATGGGTAAAAACAGAATTCACATGTTCTATACAGAAGCAGGAAGCAAATCTGATAACTGACACCTAACACAAATACATATGAACAGAATGTTTCTAAGAAAAAGAAAAGAAAGAAAAGAAAAAGGGAAGAGAAATGGAGGGGAGGGGAGGAGAAAGGAAGGACTGGAAAAGAAGGGAAAGGAAGGGAGGGAGGGAGGAAAACTGGAAAGAAGAGAAAGGAAAGGAAGGGAAGGGAGAAAGGAAGGAAAGAAAAAAGGACCAGAAAGAGGGGAAGGAAATGGAAAGCGGGAGGGAGGGAGGACTGGAAAGAAGGGAAGAAAAGGAGGGAGGGAGGGAAAATTGGAAAGAAGGGAAAGGAAAGGAAGGGAAGGGAGGGAGGGAGGAAAGAAAGAAAGAAGGAAGGAAAGAAGAACCAGAATGAAGGGAAGGAAAGGGAAGGGGAAAAGGGAGGGAGGACTGGAAAGAAGGGAAGAAAAGGAGGGAGAGTGGGAGGGAAGGAGGCAGAAAGGAAGGCAGGGAGAGAGGAAAGAAAGAAGGAAAAAAGAAAAGAAGGACCAGAAAGATGGGAAGGGAAGGAAGGGAAAAGAAAGGAAACAAAAGGAAAGGAAGAGGAGAGGAAGATGAAAAGAAGGGAAAGGAAGGGAAAGGAAACAAAAGAAGATGAAAGGAAGGGAAAGGAAACAAAAGAAGAGGAAAGGAAAGGAAAGGAAAGGAAAGGAAAGGAAAGGAAAGGAAAGAACCCTTGTCTTTTACATTTGAAAAGAAAGCATTTGTACCTTGTGTTAGGATAGCATTTTGGTCTTTCTGGTTTGCTGAAATCAAGGTTGGCCTTTTACATTATTAAAAACCTCTTAAAAAAAATACCTTCCACAGAGGTGGCCTGGGCCTGGCAATCTCCCTTCTACCTCTTACCCCCTGCCTTTGGACAAAATCTGCGCTTGATCACACGGTAATGGGAAAACCGCTCGTTCACAGCAGCAGGCAAGCTATTCAATCAGCATCAAAACCCAGGTAAAGAGCAATTATGGTCCTGTGTGGAGATTAATGCTTCCACAATGTTCAAAATCTTCCAAAGGACTTGAAAACCCATCCTGGGGAAGACAAGACCCAGAAAAACATGAAAAATGTTACTAAGGGGTCATTATATTTCAAAGGGCCAAGGGAGACCTGTTCTTGAAGAGATCAGCTCCCGAGTTTATTGTTAAGTTGATGCTAACATACTGGGGGAAGAGGAGTGGGAAGGAAAAAAAAATATGTAAAATAATCCTGACCTGATTAGCATAAGGTCATTTTTTATCTGTCTGTCTGTCTTTCTGTCTGGGACATGACAGCAGTGTTCCAATATTTGATGAGTTGCCACAAAGAAGAGTGGGGGATCAACCTATTTTCCAAAGCAGAAGGCAAGGCAAGAATCAATGGATGGAAACTAATCAAGAAGAGAAGCAACCAAGAACTAATTTCCTGACAGTGAGAACAATTAATCAGTGGAGCAGCTTTGCCACCAGAAGTTCTGGGTGCTCCATCACAAAGTTTTCAAGAAGAGGCTGGACAGCCTTTTTTTTGGAAGAGTATTGGTTATCCTGCTTGAGAAGGGGGGTTGGGCTAGAAGACCACCAAAATCCCTTCCGACTCTGTTATTCTGTTATTCTCTCTGTGTGTGTGTCTCTCCCCCTCCCTCCCTCCCTCCCTCCCCCCCCTCTCTCTCCCTCCCTCTCCCTCTCTCGCTCTCTTTCTCTCGCTCTCTCCCTCCTATCAATCTATCATTCATCATCTGTCTGTCTGTCTGATTGTCTGCTTGCCTGCCTGCCTACCTACCTACCTACCATCATCTCCTATCTCTGTCTGTCTTCTTATTATCTATCTATCTATCTATCTATCTATCTATCTATCTATCTATCTAT
>BLBF01000080.1:5854718-5865873 GCA_015471245.1 Laticauda colubrina | reverse complement strand
TATCTATCTATCTATCTATCTATCTATCTATCTATCTATCTATCTATCCTATCTATCTAGTCCATCTTGTCATCTTCTATCTCTGTCTGTCTATCAAGTATCTACCTGTCAATTCTCTCTCTCTCTCCCTCTCTTTCTGTTTCTCTCTGTGTCTTTCATTGTCTCTCTCTCAAATTGATATGCCACCTATCTCACCATCAAGAGCCACTCTGCGTGGTATGAGTGATGGTGTACAGGGCCTTGTGATCTAGGAAAGACCACAAATTATACACAACGCAAAAAGTTGTGCAGAGGGTCTCCCAGCCACAACTATCACCTGCTATGTACATGTACCCAAGACCACTCAAACCACACATTATGTTTATCTGGTCTCTGACCTGTGCAATCCTCCCTCCACCCAGATTTGATGGGGTCTGTTGATTGCATCCCTCTTTTTGTTCAATTACTGGTAAGACAAATGAGCTGTGTGAACCCTACCATGGCTAGAGCCCTCTAGCCATGGTGTTCATGGCCAACTTTTGATTTCTGTAAAATTTTTAACAGGATCAATCAGTTAGAATAGAGCTGGAAGGGACCTTGGAAGACTTCTAGTTCAACCCCCTGTTCAAGCAGGAGAACCTACACCATTTTGGACAAGTGGCTGTCCAGTCTCTTATTAAAAATCCCCAGGGATGAAGCATCCACAACTTCTGAAGAAAAGCTATTCTATTGATTAATTGTCCTCACTGTTAGGAAGTTTCTCCTTAATTCAAGGTTGCTTCTCTCCTGGATTATTTTCCATCCATTGTTTCTTGTCTTGCCTTCAGATGCTTTGAAGAATAAGTTGGCCCCCTCTTCTTTGTGCCAGCCCCTCAAATACTGAAAGACAGCTATCATGTAACTCCTAGTCCTTCTTTTCATTAAACTAAAGATAAAGGTTCCCCTCGCACATATATGCTAGTTATTTCCAGCTCTAGGGGGGGAGTGCTCATCTCCGTTACAAAGCTGAAGAGCCAGAGCTGCCTGAAGACGTCTCGGTAGTCATGTGGCCGGCATGATTAAACACCAGTGGTGCACAGAACACTGTTACCTTCCCAACAAAGGTGGTCCCTAATTTTCTACTTGCATTTTTACATGCTTTCAAACTGCTAGGTTGGCAGAAGCTGCTGGGACAAGTAATGGGAGTTCACTCCATTATGCGGTGTTAGGGATTCAAACCACCAAACTCTTGATCTTTCTGATTGACAAGCTCAGCCATTGAGCCACCGTGTCCCTTTCATTAAATTAGACATGCCCAAAACCTGCAACCATTCTTCCTATGCTTTAGTCTCCAGGCCTTAGTTTCTCTTCTGTGCATTTTTCCAAAGTCTCAACATCCTTTCTGTAATGTAGTGACCAAAAAGCACCCAGGACTTCTGAAGGCAAGTTACACCAAAAAGGATGCAAATTAACACCTTCTGGTTTCTAGAATGGTAGCTGAGATGGGACTGGCCAGTTTATGCTAGCCTCTTGATTTGTTCCCAAAAAAACCCCAACACTAAAGAGAGGTTAACGCCTGTTTCCATCTCTTTATTTTCTCCCAATTATGGGATCCAGCCTATTAGAAAAAATGGAACATGATGGTGCTGTTTAGCAGAGGCTTTTGATGGGCTAATAACATTCTTGTTTATTGCTCAGAACATGTTGCTCGGACTTCTGTTAGGCCTTTTTTTCCCCAGTTAATCCCCCGTAATGCTTTGAGATCTGTCTCTGTTTCCATTATTTGCCCTCCCAGTAGAATACAATTGCAGCCAGTGGACTAAGTAAAGTTTTCTGGATTCTAAGCACGTTCATAAGAAACTGAGCAGGATATTCTCCGTTAGGTGAAACAGACAAATATGTCTCCTGACTTTCCCATTGTGTACAGGATGAAAGAGATATAAACCCCTTCAGGGTGAAAGCTTCAGATATTCATCTTAATAGAATAACAGAGTTGGAAGAGACCTTGGAAGTCTTCTAGTCCATTCTATTTCAACCCCTCAAGCAGGAAACCCCATACCATTTCAGACTAGTGGTTGTCCAATCTCTTCTTAAAGACCTCCAATGTTAGAGCACCCACAGTTCCTGGAGGCAAGCTGTTCTATTGATTAATTGTTCTCGTAGACAGGAATAGAATGGAGTGGATGGAATGGAATTTAATGGAATAGAATAGAATAGAATAGAATGGGATAGGGATAGGATGGAATAGAATAGAATAGAATAGAATAGAATAGAATAGAATAGAATAGAATATAGCTTAATAGCAGTAACTGTGAAAGGGTCCTAGAGTCTTAGTGGACAACCAGTTAAATATGAGCCAGGAGTGTGCGGCAGCAGCCAAAAAAGCCAATGCAATCCTAAGTTGCATTAACAGAGGGATAGAATCAAGATCATGTGAGGTACTAACACCACTCTAAAAAGCCTTTGTAAGACCTCACCTTGAATGCTGCATCCAGTTTTGGTCACCACACTATAAAATGAAGTTGAGACTCTAGAAAGAATGCAGAGAAGAGCAACAAGGATGATTAAGGGATCGGAGGGGACCAAAGAATGGCTGCAGGAATTGGGCATGGGTAGCTAGTGAAGAGAAGGACCAGTGGAGATATGATAGCTTCCGATCACTTGAGGGGCTATCACAGAGAGGCTATCACACAAGCTATTTTCCAAAGCACCCAAAAACTAGACAAGGAATAATGGTTGGAAACTGATCAAGGAAAGATTCAACTTAGAAATAAGGAGAAATTTTCTGACATTAACAACAATCAACCAGTGGGATAGCTGGCCTTCAGAAGTTGTGGGAGCTTCATCATTGGAAGCTTTCAAGAACAGACTGGACTGCCATCTGTCAGAAATGGTGTAAGGTATCCTGTTTGGGTGGGGGGGTTGACCTACAAGGTTCCCTCCAACTCTGTTATTCTGTTATAATTGCACTTTCCAAACAGATCAACCCACAGAACTAGGAGTTTTGGGCAAAGCAATTTGAAAGCTTCTGCACCACATTGGACAAGGCCATTTTTATTTGGGATATTTTTCTCAGCTCCCACTGAGGTTATTAAGAGATTTCTGTTGAGGAATATTATTTTTCCACTTTCCAACTATCCTGCAGGAAGTAAACACTAAATGGGTTTCTTTGCAAACCTTCATTTTGGAACTGCCTCTGACTTGGTTTTTCACTGTTTCCAAAGTACATGAATTTGAATGCACGGGGATCTGATTCCAGCTGGTTTTGCATTTCAAAGAGCCAGAGTCTTTTAATTATTCAAGAAAGCTTTCTCATCTTCCCTTTCAGCTCCTACAACTCTTAATGCATACTATATAAATCCTCAATCCCATCCTGGGCGAGGAACAATTTGGGATTATTTAATTCAATTCATGTGTGATTTAATTCATTTTAAAAAGCACACATTTACGTTCTGGTAAATAAACTTAACTATTCAGCACAGGAGCCGCACCAAATGTAACACAGGCCCTGATAATGAAGTTTATTTACCAAAGTTGCCACGGAGAATAGCGCCGTATTTGCAATTTCTAATGTAACTCCATCTATCCACGTAGTAATTCTCGGTAAGGCTCTAGTTTCGTTGGCCGTTTGTAGGTTGATATAGTTCCGTAGTGTGCACAGATGTTAAATTAACTTGGCAAAACACCTAGAAACAACAGTTGAGGCAAATTGCTCAGAAGGAATAGGCAGGGATGATGAAATTCCGATTGTGACACAAAGGCAAAGCAGAACAGAATAGAAGCAAGGTAGAAAATGGATCAGATTAAGATAATGTCATGATAAATGAGCTCTGTGTTGTGTTAATAATGCAGGGGTTTTGTACTGCAAGGGGATGCAAGATTCTTTAATATCCCACATGCATTGCATTGCTAGATAGTTCTCAATCAATCAATCAATCAATCAATCAGAATAGAGCTGGAAGGGACTTTGGAGATCTCCTAGTCCAACCCCCTGCTCAAAGAGGAAGTTCTACACTAATTCAGAGAAGTGGCTCTTCCAGTCTCTTCTTCAAAACGTCCAATGATAAAGCACCTACAACTTCTGGTGGGAGGTTGTTCCACTGGTTAATTGTCCTCACTGTCAGGAAATTTCTCCTTAATTCCAGGTTACTTCTCTCCTTGATTAGTTTGCATCCATTGTTTCCTGTCTGGCCTCTTCCTTGTGGCAGTCCCTCAAATACTGGAATAATGTTGCCCATAATTCTACTTTTCTTTAGACCAGCCATACCCAATCCCTGCAATTTTTCTTCATATGTTTTAGTCTCTGGACCTTTAATCATCTTAGTTACTCTTCTCTGCACTTCTCTGAAATTCTCTTAAGGATTGGGGTTCACTGTTTTTTGTTTTTAAAAACAAAAACAGAACACTTAGTTAATACATTAGTAATACTGGGTTAAGTAGTTCTTTGTTAACTACACAAGTCTTTCTTTGAACATCTGTATTCAGGGCATAGAGCTCCTTTGGTTAAAATCATATAATTTAATGTTTTATAGAATCACAAGGTTGAATCATGGAATCATAGGGATGGAAGAGACCTGTGAGGTCTTCTAGTCCAGACCACCAAGGAACATGATAGCTGGACACAGATAAATGCAAATAAGTGGTGAGAGATCATGAGCCATGTGGTGCAGTGGTTAGAGCAAGGGTGGGCTTCAAAAAAATTAGCAACCAGTTCTCTGCCTAATTACTAAGTAGGTGTGGCCATGGTGGGCATGGCCTAGTCAGCCTCCTGCAGCACCCTGGCCTGGGAGCAAAAATGGCCCATGGGAGGCATTTTCACCCTCCCCAGGCTCCAGAGGCTTTCCTCAAGACTCTGGGAGGGAAAAAATGGCCTCCCTGCACTCTGGAGGCTCTCTAGAGGCTGGAAAGAGGCCCATTTCCAACCTTCCAGAACTTCCAGAAGGCCCTCCCCTAGCCTCCGCACAAGCATTGCACTTACCCGTGACCCAAAATGAGCTGCATGAGGACTTCTGGGAGGGGAGGGGCAGGGTGGGCAGAGCCAGCCAGGAGTAGGATTTGCCAGTTCACCGAACTAATTATAAAATTAACAACCGGTTCACCCAAACTGGTGCAAACCAATATCAGCCCACCCCCTGGGTTAGAGTGCAGTACTGCAGGCTCCTTCTGCTGACTGCCGGCTGCCTGCAATTTGGCAATTTAAATCTCACTAGGCTCAAGGTTGACTCAGCCTTCTATCCTGCTGAAGTGAGTAAAATGAGGACTCCAAATTGTCGAGGGCAATATGCTGGCTCTGTAAACCACTTAGAGAGGGCTGTAAAGCACTGTAAAGCAGTATATAAGCCTAAGTGCTAAGTGCTAGTTCTATCAGAAGATGTGGAGAGACCTGTCCCATAGAATCACCAAGAGTTGGGCATGACTGAATGGATTACATCATCATCATCATCATCATCATCATCATCATCATCGGGCATGGTTGTTCAACCATCTAAAGAATCCATCTGGTTTTGGGACCATTCCTTCTACATTGTTCCATTTTATCAAGAAAGGAAGATACGGTCAACTTTTTTAAAGTTTTTAAAATAATTCTTGAGAACAATCTCATCCATCTCTCTCTGTTTAACTCAGGAGCTTTGCAATTATAGCACCCCTCAGAGAGCATGTGCCTTCATTTTAAATTACTGTAGTGAAGGAATGTCCACATCAGAAATAGTCTGTTGGACAATCAAGGGGGTTTTATCACCAGGCAGAGTCTTCTAATATGTCATTGAAAAGTTCCTTGCAATTTCTACCCATTCATTCTTAGTCTGCACTTGGCAGCAGAAGAGAACAATCTTCAATGATGATTTTTTTATCATAATCCTTCTGGTAGAGAAAATATCATGTTATACCAGACCAGTGATGAGTAATCAGCATGAAGCATTTGGCATTCCCAGATAGATTCTATAATATTAGGACACACTGTCCTTTTCTAAGCAATACGGCCAAACAATCTCAAATCAGACAAGTAAGTTTTTTTTTTTTTTTTCAGTGTCTTCCCTTCCCAAATGCACGGAAATAGATGATTGCATTCTTATTTAGTGAAGAAAGATGTCACCATTGAAATGTGCAAGTTTATTACCATTAGGTTTTGTGTGTGGGATGAGTCTCTGCATAAAATAGCCTTAGAGCAGATTTGGTCTAGTGGTTAAGGTGCTGGCCTAGAAACCAAGAGATGGTAAGTACTTTATTCAGTGTGATGTCAGCATTCCACTCTAATCAGTAACTCTGAGACAAACATATCTCAAAAGTACCTTTATTATAATAGCACCTGGCCCATCCGTGGAATCCCAAATCTAAAAATTTTCAGCCTTCCCATAATTTTCCAAACTACAAATCCACCCCATCCCCCAGCTGTCATCATATCACATGGCCAAATCATGATCCGTCCAAAAGTAAGATCCTTATTTCATCCAGCACCATACTCAATGACTTTGAACTAACAAAATAATTTTATTTTGTCTACTTAGAGCTACTCAATTGAAATCACCCCCCTCCCACTTTCTCAAGCTATGTGGCAGCATGGAATATGGCTTCCAAAGCTGACATGTGAAAGGTAGGAGGATGACTTTGGGCCAATCACCAGGAGTTGGTAAGTAAGTAGGCAAGAAAAACCAAAAGTACACATATAGACTGGGTGAAACCAGGCTTGATAGCAGTAACTGTGAGAGGGATTTTGGAGTCTTAGTAGACAACCAGCTAAATATGAGCCAGCAGTATGTGGCAGCAGCCCAAAAATACAATGCAATCCTAAGTTGCATTAACAGAGGGATTCAATCAAGATCAAGAGAGGTACTAATCCCACTCTATAAAGCCTTAGTAAGACCACACCCAGAGTACTGCATCCAGTTTTGATCACCACGGTATAAAAATATATTGAGACTCTAGAAGGAGTGCAGAGAAGAGCAACCAGGATGATTAGGGGACCGGAAGCTCAAACATATGATAAACGGTTGCAGGAACTGGGCTTGGCTAGTGTAGTGAAGACCAGTGGAGACAGGATAGTAATCTTCCAATATTTGATGCATTACCACAGAGAGGAAGGGATCGAGCTATTTTCCAAGGCACCCGAAGGCCAGACAAGGAATAATGGATAGACACTGAAAAAGGAGAGATTCAACCTGGAAATAAAGGGATTTTTTCTGACAGAGAGAGCAATCAACCAATGGAACAGAAGTTGCCTTTGGAAGTTGTAGGAGCTTCATCACTGGAAGCTTTCAAGAAGAGAGTGGACTGCCATTTGTCAAAAATGGTGTAGGGTCTTCTTGGGAGGGGGTTTGGAGTAGATGACCTACAAGGTCCCCTCCAACTCTGTTAACTTGTATCTGCATCAGTTCTAGTCCAGTCTTAGGCATGAAAGCTGGCTGGGTAACTTTAATATGGTCACTTTCCCTCAGCTCAACCCCTGTCACAGGATTTCTGATGCAAGGAAAATAGGAGGACAAAACAGTGAGATGGGTTGGATTGAGACAGGACTCCCAGATTCAGGACAAGGTAGAAGAGAAGCAGGGAAATGCCAGCCTCCCAACTAGCTACTAGTTGACAAGATGACACAGGAGAGAGAACAGAGAAGAGCAACAAAATGATTAGGGAGCTGAAGACTAAATCTATGAAGAATGGTTACTGGAATTGGGTATGTCTATTCTAGTGAGAAAAAAGATGAGGGGATGACACAATAGCAATCTTCCAATATTTAAGTGCTTGATACAAAGAAGAAGGGGTCAAGATATTATCCAAAGCACCAGAAGGTAGAGCAAGAAACAATGGATGGAAACTAACCAAGGAGAGAAGCAACCTAGAAATATGGAGAATTTTCCTGACAGTGAGAACAATTATTCAGTATAATGGCTTACTTTCAGAAATTGTGGATGTTCCAACACTGGAAGTTTTTAAGAAGACATCGAAACACCAATTGAACTTTCTTGTGTTTTTTTTCTTTGAAGATGTTTCACTTCTTACCCAAGAAGCTCTGACTGGATGGTGGGGAATATGTATTCATGAACTGGCAGAGACATGGGTAACAAGATCAGCCAATGGATGCTGAATTGGGGGCTGAGAATGGAATGAATCTAAGCTAATCATAGCTTAGCTCTGTGCTCAGCTCTGAAGAAATGAAACTTATCTGAGCTGTTTAAAGTGAAATTAAACCTCTCTGATGTTGGAAGAATCTGCTATTGGTATTGTAAACTTTACTTAATATGTTATTATGTATATAAAGAAGTTAATGAATCCTGCTGAACCAGTTATCTCTGTGTGCTTTCTGGATTTGAATTTCTGCTGCAAAATCTAACAGAATAGACACAGGTAAACCTCCAAGTATCCTCAACAACTCTCTAAAAAGAATGCAAATGACCAGCTGTCTGCAAGGAGTATAAATCTTTCCATCCTCCACCATCCAGTCAGAGCTGAAGAAGCTTCTTGGATGAGAAGTGAAACGTCTTCAAAGACAAAAACAAGAAAGTCCAGTTGTCTCCTGAAAAAGCACCTTTGGGATAAAGAAAATACATTTATTTATTTATTAAATTAATTTAAAAAATTTTGTGTAAAAAATTATTTGGGCCCAGCTGAGTGATGTAAGATGTCAAATGTATACAAGTAACCCTTGACTTACAAGCATTCATTTGGTTGACCCTTCAAAGAAGATACAATGGCACTAGAAAAAAAGAGACTTATGCCCTGTCCTCACACTTACAACTGTCACTGCTTCCCAAAAGTTATGTGATCAAAATTGGGGTGCTTGTCAACTGCAATTATGACCCTGGCAGTGTCCTGGAGTCATGTAATCACTGTTGGTGAGTTTCCCAGCTGGTTTCTACCAAACAAGGTCAACAAGAAAAGCCATATTCACTTAACAACTGCAATAACTTGCTTAACAATTGTGGCAAGAACATGGCAAAATCAGATGCAACCCTCTTGTTAACCATGTTGCTTAGCAAAAGAAATCATGGTTCCAATTGTGGTCTTACATAACAACTGCTTTGAAGGTGGTTTAACTTGCTGAGTACATTCCACAACTGACTGGGGTATGCAGATTTCTCTGAATATATGCACATGCATGTATGTTCCTCATCCTCTTCTCTCTCTTTCTCCTTTTTCTCCTCCTCCACCTCCTCCCTTTCCCTCTCTCCTCCTCCTCCTCATCTTCACTTCTTTCTCTTTCTCTTTCCTGCTCCTCCTCCCCCCTTCTCTCTCTTCATCTTTTTTTCCTCCTGCTCTTCCTCCTCCTCCTCTCCTTCTCTCTTCCTTCATCTCTCTCTTCCCTGTTTTTCTTTTCCTCCCCTCCTCCCTTTCTCTCTCTCTGTCTTTTTCTCCTCCTGCTCTTCCTCCTCCTCCTTTCTTTTCTTCCTCCTTCCTTCCTCCTCTTCTTCTCTTTCTCTCTCTTCCTCCTTAATCACTATCTTCCCCATTTTTCTTCTCCTCCAACTCCTCCCTTTTCACTTTCCTCCTCCTTCTACCTCCTGTTCTCTCTTTCTTTCTCCTCCTCCTCCATCTCTATCTCTTTCTCCTTTTTCTCCTCCTTCAGTGCCATCCCTTCTCTCTCCTCCTCTTCTCTCTCTTTCTCCTCCTCCATCTCTCTCTTTGTTCCTCTTCTTTCTCCTCCTCCATTTTTTCTCTTTACCTCCTCCTCTCTATTTCTCTTCCTTTTTTTCTTTTCCTGCTTTTCATCTTCCTCCCTGTTTCTTTCTCCTCCTCCTCTTTTCAGTCTTTTGCTTCCTCCTCCTTCCTATCTCTTTTCTTCCTTTTCTCTCCTCCTTTTCTCTCTCACTCTCTCCCCATCTCTCTCTCGCACACATACAGATTGCACGTGTGTATGGAGACAGGTCCATGTGAGCACATATCCTAACCCTCCCCCATCTCCCCCTCTATCTGTACTAGATCAAAGTGCTTGACGGAAATGTCAGAGACTCCATTGAAGGCAATAGGTTTTGATCACCATTACACTTTCTCTTCAATGAACTGAGACTGTAGGGGCTATTTCTGTTGGAAAAATTCACCTGTTTGAAAAGATTCATTTTCTTCAGTGCAACAGAACGTAACAACAGAGCACCTGGGCTTGCAAGAGGTTGGGAGTCTGGCATTTCCCTGCCTCTCTTCTACCTTGTCCTGAATCTGGGAGACTGGTTGAAAGATTAAAATAATGAAGAAACAGATTAAAAGAACAAAGAGTACACTTAGTGGAAGGGAGGAGATGACCCCTTTCCTACTCACCACTTCTAATTATTGAGAGTCTTTGACTCTCAATAATCAGCTGAAATTCTCTATCTCTGATCCCTTCTCCTTCCCCCTCCCTCTCATTCTCTCTCCCTTCTCTCCTTCTTCCTTTTTCCCTCCCTCCCTGTCTTCCTCCTTCCCTCCGTCCCTTGCTCCCTCCCTTCCTTTTCTCTTTCCTTCCTTCCATCCATCCTTCTTTTCTTCCTTTCTCCCTTCTACCTCCCTCCCTGTCTCTGCTTCCTTCCTTCCCTCCTTCCCTCCCTCCCTTCCTTCTCTCCTTCCTTCCTTCTTTCCTTCCATCCATCCAACCATCCTTCCTTCTTTCCTCCCTCCCTCCTCCCTCCTTCTGATTCCTTCCTCCTTCCCCTCCCTCTCTTGGCTTCCTCCCTCCTTCCTTTTTCCTTCTGTCTCTTTCTTACTCTCTTTCTTGATATAAATGCTCACATTAGTTCATATACCTGCAATTATTCCTATGTCAGTGCTCATTAGGACGGCAGATCTTACCCCATTCTATTGCCTAAAGGAAAATGTGAAGTTAACCAAGGTAAAATATCAGAGGTGAATCACAAGGCACAATTGAATTTGGGGGAAAAAAATGGGGATCTCCACTCAACCTGTTATTGTGCCTGAAGATAATCTAACATGACATTCAACGTACATTTGAAAATCTCTGAAATGTCTAGCAAAGACTACCAAAGCTTTTAATATCCCCCTGTGTGTGATGGATGGATGGATGGATGGATGGAAGGAAGGGAGGAGGGAAGGAAGGAAGGAGAGAGAATAGGAAAGATGGAGAAAGAAGGAAGGAAGGAAGGAAGGAAGGAAGGAAGGAAGGAAGAAAGGAAGGAAGGAGAAAGAAAGAGAGAGAGAGAGGAAGGAAGGAAGGAAGGAAGGAAGGAAGGAAGGAAGGAAGGAAGGAAGGAAGGAAGGAAGGAAGGAAGGAAGGAAG
>BLBF01000080.1:5829361-5854708 GCA_015471245.1 Laticauda colubrina | reverse complement strand
AAGGAAGGAAGGAAGGAAGGAAGGAAGGAAGGAAGGAAGGAAGGAAGAATTACACACAGAATTCTGCCAGATGATAGAGGTTTGGGAGAAAAAAAAAGTTTATTAGTTTCTGAGTGACATAGAGATTTGGGATGACAATGTCAGCTAACAAAATCACATTCACCAAACTGAACCAAATTGTCAGCATAACATTTAAATTACTTTTTTTGATAAGCTTGGCTATTTACAAATCATCAGACAATTACACCTTCCAAAAACTATTTAACATCAATTCACTCTGCCTTTTCTGCGGTGCACCTGACTAATTCCAAATAAATTGAAAAAAATTACCTTTGCAGATTGCAAGAAACTGACCAAGAAAAAAATAATAAAACACTGAAAATGATGCAAACGTTTAAGCTTACACTATATAACAGCTTTCTCTTTTGTAATGCTCATTTTTCCCACCCCCCCATAACTCCTGAAAATATTTAACCCTTAGATGAATGGCAAAAATCAGAAAGATGTGTGGAATTAGAACATTGTTTTTCTCCTATTAACTAAGAACCTTTCCATCTTTTACATTTTTCAATTTTAAAAAGAATGGAACTAAAGGCCCTGTCACACTGCCCAACAGATGCAAAACGGACACAACGAACGAGCAAAATGTTCCATCCGTTGTTATCCGCTCTCAAAAGGGGCAAAAATTTGCATAACCAGAGCGGATAACACGGACGGGGGGAGGACGCAGGGCGGATGGAAAGCAGATGCGGAACGGAAGCCCAGGGGATGGAAGCGGATGGGAGTGGATGGCACATCCGCTAGGCTTCCGGGGGGCCTCAGCAAAGTGGACGCAGAATGGATACAGCTGATGCAGAGCGGACGCCGAGCAGATGAAGCGGATGCACAGCGGATGCCCAGCAGATGAAGCGGATGCACAGTGGAAGCTTAGTGGATGCACAGTGGAAGCCTAACAGATGCCGAGCGTTAATTGCGCATGCGGGGGGGATGCATTGTGTAAGCCATGTGGATATAAAGGGAAACAGCTCGCAAATGGCCAGCATTCGGAGGAAAGACCTGCTGCCGGATACATCGAGTCCTTGCCTGCCCAGCCTTGCTGCCAACCTGCCTCCAAGCCTCCTGGCCAGCCTCCCTGCCAGCCAGTCTGCCTGCCAGCCTTGGTGCCTGCCTGCCTGCCTGCCTTCCTGCCAGGCTTCCTGCAAGCCTTCCTCCCAGGCTTCCTGCCAGGCTTTCTGCAAGCCTTCCTACCAGCCTTGGTGCCTGCCAGCCTCCCTGCCAGCCAGCAACCCCACAACCATGGGGAAGAAGTGAAAGCCTCAGCAGCCTGCCGTCATCCCTGCCAAGAGGGACAGGGCCACCCTCCCGCCCCCTGTCCCTGACTCTGCTTCTACTGGGGCTTCTGCTGCTCGGGCTCGCTCTTCTGGTGCTGGAGCTTCTGCTGAAGCTGCTCCTGGCGGTGGTGCTTCTGCTTCTGCGTACTCTGCTGAAGCTGCTCCTGGTCCTGCTGGTCCTGCTGGTCCTGCTCGTGCTCCTGGACTTGCTCGTACTGCTCGTATTGCTCGTGCTCCTGGTCTTGCTCGTCCTGCTCGTGCTCCTGGTCCTGCTCATGCTCCTGGTCTTGCTGGCGCTGCTGGTGCTTACTCTGCTGCTGCTGATCCTGGTCCTTCTGGTGCTGCTGGTGCTGATGGTGCTGCTGATCCTGCTGCTGCTGCTGCTGATGATGATTATGATCCTGCTGGTGATGATGATGATGATGATGATGATGATGATGATGATGATGATGATCCTGCTGGTGCTGCTGCTGGTGGTGGTGTGGAGGAGCAGCCCCTACCACCTGGGAGCCCCTCTGATGAGGGCCCATCTGGTCCTGCCAAAGGGAGGAAGAGGCGTATGCGGGGACAGGAGAGGAGGCAATACTTCATTGAGAAGGAACACGAGGATGAGGTGCTGGAGTGGCTGAGAGAGAATGACTATCTGTGGCGGAAGGGACACCGGCTGTACAGGGACACCAAAAGGAAGCAGGCTTCTTGGAGAGAGAGGGCAGAGAGTATGAGTTACACTTCGGAGGTGCTCCTCGGCTGGTGGAAACATATGCACACCTGGTACGGGAAGCTGCACCTGAAGAAATCTGGCCAGGCCATGGTTAAGCTGACGGACAGAGAGACCTATGTCATGGCCAGGTGCAGCTTCCTGGAGGGTGAGATCCACCACCAAGGAGCACCAGGAGCCCCTCTCACAACCCTGTCTCTCCGGCAGCCTGCTGAGAACCAGTCCTCTTCTGGCCAAGAGTCAGTCCCTGTCTCCAGGCAGGTTTCTGTGGAGCGTGCCACAGCGGAGAACCCGCGGACAGGTGTTGTAACCATGGTGGAGCGTGTGGAGGACTCCCTGGTGCGGTGGGAGAAAGGAGACATCGAGTCCACCACAGTCGTACCCGCATCCACCCCCCCCAGCTCCACCTCCACAGAAAGGCAGAGAGCCAGACAGCAGGAGGGGCAGAGCCACACTGTCCTGCTGAAGATCAGGGACACCATCCGCACCAGCATAGATCTCCTCTCTCCGCTGGTCAACACCGACTCCTCATCCTCCAACCACAAGCCCTTCCTCACCTATGTCAACCAGACCCTCAGGAACATGGAGAAAGCCCAGTACCAGGTGGTGAAGGACCGGATCACCGAGCTGCTTCACAACCCTCCAGATCCAGAGGAACCTGCTCCCACCCAGCCCAGGTCTGCTCCTCCACCCCAGGTGATATCCCTCCCATTCCAAGGCTTTCCACAGCCCCTCACCTACCAGGGCTACGGCTACCAGGAGGTCCAGCAGCACAGGCAGCAGCCCTTCCCAGCCCAGGCACAGAGTCATTGGGTGACACCATTGCCACCGGTTCCACTGATGCCACCGATGCCACCCACGCCAATGATGCCACCAATGACAGTGATGCCACCCATGCCAGTCCTCACCCAGCTGCAGACCAGACAGCCCCACTACACTACTCCTTCCTCCACCCTACAGCCAAGCCCGGCCTCCGTACATCTCTCATCAGTACTGGGGCTGACACCCCATGGCATGGAGGAAGGACCTCTTAGCATCACGGGTCTGAGCCAGCTATCCGAGAGCTTTCTCAACACACCATCACCTTTTGTCCTCTCGGGGCCAGGCACCCCAGTGGGGCTTCAGATCAGCACTGCAGCAGCAACCACCTCCACAGCACCTGGACCCTTCACTCCTGAGAGTGGGCACACCTCTGAGTGACCGTGAAGACTTCCAGAGATTGGGTGTGGACTTTATTTGGACACTTGACTTGGGTCTTTTTCCTTTTACAGCTTGTTGTTCAATAAAGTTTATCTTTGATTCACACACTTGCTTCATTTATTTTTTTTAATAAAGTCTTGGTGGAAAATTTTAGAATTGGTTTAAGCCTTTGCATGCTTGTGGGATGGGTTAAGATAGCTGTGGGATGGGCAGGGATACCTTTGGGATGGGTAATAGCTGTGGGATAGATAAACCTCCAGTGCAAGCATAGTGGGACTGTATGGTTCACCCTCCCAGGTGCCACACCTATGGCCCTTTTTTATCAATAACAATGTAATCAATCATCCACACATGTCAACACAAACATAACTCTTTATTAAATGCCCTGTTCATTGTAGGCCCAGGCGAGTTGCTCCCCCTTTTTATAGGCAGTATAGGTGTCCCTTTGCATCCTCTAGGCATCCTCTAGGCATCCTCTAGACATCCTTTATATCCGAGATAGGTCCCTTCTGCGAATGTTTTTTCCGTTTTAAACGCTTTGTTTCCATGCTGCATCCGTTGTGCATCCGTTATGCATCCGTTATGCGTCCGTTCCGCTTCCTTCCTGCATCCGAGCGGATGCAAGTTGCGCGGATGCGGAACGGATGCCTAGTGGATATAGCGGATGCATAACGGATGCAGAACAGATGCGTAGTGAATGCGTAGCGGATGCAGAATGGGTGAATTAGATACATTTTCCGTGCAAAAGTTTGAGCAGCTCAAAACTTTCTGAGCGAATGAAATGTCAATAAATGAATGCTGGATGGATAGAGAGAAAGCAAAACAGAAGCAGTGAGTACATCGCGTTAACCAACAGATGGGAAGCTTTTTTGTCCATTTTACATCCTCTTTGCATCCGTTGGTGCAGTGTGACAGGGGCTTAACACTGTTATTCCTGCTGTGAAATCTATAGAACAGAATAAAATAATAACACAGTTGGAAGGGAGCTTGGAGGTCTTCCAGTCCACCCCCCTGCTCAAGCAGGAAACCTTGTACCATTTCAGACAATAGGTCATCCAGCCTCTTCTTAAAAATCTCCAGTGATGAATCATCCACAACTTCAGGAGGCATGTTGTTCCAAGATTGGAAATTTCTATCAGGGATTTTCTCCTTAGTTCTAGGTTCCTTCTCTCCTTGATTCGTTTCCATTCATCATTTCTTGTCCTGCCTTCAGGGGCTGTGGAGAATAGGTTTACCCCCTTTTCTTCAGAGCAGCTCCTCAAATACAAGAAGAGAGCTATCATGTCACCCCTAGTCCTTATTTTCATTAAATTAGACATACCCAATTACTGCAACCAGTCCCCTAATCATCTTTGTTGCTTTTCTTTGAACTCTTTCCAGAGTCTCAACATCTTTTTTTACATCATGGCAACCAACACTAGATGCAATATTCCAAGTATGGTCTTACTAAGACATTATGAAGTGATATCTGTTAGGAATGTAAGCCACCTAACAGTTGATTTGGAAATATATAAACCAGGATAGACATTTTAATACTGTCTCTTTAAGGGAATGCTAAAATTGTAATTGGGTGTGGTTCCTCAAATGGCCATAAGATGGAGTCAGAAACCTGGGTTGTTTGGTCCTGTTGTTGATAGTTGCTAGTTGGTCGATTTTCTGATATTCACTTTTCCTGAATATTTCCCTATTGACTGTTGCTGATCATTGTTATTCTTGGATTGATGTGAGTCTATTACTGAACTGTTTTTGACACCGGACTTTGTTACTGGATTATCCCTGGATTGAAAACTGACAGCTATAACTGTGTACGACTTGGACTGCTTGTTGGACTTTGCTTAACCATTTACTAGAAGTGAAAACCTACATTTTACTATACAGTGAATCTGTGTGCTGGTTGTGTGTTATTCGTCACCACTCTCACTATGTCTCCCTGTGTGCGCTAATTCTCCTAATGGGGAATTACCTCAACAATATCAGCATTTCATGTGATCTGGATTCTATCCCTCTGTTGATGCAGCCTAGGATCGTGTTGGCTTTTTTGGCAGCTGCAGCACTCAGCTGGCTCATATTGAAGGGATTGTCCACCAGGACTCCATGTTTCTTTTAATAAATATTAATATTAAGCCAGGTACATCAATTGTAGGGATAAATAGGTGGGTCAGATGGTTGTCAATTCATAAAACATTTTTATGCCTCTTTTAGTAGTTGCCATTAAAAAAGGGAGGGAGGGAGGAAATCTGGAAGAGCAGTGCAGCAGTTTGAAAGCAAAAGTACATTCCAACTCTTGTTTTTAAAAGATTGTAACTAAAATACCTGAGCTTTTGCCCATGAACATATTTAATTGGAGAATGTGAGTGATGACACCCAGCCCATGAACTTGCTCAATTGGACAATCTGGTTTATGAGACACCCAGGAGGGAGGGGGAATACAGGGTGACAGGTGACTGTGAATGATGTATGCCGAGTTGGCTTCATACAGGGAAGTGCCAGCATGTCGCCTCTAATGGATCCTTTGAAGTTTTTTGAAGTTTGGCTCAAGAATCATGATTTAATTAGAGTGATTGCTGGAATCCTGACAATAGCCTAGTTTTATCTATAAGAGCAATGGGTTTATGGCAGAGGTGGTATTCAACAGGTTCTGATCAGTTCTAGAGAACTGGTAGTGGAAATGTTGAGTAGTTTAGTGAACCAGTAAATACCACCTAGGACTGGCCCCACCCCCATCTATTATTTGCGTCCCAAGTCCCAGCTGATTTGTTGGGTCTTCTTTGGTTGCCCTCCACAGGAGAACATAGCTGGAAAGCAGGTTAGTGGGGTGGGGAGGGAATAGGATTTTGCGGTAACCTTCTCCTGCCATTCCCTCCAAGCCATGCTCACAGAACCAGTAGTAAAAAAAATTGAATCTTACCACTGGCTAAGTTGCAATTTTAAAAAAAGAGCAACCAATTTGGAATAATTTAATAGTACTTCAAAATTACAAATCTGATTTCTTGGGTTTTTTTTAAACATTAACAAAGCAATTTTGCTCTTCCTATTCCTCCATAAAGTCACATTATCTCCAGAGTATACATCCAGAGAAAGAGAAAGACCAGGTGAGAGAAAGATGAAACAAAACCATTTCCAAAGCAGGAAAGGATTGCTTTTAGCTGCAAAAGCCAATATATTCTTTTCAGAGGTATCTCTGAGTTAATGGGATTACACTTTAATTTTGGACAAAAAAAATAAGTCAAAAGAATAAGAACAAGGATCTCCAGGACAGAGAAAGTGTGTGACAGGCCCAACGGCATTGCTGCAAATAAATATGAGATTGGGCCTTATTGGCTTGCTTTGCCACAAACCAGCTTTCTCTTCAGTGGTTTAATTAAAATAATCTTTTTAAAGGAGCAAGAAGGGCAGCAGGGCCTGTTGAGCATTGAAGCAAGTATTTGGAGGCATGTGGGTACTCATAAGCTTTAGAAAAGATATTCTTAAGTTAGGTTTAGTTTGGTTTAATTTAGTATATGAGTAGAGTGTTAGGATTCTGGCAGTTACCCCCATTTAAATCATGAGTCTTGAGCCAAATTTCCAAAACTTCAGAATGATTTATTGGGAGTTAACATGTCTGGCACTACCTGGGTATAGCCAACTCTGAGGCACATAATTCCTTGTCATCCTTGACCCTGGTTTTCCACCACCCCATGGGTATATCGTAATTCATATTCTTCAATGGGACACATCCATAGCCCAGAGTCAGTTCTCCAGTTAGAATTCTGCGCAGCAGAAACTTCAGTCACCAAGTTACTATCTTTGAAAACATTTATGGAATGCATTTTCAGTTTGCAAGCTGCCGCAATGCTCCCCCTCCCTTTCTATTGGCAACTCTAAAAAGACCAGAAAAAATATTTTATGAGTTGACATAGAGATTGGGTTAGGTTTAGGGACAGGGGTGGGATTCAAATTTTTTAACAACCAGTTCTGTGGGCGTGGCTTGGTGGTCATGTGACTGGGTGGACATGGCTTGGTGGTCATGTTATTGGCTCCATGTGGCCAACTCAATATCACTCATATCGAGGCACGCATCTCCTCGTCTGGACTCTCAAGACTGTGGGGATGCTGCAACAGTCGTAAGTGTGAAAAATGGTCATAATTCACTTTTTTTAGTGCCATTGTAACTTTAAATGGTCACTCCACACAAGTAAAGTACCAGCAAAGGAGGGGAAAAAAAACTCCAGAGAAGTTCCTGAGACAGGAAGTCTAGTCCTGCCAAGAATGTCATAAGGGTTAACAGAGAGGCAGTTTCTATAAGCAACACCAGAATGTTTCCTTCCTGCCTTCCTCACAGGATTAGCCCAGTAATTTCTTCTAACAACTGGTTCTCTGAACTGCTTAGAATGTTAACTACTGGTTCTAGAGAATAGGTGTGAACTGGTGGGATCCCACCCCTGTTTAGGGACCTTAATCAAGGAACTAACAACTCAAACAAATTATCTAACAGCCTAATCTTCAAGCATACTCTCACTAACACCGACAGGGTAAGTCACTGTATATAAAAAGACAGCAAACCCCGCTCCCTTCTAGCACTGATGATGTTACCTAGATGGGTAATGAAACGTCTTGTTGTGGCCTGCCATTTGCCAGCAGAACTGGCGGCAGAATTGGACGAAGAGGAGATTGGGGAGAAAATTGGGCCAGTTCTGGAGTCTGGAGAAGGCTCTGATGGAAGCTTTGTGTCAGACACAGAGGTAAAGCCAGGGCTGTCCAACATTTCCCTGCCACCAGAGAGGCAGCTGCCTTTGGAGGCTGATATAAGTGAGGAAGAAGAACAGCTGGGGCCTGTTCCAGATGCAGGTATGCTCAGAGCTGTTAAGAGAGGGGAACAATGGAGGTCAAGGAGTCACCTCGGAAAGCAAAGCACACATGGATGCTGAATGGCCCCTCCCTGGTTGGGCAATAAATAGAAGGAAAGGGGAGTGGTTATTGTAGGACACAACAGTTCATCTTTCTGAAGATTTTGCCACAGAGACCGCTTGCCAGAATTTAATTTGCAGCCTTTCAGCTGGGAGCTCATGGTCTTGCAATTATCACAAACAACTGATACTTCAGTTCACTCTTGGAAAGATTATTCCCTGGACTTTGGGGTGGGTGAATTCTATTCATTCACAAGAAGTAAATAAAGAGGGGTTTTCATGAAAAGGAGTCTGTTTCTTACTTCTGCTAAGGCTGGGTCAGAAGAACATGTCTGCAAGAAAACAAGTAAGCTCACAGAACTTCATGGACCCCACAATTCTCCTCCTCCTCCACCACCTCCTCCTCCTCCTCCTCCTCTCCATAAACCCCCCTCCCTTCTAGCACTGATGATGGGTATCTAGATGTGTAATGAAATGTCTGCAAGGAAAAAAACAAACTCAGAGAGCACCATGGAACCCATAGTCCTCCTCCTCCACCACCACCCTGCAAACTCCCTTCTAGACCTAGATATTTATTCAAGAATAAATACACAGGTAGTCCTCAACTTACAACAGTTCATTTAGTGACCATTCAAAGTTACGAGGACACTGAAAAAATGTGACTTATGACTGTTTTTCACGGTTGTGACCTTTGCAGCATCCCCATGGTCATGTAATCCAAATTCAAACTCTTGCCAACTGATTCATATTTATGATGGGTTGCCATGTCCCGGAGTCACGTGATCCCCTTTTGTGTCCTTCCAACAAGCAAAATCAACAAGAGAGCCAGATTCACTTAACAACTGGGTTACTAACTGATCGACTGCAACAATTCACTTCATGACTGTAGCAAGGAAGGGTGTAAAATGGGGGCAACACTCCCTTAACAAAAGCCTCAGGAATCTTGGGCTCAAAGTTGTCATAAGCCAAGGACTATCTCAAATAGTTTTGAGGGTTGAGGTCTGTTTGCAGTTTTTTTTTTTTACACAGGATATTTTTCTCCTTCCACAGCTCCCCAAAAGTCAGCTCTCCCCTAAATCAGGCCTCGGATGTCACCAGTGATGGGCTGCAAATTTTTTGACAACCGTTTCTCAGGCTGGGTAGGCGTGGTCAGTTGGTCATGTGACTGGGTGGGTGATGTCACTCATCGCACCACTTCCTGGTCATTCACCTCAAAGGAAGAGGTGGGATTCAGTCGGTTGGGGCTAATCCCACTATTGCCTGGCCCCGCCCCCACCCATTTTTCGGCCTGTTTTTGGGCTGTTTTCAGGCCATTTTCAGGGGTATTTTCAGAGCTGTTTCCAGGCATTTTGGGGCCATTTTCAGGACATTTTGGGGGCATTTTCAGGCCATTTTCAGGCCATTTTAGGTCATTTTTATTACAGAAAATGGCCTGAAAATGCCCCAAAACAGTCTGAAAACACACTGAAAATGGCCTGAAAACTGCCCAAAAAGCTGCCTGAAAATGGCCCCCAAATGGCCTGTTGTTTGGGCCACTTTCAGGTTGTTTTGGGGGGCATTTTTGGCCTGAAATATGGCCCAGAACATCCCCAAAACAGTCTGAAAATGGCCCAGAAAACAGGCTGAAAAGTGAGTGGGGATGAGGCCAGCCAGTGCTGGGATTTGTTGGTTTGCTGAACTGTGCATAATCTTAAATACCGGTCCATGAGAACCGGTGTGAATCAGCAGCAGCCCAGCTCTGGATGTCACTCGTGGCCATCAAACTTCCTTATCTCACCCAAGGCCTTTGATGCACAACATGGCCAACAATACTCCAGTTCCATAATTGTCTCTTAGCTACGGGAGCTTACAAGGAAAATGCGGAGTCATCTTTCAAGTTTTGAATGCACAAGTAAGCAAAGACACTAATTAAACTTCAATTGGTATTTTATTTTTAATTCAGCTGCAAAGAGCAGCAGCTCGTCTTCAGATTTAATTAACAGCCTGATCCCTGGCTTTCTTGCACTCCCTCCCCACCCTTCCCTCTCCTTCTCCTCCTCCCCACCCAGAGATGCAATTATCCATATATTAAGGGGGGAACAAATCATATTCCTGGTTTCATGGGCACCCTGAAAAAACTTGGGGATCAAACTGGAGGGGACAAGGGAGGATGGATTGCTCTCCTCTGGCAGTAGCTGTAAAAAAAACCCTCATGCTCCAGTGACATAATTTTATTTGTTATTTATTTATTTATTTATTTATTTATTTATTTATTTATTTATTTATTATTTGTCTATCTGTCTATCTATCTATCTATCTATCTATCTATCTATCTATCTATCTATCTATCTGCAAGGTGGCAAACACACAAGATACTCCTTCCTTCCTACTATTTTCCCCAACTATGGTCCTCTGCTGTGAGTTGGGCTGGGAGAGAATGACTGGCTCAAAGTCAGCTTTTATACCTAAGGCGGAACTGGAACTTGCATTCTCCTGGTGATTAGCTCAAAATCAGCCAATTGGTGTTCATGCCTAAGGTAGGACTAGAACTCACAGTCTCCTGGTGATTGGCTCAAAATCACCCAGATGGCTTTCATGCCTCAGGCAGGACTACAACTCACTGTCTCAATAGACATTGGTTAAAGTTTTTGTGTTAATCTCTCAATTCTTTCCTTTTACAATCCTCTCCTCTTCCTTCCTCTTTGCTTTTGTCCCTCTCTCTTCTCCTCTCCTCCCCTCAATTCCCCTCCTCTATCCTCTCCTGCACTCTCCTGCTCCCCCTTCCCTTTCCTGGTCCCTTCCCCTGCCCTCTCCTCTCTCCTCTCCTCCTTTCTCTTTCTGTCTCTCTTCTCATCTCCTTTCCAGACATACTATTTTCTCTTTTCATTTCCAGTTCCACATGGCTTCTGAATTTACTTTGTTTCCCTCTCTCTACACTCCAGTCCACCTTCAGGAAGAGTTGTATCTACTGACCTCTTTGTATAACACTTCAAAAGAACCGAATTAATGATTTTTTATTTTCCATAAGTCGCTGTGAAATCCTAGCAGCTGAAGGAAAGTATCAACCCAGCACATCAAATATCACTGAATAAAGGACAACAAGCAAACAAACTTGCTCTCACGTACCATATCAACGTAGTTAAAGGGGGAAGGGGGGGGAAGGCCCTTTATATGAAAAGACACTCTTTCAAAGGTTGCTTAGTTGTTTAGTTTTACATAATTTTACTTTATTGTCATTGCACCTCCTACAATGAAATTAAATGCCAGCTTCAGTGTACATTATACATAAAAATAAAATAAAACAGAAACACGTGTCCTTCACATTCTATACAATGTATTGAAAACGCCTGGTATTGCATTAATATTGCACGATACAGTAGAATTCAATATTGTTGAGTTTTCTGTGAAAATATAACCACTTAGCAGAGCGCAAGGCAGGATGGGACTTCCAAGCCTACTTCCCAAATACAGAAGATTTCAGATTATAAGTTTATGAATTAAATGTTGTCTTCTTATGGGAACCAAGGAAGTATATTTTCTCTGTTGCAGCCCCTGCCCTCTTCAGGACAGGAAGTCCTTGACTTATGACCTGAGCTGAGCTTGGAACTAGAGTATAAATCATTCTGGTTGCTAAATCATTCTGAGGGAGAGGCCAAGCAGCTGATAGTGGGAGTATGGCTCCAGTAGCTGTGGAAGAAACTGTGGAAGGGCACGGTCTAGCTGGGCAGAGCAGGGGAGAGGTATAGCAAGGCAAAGGGAATTCAGAGAAAGATCCAGGCCCATCTTCAGATACACAGGGATGAACGGAGAAGGGAACAATGTGGGTTGCATGGCTTATGGGGGAGGAAAGTACTCTAATTCCCTTCATTAGCTGCAGCTGGGAAAACAGTGTTTAAAAAGGCAAGTTACACACAGCAAAGTTGCTGGAAGCAAACCATGAGTTATCTTTGTTTGTCGAGGCTTATCTGGGTTCCTTGGCATCTTCCCAACTTTGTGTGTTTTGTTGGCCTTTGAAGTCTGCAATTCCTTATCCTGCCCTGTCTAGTTAATTGTTGCAGCATGGTTTGTGTGGATTTTTATTTACAGTTTATATGTATATTTTTATTTACAGTTCATGTGTACATTGTTTTCGGTTTGAAATTCCTCCACTTAAAGACTGTTCCTGGGAGAGTTTTTTTTTTCCAACCGAAGGTAAGTGGACATTGGAGGCAAAGTTGGAGGTATTAAAGGGACTTTTCTTGCTTATGTTACTGTGTTCCCTTTGTGCCATGCCCCTGGTCATACCAAGTAAGCTCTTGTAAAACCCACTGTAAATTGTAGTCCAGTGAGTACGGATTGCTGCAAATCGTTGTCAAAGCGGGCTGGTTTCTGAGTGTCTAAAAGGCAATTATAAAACTGTGGAAGAGGGCAGCTGTCCAAACTTTAAATTCAGGTTGTAAGTACTGTTCTGTATGGAACTTGGTAGGTTCCAAGTCCCTCATTCTGATTGGCCGAAAAGGCCACTTATGGATTGGTTTACTAGGAACCAATCCGGGAAGCCACCAAGCTGCAGGAAGAATTAAACAAGTGTCATTGGCCACAAACTGGCAGGCAAGCCAGTTTGGGCTGCTGCGGCTTAAAGGGCATAAAGGGCTGCTGCGGCTTGGGCTATGTTCCTTATCTTTAGCCTAGCGAGTTAAATAAAAGAGTTGTTGTTTGGAACCTGGTCTCACATGCTTCTTTCCAGACGGAACACTGGCGATGAAGGTGGGATCATCGTAGAAGCAGAGACTGAAGCATGTGGCGATCTGAACCAAGTGAGAGAGATGGCCGGTAACAATGCGCCGCCTGCACCCTTCAATCCTGATGAGGAAGATTGGGAATTGTATATCGATCGCTTTCTTATGTTCTTAGAAAGCAACGAGATGGAAGAAATCTCAGACCAAAGGAAGAGGGCTGTCTTCCTTAAATACTGCAGACCAGCTGTATTGAAAATGGCGAAGGTGCTGGCAAAACCCAGAGATGTCAAACAGATGACCTGGTCCGACCTAAACCGAATGCTCCAAGCACACTACGCATCAGTGGTCTCAAATTTAATCAAAAGGCACGAATTTTACAAAAGGGACCAGAAGAAAGATGAAACATAACTGTGGCCGAAGCCATTGCAGAGTCAACCGCTGCCGAAGCAGCAAAGAAGTCAGAAGCCACTATGTGGCAAATGAACGCAGTTCCAGACCTGCCAACCCAAACCAGGGAGAAGAAGGCAGAGGGAGGAAAGAAACAGCCCACAGCGACAACCCACTATGAGGACATCAAAACCCAGAGTGACACCCAAGACGATGACGAAGATGTCCATAAACTCTATTCAGATAGAAAATGGCATGAAAAGAGGAGGAATCGGTGGGAATTTCAATGTGCAGGCTGCCGAGGCAATCACCCACGGTCTGAATGTAGGTTCCTCGACGCAATATGCCATAATAAAAGGGCACACATTGAAAGGGTCTGCCGCAACAAAAAGAGCTATAGTCCCAAAAGATGCGGCAGCCCCCCCCCCCCCAGACATGATGACAGACAAGCCGGCAACAGATGGAACCACAATAAGAGAACCGGTAACAGGGAGGAAACACATCAGACAGTCACCATCAGCAATGCCAGGGCGGAAAGCAGAAAGAAGGTTCGGATAGAGGTGAGCATCGAGGGGAGACCCTGTGAGATGGAAGTCGACTCAGGGTCATTCCTATCAATAGTATCCTGGAATACCATCCGGCACATAATTCCGAACATTAAACAGAGAGAATTACAGAAACAAAAACTAGTGTTAAAAGACTATCAGGGAAATTGAATCCCAGTAGTAGGCGTTGGACATTTTCTAGCTGAATTTAAACACCACGCCGAAGTCTTGCCTCTGACTATCATCTTCCGTGACCGCCCAAGCCTGTTAGGGATCGAATGGTTTGAGCCTCTGGGAATCGGGATGACCGGGATCAACCGCATTGCTACAACCAACTGGGAGGAGAACCTACTCCAAGAATTCCAAGATGTATTCGATGGGACTCTAGGCAAGTACCAGGGGACCCCAATTTCATTTAGCCTAGACCCGAAAATAGCCCCCATCCATTTAAAGGCCAGACGCGTTCCATTCGCGCTAAAACCAAAAATTGACGAGCAACTGAATAAGTTAATAGTACAAGGGGTTTTAGAACCAATCGACCACGCTAGGTGGGAAACCCCTATCATCACACCAGTGAAGCCAGATGGGTCAGTGTGCATCTGCGGGAACCATAAGGCAACCCTGAACCATGCGCTCCAACAAAGCACATACCCAGTGCCAGTAGTGCAACATTTACTGCACTCGCTCGGGGGAGGAAAAATATTCGCAAAACTCGACCTAGCTCAGGCCTATCAACAGCTACCCTTTGATACCATAACAGCAGAGGCACAAACTATAGTAACACATAGAGGCACATTCAAATGTAACCGCCTCCAATTCGGTGTTAGCATTGCCCCAGGCATGTTCCAAAGCCTCATGGAACACCTATTAAACGAAATCAAAGGTATCGTCCCATACTTCGACGATGTGCTGGTCTCAGCAAAAAATGCCAACCAGCTAGAGACCAGGTTAAGAGAAGTCTAAACACGATTTAGGAAATCAGGCCTCAAAGTAAAGAAGGAAAAATGTGAACTGGCCACTAACCGGGTCGAATTTTTGGGCTATTTAATCAACGAGCAAGGCATTCACCCCACTGAACAAAAAAGTGAAGGCTATTAAAGATGCTCCCAGACCCAAAAACAAAACCGATCTCCAGGCGTTCCTAGGCCTCATACATTTTTATAACATGTTCCTGCCCCATAAGGCAACAATAGTAGAACCCCTACATCAACCACTAGATAAAAAAAATGCTTGGACATGGGGCCACCGGAAACAGAAAGCCTTCCAAGGTATAAAAGATCTATTAATGTCAGACAGCGTTCTCATCCAGCTTAGCAATACCCTGGCTCTGACGGTCACCTATGATGCCTCGCCTTTTGGGTTCGGTGCCATCCTGAGTCACCAACTTCCAGATGGCAGAGAGGCACCAGTCACCTTTTACTCCAAGACACTCTCCAAGTCGAAACGCAATTAAAGCCAACTTGATCGTGAAGCCCTCGCAATCGTCGCCAGAGTCAAACAATTCCATGAGTACCTTTACGGTAGACCCTTTTCTATCGTAACCAATCACAAGCCTCTTCTGGGAATCCTAGCGGGCAACAAGCCAACATCGAACATTCTGTCACCTAGAATGACGAGGTGGTCTGAATTCCTCGCTGCCTATTCCCACACGCTGCTCCACCAACCCGGCAAAGCCATCTCACACGCCGATGCCCTAAGCCGTTCCCTTTTGCCTGCCACAGAGGACGACCCTGCTCCAACTACCTCCACATTTCAGCTTGAGACCTGCCTAGAGCTACCGCTGACTGCAGCCGACGTCACGAAAGCCACAGCCAAAGACCCTTTGACAGCACGCATGCTGAACTGGATAGGTAAAGGCTGTCCGGAGGAAAACAAAACTGAGACTTTTAAACCTTTCTGTGCCAGACAGCCTGAACTGTCCATCGAAAAGGGGTGCATCTTATGGGGTGACAGGGTGGTAATCCCAAGCAGCCTCCAAGAAGACATCCTGGGTCATCCGGGCATAGTCAAAATGAAAGCCCTGGCCAGGAGTTATGTCTGGTGGCCAGGGCTGGACAAAGACATTGAACACTGGGTTGCAACATGCCACGACTGTCAGAAAGCGAGGCCTACCCCCCATAGGCACCAATTAGGGACCGGGAAACTCCCCAGGGTCCAGGGTCCAGAGTGCATATTGACTTCGCTGGACCAACGAAGGGGAACACTTTTTTGATTGTGGTTGATGCATATTTGAACTGGTTGGAAGTCATCCTCATGGCTTCCACAACCACTGAGGCTGTTATGAAACAGCTCGACAAACTGTTTGCAACGCATGGGCTACCAGATGTACTGGTTTCGGACAATGGGCCTCATTTTATCACCTTGCAATTCGAACAATATCTGGCTGCCCAGGGTATCTGTCATGCCTTAACCACACCAGCTCATCCGGCTACAAATGGCAGAGCCGAACGCATGGTTCAGTACACTAAAGAGGGCCTGGAGAGAATGGATAAGGGGGACGTGCAGGACAAACTAAACCGACTACTAACCTTGCAACATGTTACCCCTAGTAGCACTACAAATAAAAGCTGGACTTTTAATGGGTAGGAAACTATGGTCCTACCTGGACAGGTTACACCCCACTTACACCTGGGACAAATCCCCCAACTCCTCCAGCAAATACCATACCTTTGAAATCGGTGACTTAGTCTATGCCAAGAACCTTACCGGGGACCCTCTATGGCTTCCAGCCACCATCACACAAATCACAGGCCCCTGGTCCTACCAACTAACTTTAGATGATGGAAGGGAATGGAAGCGGCACATAGACCAGCTTCGTTCCCGCAACCTCGAACAAAAACCCACCACAGAACCAATAATTATAAATTCTGACTAAAAAACAACCAAGGAGAGGGGGGAAGTACAAATAACTAAAAAAGGGAGAGATGAACTTCCCATAACAAGACAACAAACTCTGCAAAATGACAATATAACCAAACAAAAAGAGCACTCATGGTTAGACGAACCCCAAGAAAGAAATCTGGGAGCAGGAGAGCAAAGAGAGGCCTTCCTGGAAGGTGGCAGCCAGGCCCTCTCAACCAACCCGGTCAAACCAGGAGGGAGTGGTGGAGTCATCTCAACAAGCCTGAGAGACTCAGGCGGGAGCAGCATGGCTGACTCACCCTTCCAGGAGGTTCCATGGAGAAGGTCGAGAGAAGCAGCGATCCCATCCGAACAGCTTGAAGACCAAAACACGACTGAGCTGCGCAGGTCAACTAGAACTAGGAAAAGCCCCACCTACCTGCGCGACTACATCACCCACGTTGGACTGAACTAAAGGGGGGAGGGGTGTTCTGTATGGAACTTGGTAGGTTCCAAGTTCCTCGTTCTGATTGGCTGAAAAGGCCACTTATGGATTGGTTCACTAGGAACCAATCTGGGAAGCCGCCAAGCGGCCAGAAGAATTAAACAAGTGTCATTGGCCACAAACCAGCAGGCAAGCCGCTATATAAAGGGCTGCCGCAACTTGGGCTATGTTCCGTATCTTTTGCCTAGCGAGTTAAATAGAAGAGTTGTTGTTTGGAACCCGGTCTCACCTGCTTCTTTTTGGATGGAACATGTACCTTTTTGAGATCCAACATAACTTAAAAGCATTGCTAAGCAATTGGTTGTAAGTTGAATGCTACCTGTAACATTCCCCTGGAAATACGTGTGGATCCTATTCTTCAAGTATTCTTGTAGTACCTTTATGTCTGGCTCTGCTCTTTGGTCCAGGTCTAGAATGCATGTGGAACACTTGTGTGTGTTTTCAATGTTACAATGATTGCTTTATTTGAGCAGTTGTGTGTTGTATTTTCAACTATTATTAATTATACTATTGATATTTTGTAAGCAACTATCAGTGCTTTAAGGTATATCAGAATCTTTGTATCATCCTTGACAAATGATTGTCCAATCTTTTCTTGAAAAGCTACAGTGATGAAGCACCCTAATTCTAGGAGACAAATTGTTCCACTGATTAATTGTTCTCCCTATCGGGAAATTCCTCCTTATTTCCTGATTGAATTTCTCTCTGTGGAGTTTCCACCATTGCTTCTTGTCCTGCTCTCAGGTGCAATGGAGAATAAATCCATGCCCTCTTTCTTGTGACATTTGTCTATGGAGATTCTAAGTTATCCGGGTGATGAATGCCCAAAGGTGCTTTTTCAAGAGGCAGTTGGACTTTCATTGGAAGTTTTAAAGAATAAATTGGGCAGCCAAATGTCCAGAATAGTATAGGGTCTACTGCCTGAACAGGGAATTGGACTATAACAGGGGTATCAAATTCAAGGCCACAGGTTGTATCTGGCCCACTGAGTGCTTAGATCTGGCCCACTGGGTGCTTACATCTGGCTTGTGGAATTCAATAACAATTTATTCATTGATCAACACATTTTAAAATAAACAAAGCTCTTTATTAATGCCCTATTCATTGTAGGACCACTCAACATACATGGCACAATCTCATCAGTGTTATGCGACAGGCTCAAGGAAGCATCCATTAATCATCTATCATCCTGTCTTGCCACTCCACTGCTCCAGTTGGGGAGTTGCACCAGTGTCTCAGGAGGTTGCGCTGCTTCTACCCTTCTACCCTTCATGTGAAGCTCTGTTGGGGCCTTGCACATCCACAGTGTCTATCAGGTTACGTCCTTGCCTCCATTCACCAGGCTCCATGTCCCCATTCCCTTGTTGATGGTCCACAAGTCTGTTCTGCAAGACTGGGTAGTGGGTGTGCATGAGATTGTGCAGGATGCAGCAAGCTTCCATGATGCTCCTCACGGTCTGTGGGTGATACTGAATGGTGGTGAGAAGTACCTGGAACCTGTTGGCCAGGATGCCAAAGGCGTTCTAAACCACCCGTCTTGCCCTGGACAGCCTGTAGTTGAAGTTCCTCTCTTCATGGGTGAGGTATCTGGAAGTGTAGGGCTTCATGAGGTAGGTTCTGAGGGAGAAGGCGTCATCACCCACGATGAAGTAGGGCACATCTTGTGTGTCATTGGGTAGGCGGTCTGGATCTGGAAAACCCATGATGAGGTTGCATTCCACCCCATCCTTGAGGTCACTGGCATTGTGTGGAAAAAAAAAAAAAAGCACTTTTGGGCATTCACACTCATACTCTCACTATCTGAAACTGACCCATTGCCTGAAGCATCGATGTACATGAACTTGTAGTCAGCATCAACCATGGCAAAGAGGATGATACTGAAGAAGCCTTGTAGTTGTGATAAGAGGATCCTGAGTTGGGTGGAGCTTTGCAGGCCATGTGCTTCCCATCTATGGCTCCAACGGTGTGGGGAAAGTTCCACCTCTGATACCACTGCTCTGCAACTTTCCTCCAGCCTTCTTCAGTGGTGGGACACTGGAGGAGCTCCTCCATGTGTTCTTCGATGATGGCCTGCTCCACTTCTCTGACCACTTTGCTGATGCTGTTGGGTGGCACCCTCCAGGCATACTGCATGTGTCTGTATGTGGTTCCAGAGGCCAGGTGGTGCAGAGTCAGCGCCACCTTCAGTCCAGGGTCCAGGTTGGGACGGAAGTTGGTACTTGGCTTGGTCAACCTGCATCTCAGACACTCTACAATTTCATCAAACATGGCTGGTGGCATCCTTATGAAGTGCTGGAATGCACAAGGGTCTTCATTCCTCAGCTCCACCATCAGCTTGTTATACAGTCCAAACTCCACTCTTCTCCCGATCCATCGTTGAACCCATACAACTCTGGAACGTCTCCTTCTTCTCCTTGCGTAGAAAAGGTGAAACAGTCTGAACAGGGCTTGGTTCTGGTGTTGAATGATGGCAGCTACCATAAGGACTGTGTGATGATCCATGGTGGAAATCAATGGATGATATGGAAGAGGAAGACCATGGGGGAAGAGGTCTGTACACCACGGCTGATGGACTCATACTGAGATCCAGGTGATTTCCTCCCCCTTTTTGTAGGAAATATTGGTTTTCCACTAGGTGTCCTTCCAGATACTCTAGGCAAACTCCAGACATCCTAAATATCCGAGATACATCACATATACAAACATTTTGTCCATTTTAATGCTTTATATATGTTATGCATCCACTTACATCCTTTCTATTTCCATGCTACTAATGCTGTGTGGACATTCCGTTTACCTTTCACTTCCTACCTCTTTCCTTTTTCTGCAGCAGTGGATGTGAGTTGCGAGGATGTCTAGAGGATGCCGTGAGGATACAGCGGATGTTTAACGGATGATAACGGACATAGAATATTTGTTGCCCGTACGTTTCATGGATGTACATCGTACGCGGCGATGTACTTCTTGTGCAGATGAAATCTCAGTGGATGGATGCTCGATGGATAGAGCGTATGAAACACGTATGCAGTGAGTACACAATGGATGCATCACGTTTTCCAACGGATGGCAAGCTTTTTTGTCCATTTTACATCCTCTTTGCATCCGTTGGTGCAGTGGGACATGGGCTTTAACATTCTAAGCAGTTCGGAGAACTGGTTGTTTGAAGAAATTAATGGAAGAAATTTGAAGAAATTACTGTCCTAATCCTGTAAGGAAAGCAGGAAGGAAACATTCTGGTGTTGCTTACAGAAGCTGTATCTCCATTAACCCTTATTACATTCTTGTCAGGACTGGATTTCCTGTCTCAGGAACTTCTCTGGAGTTTTTTTTTTCCCCTCCTTTGCTGGTCCTATGCTTGTGTGGAGTGACCATTTAAAGTTACAATGGCACTGAAAAAAATGACTTATGACCATTTTTCACACTTACGACTGTTGCAGTATCCCCACAGTCTTGAGAGTCCAGGTGAGGAGATGCGTGCCTCGATATGAGTGATATTGAGTTGGCCACATGGAGCCAATAACATAACCACCAAGCCATGTCCACCCAGTCACATGCCCACCAAGCCATGCCCACCACCTAAGCCATGCCCACAGAACCAGTTGTTAAAAAATTTGAATCCCACCCCTGGGTGCATCCCTCAATGAAATCAAGTTTGATATCCCTGGCCTAGAAGAATTCCAAGATTCCTTCCAACTCTGTTACTCTTACTCTACTGGTTTTGCAATGCTACCAGTTATTTGATGTTCTTATTAAAAAAAAAAAAAAAGAATTCCTCTTGTCCCTTGAAGACCTCAGAAAACAGATCCCTGTAACTTTATGAGCTGGACAAAGTAAAATACCAGGTCCTGTCAAAATACCCCTCTTTTCCAGTATCAATAGTAGTAATTTTTTATGATGATGCAAATAGAAACAGCACTCCCCGTATGGCTTTCCATTCAGCAGTCAAGAATAAATGAACATTGATACAGACCTAGCCAAATCTTAAGTCAGGTAGGAAATAAATCATCCTGAGTTTCATAACATGGAATACAAATAACATCAAATAGACTCATAAAAACTAGGACAAATGACACCTGAAACCAATAAAAGGAAGCAATTGATGTTGAAGGAATTGATTGAATGGATAGACGGAGTATTCTCTTGTTCCTATTTTATTCTCCTAGGTTCATGATTTAAGCAATATTTTTGTCTTTCTGTAACACTTAAGTTCATGATTTATTTATTTATTTTGTTTTTTCCCCCTCCGTTCTGTAATCTTCTCTGTCAAAGAACACTGCTGGTCAGTGTTCTCCAAGACCAAGTCACCTACATTTTGATAAGACAAAAAAATCAAATCGACACAAAGAAGAAACTATACATCAAGTTTTTTTCCTCTCATGACAGAGGTGTCAAACTCATGTCCTGGGGGCTGGATTTGGCCTGTGGAGTGCTTAGATCTGGCCCCTGGGGCTACTCTGAAAATAGCAGAGAACCAACCTATGGTGCCTCTGCCAGCAAAAACAGAGATTGGGAGCTCTCTTTTTGCTGGAAGAGGGTTTCAGGAGGGCATCACAGCCATAAATGGAGCTCATGAGGGCTGCAGGTAGCCGTCCCAAGCTCCATTTTTGCTGGCAGAGAGATGCAGGAGGCTGTTGCAGCTGAAAACTGAGCTTGGGAGTCCATTTTCATTGGCAGAGCACTTGGGCCACCACAGGCACCCCCAACATGAGTGATGTCAAGCTGGCTATGTCCCCTGGCCACACCCACCCAAGTGCAAACACAACCCTGATGCAGCCCTCAATGAAATTAAGTTTGACACCCCTGCCTCTGCTGAACACCTAATTGCCACAATGTCTGAGGATATTTACCCGTATAGTTGGAGTGTGTTATTATCCTTCTCATCTTTTATGCTACCTTCTCCAATTGGTATCTTATATTTCTATGACATTGTTCTTTGTAGGTACCCTGATGTAGAGACTTGGAAAAAGTGAAGAGCAACAAAGATAAATAGAGGATTGAAGGCTAAAACATAGGAAGAATGGTTGCAAGAATTGGGTATGTCTACTCTTGTGAAAAGAAGGACTAGGGGTGACATGATAGCAGTCTTCCAATATTTGAGGGGCTGCCCCAAAGAAGAGGGAGTCAATCTCTTATCCAAAGCACCTGAAGCCAAGACAAGATTCCATGGATGGAAATTTATCAAAAAGAGATCCAACCTAGAATTCAGGAGAAATTTCCTGAAGTGAGAATAATAAACCAGTGGCATGACTTGTCTCCAGAAGTTGTGGGTGCTTCCTCACTGGAGGTTTTCAAGAAGAGATTGGACAGCCACTTGTCCAGAATAGTATAAAGTCTCCTGCTTGAGAAGAGGTTTGTACTAAAGACTTTTAATGTCCCTTCCAACTCTCACTCTGTTATTGTTTTGTTGAGCTGGCTCACTTCTTTTCTTCAAGGTGAATTCTAGTTAGTGATGGTATGGTTTGACAGGCTTCTGAGAGAGACAGAGACAGAAACAGAGACACACACACACAGAGACAGAAAGACACAGAGAGAGAGGGGGGGGAGATACAGAGAGAGAGAGAGAGAAAGAGACAGAGACAGAGACAGAGAGACAGAGATATGTTCCCTGCTTCATTGATGGGTAAGATGGAATTATCTAAAAGACAATTTTGACTAGGATTTGATGATTGGTGCTCCTTTTATTTAGACTGAACTTTTCTATAATCAGGATTTCATGGCATTTTAATTTATACTACATCATGCGTCTTTTAACTCACTTTCACTACTCAATTAAGGAACAGCAGCTGATACTGTTTCTCCTTTAATAGGATTCACCCATTTTTGCTGGTATTAAAAAGCTATTTCTTTGCATCCTCTGTCATCTTGTCTTCTGATTTAAGCCTCGACATTTCTAAGTCTTCCAATGCTATCAAGGGACTTTAAACAATCCCAGGTGTTAACAGCAGGGCATTTCAATGTGTCTTGGAATAGGATGGAAAGAAGAGGATAAGAGACACGTATTTTTTTAAAAAAATTCTTCCAAGAAATACCAAACAGAAACATGAATTTCTGCCTAGCTGCATCAGTCTACTTGAGACCTTGCATTCATCACCATTATTTAAATGAGATTCAAATGATTGATACTTGCAATTAAAACACCTTCTACATCTGAATATGAGTTCATAACTATGATATGAACAGAAAACCTTCTGTAGTAGAAATATAAGACTGTGTGTTTGTGGAGAACCAGCTGTTCAAGACATCAGGACGTTTGACTTTAATCTGCAGTTTGCCAAAAGGGGCTGCTTTTTAGATTCTTATTTGGAAACTAGAACATAGAATAATAGAGCTGGAAGGGACCTTGGAGGTCTTCTAGTCGAACCCCCCTCCAGCAGGAGACCCTATACCAGTGATGTTTCAGCTTTTCGTCATCACATGCCAATAGTAATGCAATGGTCAATGCATGACCCCCCCCCCCCATTCACTCCTCGCCCCAGGCATGCATGGCAGATACTTGACAATGAGCTGGCTGGCAGGGGGCATGCATGCATGCGCATTGGATCAGTTCCAGATGAGGGCTTGCATTCCAGTAGAAATGATTCTCCGTGCCACTTCCAGCATATGTGTCATAGGTTCGCCATCATGGCCCTATACCATTATGGAAAGTTGGCTCTCCAGTCCCTTCTTAAAAACCTCCAGTGATGGAGCACCCACAACTTCTGAAGGCAAGCCATGTGTGTGTGTGTGCTCACTCACACAAGCAGAGAGTGTTCACGTTGGAAACACCATTCATGTGAAAAAAGCTTTCATTCAGAGGAAAGACCTGCTGCCAGACACATCTCCAGCCAACAATCATGGGGAAGAAGAGAAAGCCTGTGCCTACTCCTGCCAGACCTGGCAAGAAGGACAGGGCCACCATCCCACCCCCTGGCACTGACTCTGCTTCTGCTGGGGCTTCTGCTGCTGGGGCTGCTCCTGGTGCTGGTGCTTCTGCTGGTGCTTACTCTGCTGGTGCTGCTCCTGGTGCTGGTGCTTCTGCTGGTGCTTACTCTGCTGGTGCTGCTCCTGGTGCTGCTGATGCTGCTGGTGCTCCTGGTAGCAGCTTGGTGGTGGTGTGGTGGACCAACCCCTAGAACCTCAAAGCCTGACTGATGAGGGCCCAGAAGGCCCTGTCAGAGGGAGGAAAAGGCAATCACACAATAGGGAGAGGAACATGAGGATGAGATGCTCAAATGGCTGAGGGAGAATGAGTACCTCTGGCGGAAGGGACACAGGCTCTATTGAGACACCAAGAGGAAGCAGGCGGCTTGGAGAGAGAAGGCGGAGAGCCTGGGCTACACTTCGGAGGTCCTCCTCAGGTGGTGGAAGCACATGCACACCTGGTACGGGAAGCTGCACCTCAAGAAGTCTGGCCAGGCTGCGGTCAAGCTCACCGACCGGGAGACTTACGTGATGGCCAAGTGCAGCTTCTTGGAGGGTGAGGTCCGCCACTGAGGAACAGCCCCTCTGTCAACCCTCTCTCTCAGGCAGCCCACAGAGAGCCAGTCCTCTTCTGGCCAAGAGTCAGCTCCTGTGTCCAGGCAGGTATCTGTGGAGCACACCACGACGGAGACCCCCCCGACAGCTGTACTACCTGTGTCCGAGTGCATGGAGGACACCCTGATGCCACTGATGCCACAGATGCCGCCGATGCCACAGATGCCACCAACGCCTCACCTCGCTCACCTGCAGACCAGACAGCCCCACTACACTCCTCTTTCCTCCACCCCACAGCCAAGCCCGACCTCAGAACATCTGTCATCGGTCTTGGGACTGACACCCCATGTTATGGAGGAAGGGGCTCTCAACATCACAGGACTGAGTGAGCTCTCTGAGAGCTTCCTCCACACACCATCCCCTGTTGTCCTCTCAGGGCCAGGCACCCCAATGGCGCCTCAGACCAGCACTCCAGCCACTGCCACCTCAACAGCACCTGGACCCTTCACCCCTGAGACTATGGGCATGCCTCAGAGTGACTGAGAAGAGTGCCAGAGACTGGGTTGCTACCTGTTTGCTTTATCCTTGCTTGGGACACATTACTTGGGTCATTTTGCTTTTACCGTTTGTTATTAATAAAGATAATCTTTGCTTCACACACTTGGTTCAGTTCTATTAGTAAATCAAGTCTTGGTGGAAACTTTTAGAAATGGCCTTTGCATGGCCTTTGCATGCTTGTGGGATGGGTAAGGATAGCAGTGGGATGGGCAGGGATACCTGTG